>JACBFG010000025.1:955275-996911 GCA_013435955.1 Diaporthe sp. HANT25 | reverse complement strand
CCCCCCCCCCCGGGTCCGCAGGCACTCGAGTGTAGTCGGACGGACGGACGGACGGACGGACCGGTGTTCCTTTGTCAGACGGCCTGTATCTCCGGGCCCTTTCTCATAGCCTGGTCGCCCACGTGTATGAACTCTGTCGTTGTTGGTGTGGGTGGCGAGGCGTTCACTACTCTGCGGACGCGAGGTTGACAAGATCGAACTTCCTTACCCTCTCTACTACTTGGATGGGGTTTTCCAGCAGGATGGTATGGTATTTCCTGCAGAGTCCAACAATAACCTGACAACAACGCCCGAGCCTTGAGGCCCTCGCCAACTACGGCATCCAGTTAAGTGAAGGAATGGGCCATCACTTAAGAATATTATGATCGAAAGATGTTGTAATGATTCAATGGGATCGTGCCTGTCTGATGCAGCTAATTCCTGGCCTCGAAATCCGAGGCCAAAGGCTCGTGTGAGCCTAGATATCCCGCTTCTATCGCACAAGAATCAGGCCGAATCCATAAGCAAGTCAATCGCCTCTGATTTCACCCAGTGGCCCTCCACGTGAAACCCACGTGCCTTCTACTCCGGGTGGAGAGTAGTCGTCATGAAGTCGTTCGAAAGCATGTGAGATGATTGGGTGAGTCTCACAATTCCTCCCCTCTCTTCGAATAAAGAGTACCCGTCCCCGCCAGTGGCCACCATCCTCGAGATGAGCCACGATCTCAAACTCCAAAGTCACAGCCCAATCATCATCAGGTTGATGTTTTGTCCTCCAAAGAATCCATGCCCAGCCAAGCTTCCGATTCATCAAAGATCAAGGCATGCTAAGCCGGAGGGCAAATTCCAAAAAAGGGCGAGATGTGCCTGATCTGGCCCAGGTGTATTGTGTACCCTGGGCAACCGCATTTGCCGGTGGAGGGGTGCCATGTCAGAATTCAAAGGCTCTTTAAGCAGACATATGTTGCTTGTCGTGATGCAAGGAAGCTGTGAGACCAGGATGATCCAGAATCCGGAATAAAGCCGACGAAACGAGAAGCATCGAGCTTGAAAGGTCAGCTCCTGTCCAAGAAGCAGTATACCATCCCCGTTGCCAAAGCTAGTCCCCAGCACAGGCGAGCAAAACGACTTGACTACCGGGTGTAGTTGCGCCCGCCCCTCGACGACTTGGTGGTATCCCTCTCCTCGGCCCGCCGGATGTTCTCCTTGAAGTCGCCGTACAGGCGCTTGATGATGCTGCGCTCGTCCCAGTCCTCGACGACGCCGTCGGCGACCTTGCGCCGCTTCTTGGGCTTCATCCTGTCCAGCTCCGCCAGCTTCTCGGGTGCCAGCCAGCCCTCCCTCTCCAGCGTGTTGCCGACCCAGTCCCGCAGCGCGGGCTTCCAGTGCAGCAGGTTGTGGGCCATCTCGGCGTTGCTGTTGCACACCGTGCCGACGAAGAACTGCTTGTCCTCGGGCGGGAGGGCGTTGCCGTGCGCGTCGCGATCCAGGCGCTCCGAGTCGTTGGACTCGTCCTCGGAATCGGTGGTCGTGTCGTTTTCCAGCTCGTCCAACGTGTAGCTGTCGTATGGTTTTCCAGTAAAATTGATAGCCCACGTCGCCGGATGGTTCGACCGCCCACACTTGCAACATATAGAGTCAGCTCAAGAACCATGAAGGAGGGGTTATAGATCAATGAGAATTGGAGCACAACATCATACACACATGGTCTGTCTCACAGCCTGGGTGCACAGAAGGGCCATAAGGCAAGTAGTGAGACGGACCACAATCATGGCATGTGCCATGGCGTGAGAAGATCAAACTGTATACGGGAAAGATGCTTACCGCCTGGCACTTCTCCACGTCGGTGCCGAGGTGACCATACCCAAGCTCGGCCTGCTCAATGTATGGCCGAGCCCGTAGGAGCCGGTAGAAGTCAGGCCTCCAGGAGGACGAGACCCACTTCGAGTTCGCAAGGCCAATAACCTCGTCGTTGAGCCGCGTCCACGCCGTTCTGTAGACCTCATCGCCCCTCTCAAAGCCAGGGTTGATCCGGCGGTGGACGAGCCACTCCACAGCGTCTTTGAAGTGAGCCTTGAGGGGCTTGCGGGAGGCACGCGTGAACTCTAGAGGCATCTGGTACAATGCCTCATCCGGGACTCCGATGGTGTCGTCATCCTCATCGATGAAGCCCTCTAGATTGCCGTCACTGTCAGCGGTGCCCTCCTCGCCGTCTGCGTCCCGTCTGCTCGAGGCTTTGCCCTTCTGCTTCTGCTTCGCCTTCTTGGACTTCTTTACAGGCGCTGCAGGCTCCGCGGGTCCAGCATCTGACTCGTCATCGAACACGTCGAGGACCTGGTGATCTGAGTCCGTATCATACAGAGCACCCTGGTCCTCATCTGCGTCCTCCTCAGACGTGTCTAGATCTGACATGGTGAGACTCTTCTCTCCAGCCCTCCTGCGGCGCAACAGCTCCATCTTCTTCTCCTTCTCGGAGCGGTGGCCCTTGCGTGCGCTCGATCTCATCTTACGAGCCGAGGACTGCGGGGAAGTGGATTTCTTGCTTGGGGGAGTGGCCTGGCGATTTGATTGACTCGACTGAGAGTCTGAGCCATCAGTACTGGCAACAGGGCTCACACGACGAGTGTTGCGGTTGAGCTTTCGCCTTTTGGTTGGGCTCTGGATGTCTTCCTCATCGTCATCATCGTCCTCATCCATGACCACCCGGCCCTTCGGACGCGCGCTCGATCGTGGTGTCACCAGCGGCACGTCGGAGTCGTCACTAACGGCTGCCTGGTTCGGTAGGGACTGGGACGAGCGAACGTTGGGTTCCTCATCGTCGCTATCGTCCAAGTTGATGACAGGCACAACACTTCTCTTGGCCGGGCGATTGAGGCGTCTTCGGACGATTTCGGGTCTCGAGGGCCCCTCGCCATCTGTGTCATCGAGCTCCCCGTCCTCTTCCACAGGAGTCTCCGAGTCACTGTCGACTACATGATGATGTGCTCTGTTGGACTTTGACATGAAAGACGAGGGAGGAGGGGATGGAGGCTGTCTCCTTCGAACTTTTACGTCGTTTCCCAGTGACACGGGCATGTTGTCATCCTCACCTTCCTCATCTTTTGGCTGCTTTGCTTGGGACCTGAATTTGTCTTTGCCTGAGAGCTTGAGTTAGCTGTGAAAAGCACTACTGAACATGGTATCGTTGTGAGCCAAAATGTTCGGAGCGACCCGAAGTAGAAACGAATCAGCCGTATTTTGGGGACAAGTAGCGGGTGAGATAGGACAGACATACTAAGCGATGCATCCAAAGTCTGCTGCCTGGGCTTCTTGGAGCGCGTCATCTTGAGGGGCCGCACCGAACGGCTACTTGGGCTCCCGTCCTTGGGCGACTGAAACCTGACCCTCGCAGGCGAAAGCCCTTGACCGAGGGCTGGTGAGTCAGCCTCAGAGACAGCCTCGAAGGTGAGCCTCTGCTGCTGCTGTCGGCGGCGCTTGGACGAGCTCATCTCGACATGAGCCTGGTATTTCTGAGTGCAAAGTCAAGTCTGTCAGGTATAAGTTGACTTGAAATAAAAGCTGTGGTTGCCGTTTCTGAGTGATCGCCGCGATGATGTCGTGACGATGCTCGCCCCAGTAAGTCAAGCACACTAGCGAGGTGCACCGCGGAAGTGGCAATGATGGTAACCAACTTTTCGGCAAGCCACTCTCGCGGAAACCTGAGCTTGAGCAATTCACCTCGTGCAGAAGGAGGTAATCGGTCTCCGCGTTTACTTGTTTGGCGTTGGCCGGTCACCCAGAAAAGTCCAGAAGCTTTAAACGGATCTCCTGCCGTGAACGGGAGACGCGTTGAGGGGCAATTTAAGTCGTGAAGCGCGTGAAAGGAAGGCGCACGGACCAAGTATGAGTACCTGCAGTGCTCACTCAAAGTGCAGAGATAGGTTGACCACATGCGTTTCTTATTATTTTTTTCTTTGGCCGAGATGTGTCAAATATACAGGTCGCATCAATGTTAGATGTCCGCGTGTGACTGAAACATGCGTGCAACTAATTCTCCAGTAGGAGCTGACATATGGCGGGATAGATACCCTCTGGTATCGCAGACCACAGGACGATCACTGTCAGGGGATTGGTTTTCTTGGTCATTTTCTACACCAGTCAACTATATGATGAACTTCTCAATTTTCCGTAAGCTGAAGAAGAGAGGTGAGCGCTAGTTGATCTCAACGATAACCTTCTTGCTCACAACCTCTATCCACTATCAACAGTAGGCCTCGAGCCCCAACCGCTTTCAACTCACCTCTCACCAGAACCACCAGTCACCAGACGTTCAGTACACATGTAAGTCAGCACGCAATGTGTAACTCACCCATGAAACAACCATGTTCCCCAACATGTGTGTGACAGACGTTGAACATCCCCGAATCCCGCATATAAGTCAAGTCGCACAGCATGAACCACACACACAAAAGCAGAGAGACAAGAGGCGATCTTCAGGTCCGGCTGCTGAAGAAAGAGTGTGGGAGGGGGTATTAGAATGTCGTATTCTTGACGACTATCTATAATTTCTCTCTCTGTGCCTTCCACCAGAGGAGCTAGTCATCCATCCGTGCTCTAGCGAATGGCCCGGCTGCTTCAAGAATGCAAGATATAAAATGTGTTTTCCCCAGGGCCCAATGGCCACAGATCCCAGCCATCATAGGATAGCAGCAGCAGCGAGCGAAGCAAGAAAGAAGCGCCCCCAATTCTTCATTCCTGGAAAACCATCCCCACGTAAATGCGCATTTCGCCAGGCCCAACATCTGAACCGTGGTAGAAGTGAAAAAAGGGTTTCTCATATACGTATACATCAAAAAAGGAAACAAAACGCCGTCATCATGTTGGTGGATCCCTTTGCTCGTCCTCTTTTGGTGCCTTTTTCTGTGGTATTTCTCTTCACACACAAACAACTCAAGGTGGTATCGTCTAAACAATAATAGACATTAAGTAGTGCCCGCACATAACGTTCCTGAACAGAACCTATCGCAGAGGCAACTGGGTATCACGCGCGCCACAGGCAATCACATCCTCCAACTTCCAGCGTGGGGGCACGATGACCTCCCGGCCGTTGGCCTTCCGCCACTCCTTCTCGTTCTCAGCCGACACCCCCGTGGGCAGCGGCTCCTCAAGACCTCCAGCGATACCCGACGAGAACTTGACCTGCAGGATGTCACCGACCTCGTCGCAGGCGGCCAGAACGCGGTCCAGGTCGTCCTTGTTGTGCGCAGACGAGACACAGAACCTGGCTCGTGAGCTGATCAGGGGTGTGCCGGGGTAGCCCACCACCACCACCGAGATCTTGCGCTTCAGCATCTCGTGGCTGAATGCAGACATCTTGGCCGGGTTGTAGAGCATGATGGGAATGATGGGGGAGTCATCATGGCCGTAGACGATGAAACCAAGTCGCTTGAGCCCCAGTCGGAGGTAGCGCGAGTTGAAGGTGATCCGCTGCAGTCGGTCGTCTCCTTGGCCAGGAGCCAGCACACCGTCGATGATCTTGAGGGAGGCCAGAATCTGTGCCAGGACGGCGGGAGCAGCTGACTCTCCGTACAGAGTTGCAGCATTGACGCTCCTCAGCTTGTCGATGATGGGCTTCTCCGCGGCAACGTAGCCACCGTTGGCACCGAATGACTTGGTAAGGGTACCCATGAGAATATCGATCTCATTGGGGTCGATCTTGTAGTAGTCGCAGACGCCACGTCCTCGGGGACCGAGAGCACCGATGCTGTGCGCCTCGTCGACGTAGAGGTAGAAACCGTACTTCCTCTTCAGGGCAATGACGCCGGGAAGATCGACCATGTTGCCCTCCATAGAGTACAGACCCTCGACAGCGACCAAAATCTTCTTCCAGGGGCGGTGCGTGCGAGGTTGCCCCTGAGAGATGGCGTCCCGGAGCTTCTTCTCGAGGTCGACCATGTCGTTGTGCTTGAAGGACTTGATGATGGCGCCGGACAGACGGGCTCCCACTCGGATGGAGGCATGGTTGAGCTCGTCAGAGATGATCAGGCAGCCCTTGGAGACCAGGGCCGGGAAAGTGCCAGCGTTGGTGACGTAGCCCATGGAGAAGACCATGGCAGCAGGCTTGCCGACGAACTGAGCGATCTCCTTCTCGACCTCGAGCGTCAGATCAGACGTGCCGGCATCGGCCCTGGAGCTGCAGGTGGCCATGCCGTACTTGCGGACGATCTCCTCGGCGGCGTCTGCGCAAGGGCCCTCGGACTGTGCGAAACCAAGGTAGTTGTAAGAGCTCATGTTGAGAGTCTGGGTGTAGGTGCCGGTGAAAGTGTAGCTCTGGTTGTAGTCGGTCGACATACGATCGACCAGGGTGATGTAGCGCCCGGGAACGCCAACGGTGGGCCGGGAGAAGCAATCGTCGATTCTCCTCTTCAACCTGCGGATGTAGAAGCTGTCGAAATCATCTGTCAGGGGAGCGTAGCCATTGCCAGCGCGGATACTGCTGTAACGCTTCTTGTCGCCGAAGCGCTTGCCGAAGAAGTCACGGGCGTGGCCGAAGAAGATCAAGAGCAGGTAGCTGATGTAGGTGGTGAGGACGAAGTAGTAAGGAGGCTCGTCCTCGATGGGTGGATCCAGGGTGCCGCCGCGGTGCTTGCTAACATATCTGTGGGTAGGATGCAAGAGAGGGCCAAATTGTGCCTCTGCGCGCCTCTTTTTCCTTTCCTCTGCGTCTGAGGGGGGCGAGAACAGGGTTGTTGAGGGCTCATCGTCGTTGACCTCGCCGGCGGTCGCGGTGGATAGGGAGATGGTAGGCAGCGATAATGAGGGAGCGGTGATCTGAGCCGAGTTGGCGACCTGCTGTACGGCCAGCAGGGACTGCTGAGCAGAGGGCTGCTCTTTGTTCTTGGGAGACGAGGAGAAGAGCTGAGTCAGACGGTTCGTGCGAGACTGGGACAGCCTGCGGTCCCCGAGCTTCTCGTGCGGCGTCATGTTGGAGAGGGCTGAGAAGGGGTTCGACAGCTTGGTAGGCATCTCTGAACAGTCCTCAACAGACCGAGAGCTCCTGGTAGGTGGTTTATTGTGCTCTGCCGGTGCCGTGGTGGTCCAATTGAGCGGGTGGCTTCGACTCGATTGAGGAGCTGTCAGAGGGGGAAAAGAGTCAATAAGAAGCTGGGCAGGATGAAGTGTTGGGCGCTCGGTGGTTTTGTGTGTGCGAGAGTGTGTCTTGTAAGATTGTCCGGACCGATTGGGTAATTGATTGGCGTGGCAAAAGGTCTAGACAGGGGAAGAGGCTGGTGTGATTTGAGATGGCCGAGGGCGGGATTGTGCAGGAGGGAGAGAAGAAGAAGAAGCAACCCGACGACGCTGGCCGGGGGAGCTTTGACGGGAAGAGATTTGAAGGCGTTGGGAAGGTGCACGGCGCAGGTTGCAGGACTGCAGGTTGCAGCTTTTTGCAGGCCTGCACTGAACACGGTCGGCTGCACCGGGAATAGTCGAGTGCCAGGGGCGCGGAGGCACGAAGGAGCCGGGGAGGCGCAGAAGAAGCGCGCACCGCCAATTCCTGCCCTGGGCACCGCGATAAGGATTGGGAGATGGGATTTGAGGTGGCGACGCGAGAGCTAGCGCCCTACTCACTTTGGATATTTTGCTGATGATGAGACTTGACTCTGTGAGTGTCTTGTCTCGATCTATTGCCTGCACAGCAATATTGCTGCACAGTAACAACAAGTGTCTGTTGATGTTCTCGTCCGGTTGTTTGTTTATGTGTAGGCGAGGACGAGGGCCGGAGTTTGTTTCTCTCTTCTTCTCTTTTCCTGTTCCTCAATGCCAGGGAAGGACGGTCCAATTAATAAGAATCGACTGACTGACTGACAGGTCGCGGCTCTTCGGTACGTGCGTTGCTCTCTCTCCTTGGGGCAGGGGAGTTCATGCACCTGGACTGGGCTGGCAGGGAGCAAGCTTTGGGGCCAGACAGACAGGGCGCGCAACGGGATCGGCGATCCCTTTTTCCCTTTTTTGCGGGAGCCGAAAGGGGGGGCGGCCGAGGGTTGCGAGGGAACAACAGGTGGGATGTGGCCGAGGGCGAACTTGACTGCCGTCGAGACGCCTGCCGTTTGGGAGATCAGATACGGACTGGACGGTCGGGCAGAATCCAACGCTCTGCAGTGGAAAGATGGCTCTAGCAACTTGCGATAAGATGGGCACTGAGAGACAGAGAGAGGACGAGGATGGGACGGCACGGTTTCGCGAGCGAGATTGGGACTTTCATATCAATTTTGAGATGACGCGCTCGGCCTCTCAGCCAGACCACGCGCGAAGCGAAGCCAGCGCAGAGTTTCTTCCAAGGGCCCTTATTTTTTTTCTCTCTCACTCCCTCTTTCCGTTACCCGCTTTTCTTAGCGACTCTCACGTAACGGGTCCCCTGGAGCTAACAAGGCCTTCCGGACGACCCGACATGTAACGGTAGCGGTGCCGTACAGAGAGTAGCAGAGTAGTTGGGGACAGCCATGTCACGATGCTCCATGACGATCGGCACTTTGGTTACAGACCGGACTCTCATGATCGTAAACACATCAACATCAAACGTCACCGGCGAGAGAAGAAGCACGCACGCAACGCTATGCTTCAGGCATAACACAACAAACGGGCTGGTGTGTATGTCCTGCAGCCCTGCATAGAATTCTCCGTGCCGGCGCGGTGCGAGCGAGAAGGGTCAACCCTACAAAGGGCCAGCTGCTGCGTTATGCCACGCACCGGGCAACGACATCATCGCCCGCCAGCCTCGCCTCGCCTCGCCGGCCTGTCCCTCCTTCCATCATGCCTTCCAGAACAAAACCTGCCAGTCGGGCCCTGAGTATTGTATCAACCGCCGTGCCGGGTGGTGTCGGTGGGCGGGCGCATAATAACCAAGACATGCGGCCCACGACAATGGTCCCTTGCGATGTGCCTCGCTCGGCGGCAGGGCGGCAAGTCTGGTGACATGGGACGGGCGCGGACACTTCACTCGTCCCGGGATCTTTTATTCGGGTCGTCCCTGCTTGTAGCTGAGGGTGGGAATGGTTCGTCAAAGCTTTCTTGGCCCTTGGCGGCCCTGGAGATTGGAAATCTTCAATGCCTGCTTACCTGACTGATGGGAATGCTGCCTGAACTACTGCTGCGTGCAGTTCATTGCTGGTGCTTACTTGCCGCTTGCTCTGTTCCTTGGTTCAACATGGGCACTCAAAATCAGCGCACTATGTCGCTCTTTGATAACCCAATTTCAGATCCCCCGGTTCCGTTCATTCCGCCCTGCCGCCAATCATGGAGACCTGGAGGCCTTTCGGTTCGCTTGGCAGAGTGCTCACATAATCGCATTGTTCTAGTGTAAGAGAGAGAGAGAGAGGGACAGAGAATGTTGGTACACGGTAGATGACATTCATTCTCCATCTCCCATGTGGCAGCGGCATCGAGCGAGCAGGGACATTCGCAGCATCCGGCCCTGCACAACCCACTGTCGTGGCACAGGCCAGACAGCGGCAGGCCTGCGAGTCTGCTTTCTTATCCTTTGTTGACTTGGGCAGCATGCGGCTCCTCCTATCACAGGACAGACTCCCTCGCGATCACCCCATCCTCCATCGTCGATCTGGCAATGTCTCCGATCCCTAATCGACAAGACACAAACACAACGCTGCCCAAGCACCCCAAAAAGGAGACCCACAGCCTGGCCTGGGCGGCGGGCGAGTCAATCCTCAAGCAACTCCAGCCTTGAAAATCTCCAACGCATGAAAACGGCCTACCTGGCAATGTTACTATCACTAGGCGGTGTCGACAAGTCTGAGCAAATGAATTGAAATAAACAGGTGCACACAATGTATAGACCAAATCTTCCCACACACCGCATTTCAGGCATGAAAAAAGAACCCCAGGCCAGACGGCAAGTCAGCCCTGCAGTAGCCCTGCAGCAGGCGCCCCTGCGACCAATCTGATCAGATCCAGGGGTTGGCGCGAAGCGAGGCCAGAAGGGACTTCGCAACGGCGCCAGCAAACCCTATCAGGACGGGATGACGCCACACGCGCGAGGCTGCCACCGCAACTTTGCAACTAACTCCCTCTCCTCTGGTACTGCCGCACCACAATGGCGGGATCATGCCTCGAGCACCGCCGCGCGACGACTCAATGCCTTTGACACGCTCCCGGGTCACCACAAACGGGCTTGCGTCGCAGGAATAATTGGCCCTCGGGGTGCAGCCGGTATGATAAATCATCATGCAGAAACGGCCTCAACATAGTACACGCAGTTCAACATGCAAAACCCTTGTTTGGCTGGCCATGTAGGTTGGATATTGCTTCCAAGGCCCGAAGAGGTCATACACCACACACACAGCATGCATACACCACGCCCGCTACACACGCTACACACAATCCGCCGCAGCAGTCGCGTGAAACAATGGCGCCCGCGCCGCGAGATCGCCCGATTCCAGTCCATCGGTAATGGGATCTAGACACTCAGCCGTGATACTTTTTGTGAAATAATTGCCCGACGCAGGGGTAGCCCGCANNNNATTCAAGTCGATACCAAAAAAAAAAAAAAATGCAAGCGATGATGAATATGCTGTCACCCACCCCTTCCCACCCCCTTTGATGTCTTGCACGCACTGAACTCCAGATAGGGAACATGAAGAGAGAAAGAGAAAAATAGAAGCCATCCCGGTCATGCCTGCTGAACAACTCATAAACCTTAAAATCCGCCCGTTCCTGCGTCACCCGTCCCCGTCACCGTTGCCGTCACCCTCGGCCATAGTAATAATAATAACAAAACAACAGATATTAACACTCTGTTGCTGTACCCCTTTTGCATTTACTGCAATGACGTAACGATCTTCTCCAGGGCCTCGACCAGGATGTCGGCGTGCTTCTCCTCAAACGTCAGCATCGGCCTGAGCCGCACGGCGCTGGCGCCGGACCCGCCGATGTTGATGCCCAGAGTCTTGGCCACCTTGAGGAACTCGTCGCGCTTGGGGTTGTCGAACGCGATGAAGGTGCCCTGGCCCTTGCCGCGCAGGTTGGCGAACTGGCCCGGGTATTTGGCCGCCAGCCCCGCGATCTTGCGGTAAAGGTAGTCGCCGACGCGCGCCGTCTGCTCCACCAGGCCGTGCTTCTCGACCTCCTCGATGATGGCCCGGAACAGGATCGCACGCACTGGGTCTCCCATCCACGTGTTGAACTGGCGGTAAGGCTTGTTGGGCCGCAGCTCCGGGTTGCCGAAGTAGTAGCCCGCCGTCTGCGCCTTCTTGGAGAACGTCACCATGTCAGGCGGCGTGGGCAGGTTCCAGTGCTCGTGCGCCCAGAACTTGCCCGTCGCGCCCACGCCCGTCTGCACCTCATCCACGATCAGGAGCACGTTGTGCTTCTTGGTCACCTCGCGCAGGCCCTGGAAGAACTCGGGCGACGCGTGGTTGTCACCACCCTCCGACTGGATGGGCTCGACGATGACGGCGCATGGGGGCAGGTGCCAGGTCGTGAGAAGGTGCTCGACCTCGGCCAGCGAGGCCTGCTCGGCCTTGCGGTTCTCCTCAACGTGCTCCTCCAGTGGGTACTTGAGCAGGGGGAAGGTAGCCTGGGGCCAGTCGAAGGCAGGGATGTCGAGCTTGTGGATGGGCTTGGAGCGGGTGGTGGAGAGCGAGCCGAACAGGCGGCCGTGGAAGGCGGTCTTGAAGGACATGATGGACAGCTCCGAGGCACCGGGGGACGAGTTGTTCATGGACGAGTTCAGCTCCTCCTCGGTGAACTCAACGTGGGCACCGCCACGCTGCTGTTGCCGCTTCCACATGAAAGCCGCCTTGTAGGCGGTCTCGTTGGCGTCTGATCCAGCCATGGCCGTGAACACCTGGTCAAGACCCTTGGGGGCCACCTTGAGGATACCGGACCGCAGGATCTCGGCCCAGTCGTTTGGAGGGAAGTTGCCCAGGGCGGGCCGGTTGACCAGAGAGCTGACGACGGCCTGGCTCTTCATGGTCTCGATCAGGTGAGGGTTGTTGTATCCCACGGGGATAGATGCGATCTGCGCATACCTACACACCAAGGTGGCACTGCGTTAGCCCATGCCCTGTATCTTTGACACAAGATATGTGTGAAACTCCGATGTAGGTGTGACATGCGGTGACTTACACATCAAGCAGGATGTTCCCATCTGGGTCGGCAATGTAGTTGCCAATGCTGGACTTGTAGTCGGTGAGCATGTTCAAGCTCCTGGTGTCGAAGACCTTGTCCAGGTCCGCGATCTGCTCCTTGGCCTTTGGGCCGGGGATGGCCGTCTTGACCGAGGGAGCGCTGGGCTCGACACCATCGAAGCGGCCCATGTTGCTGGCTGAGACTGAGAATGACCTGCTGGACAGAGAGAGGGCAGGAGATGCGAAACGAGACGAGACGAGACGGGCAGAGCTTGACGCAGTGCGCCGTGACAGCGTCCGGAGGGCGGACATGGCGGGCTAATTTATGCTTTCGTGCCTTGGGAGTCTCGAAACTCGAGGAAGGGGCGATGGGGGAGTGGCAGCGGTATTTCGCCGAAAGATTGAGATAATGGACTGGACTGAATAAAGGACGTGCAGGGAATCCTGTGTCACAGAAACCACTAGGTTAAAAAAAACTTGATCAATTGGATCCGTACAGTACCGTACGAAGTCGCATGTACAATCAAGGCACAATAGCAGAGAGGGTGGGAAGTGGGCGCGAGGGGGGAGTATTTACGTCTTATCCTCCGTCCCTTCTTGAAGGGCGGCGGCCGCGACAAAGTGACGAGGGGAGCTTCCCGAGCTTGGGGTCCCGCATTTCGCACAGGCCTACCTATCGCGGGGTGGGCTAGTAACGGCTTATCAGTGGAGTGGCGACCTGCAGCTCCAATTGACTTCTCCGGGGCGAGCACCAGATTGACGGTTCCTCGACGAGATGTCTCTCTTTCGCGACAATGACTACGGATTCTGGGCTCATCTATGTGCCCTTAACAGTATCAAAATCCTTAGGTATCTCCCAGAGCTTTCATTTCTCTACAATTAAATCTACCAAAATTCCTGGAAATTCACAAACATCATCGTGTTGACTTCATCTCGAAACGGTCCCTAACGAAAGGCGGAGGCCAAGCTTCGCCGGGCCCCTGTCGAAGCCTTTCCTCTTCAGGCATGTCCAGCCGGCGATGACCCGGCTGCTCGACCTCGTGCTCTTTGGACCGGTCCGGCCTTCGTCTCTCTGTCATGGCTTTTACTATTGTTTGCCCATCCAATCCCCTCCCAATTTGGGCAAGCAAGCCCGGCCCGTCTCTCTGTCTTTCGAATCGTGGGCCCCCCGATGTCCGGGGACCGGTTGGCGGCCAGATCTCTCTCCTCAGCCCAGAAACACAGTACCACCACCCCGCCGAGATCCTGTTACACTCTTGCTGGCCCAAAAGGGAATGTCCATGCGGCCGAGCAAATCGTCGTCCAGTCACCCCGTGCAGGTGATCTCTGTGAACTGCGATGAAGGTTACACATGCCCGAAGCAGTAAGATGGTGTCAGATCTTTCATCGACCTGGGGCTCAATGTCTCGAGTACTTGGCCTGCGGGTTCCTCGTCCACAGTGTTAGGAGCTCTCATGGCATGGCCACTTTCTCTTGCATTCAGAATACTCGTCATCTGAGGAATGCACACCGGGATTACAAATGGCAGTAGCCGATAGGTATGCCTCTTTCTCAAATATTCAAGTTACTCGATATCTCGGTATAATCCCTATTGGGCGGTGCCACTCCTCCCTTGAACGCCAACGCCTACAAGTCTACAGAAGGAAGTAAACCGCCATATGTTGGCGAGAAGATGGCTTCCAATCGGCCTGTCGCCGCAGACAAACAGTTGCCATGTGGGAGCATACAGCCCCTATGCCATTATCAAAGCATACAGGAACACAAGCACACATGTACCAAGTTGCTCCCAAAAAGAACCCTTACGCCCTGTACTCGAAGTGGAACCAGCTCGCCCTGAAATATGCCTGACTGACCCTCCAACATTAAAGATCAGATGAACGCGACTCCGTTGGTTGAATAGAAGGCGGTGACGTATCCGTCACCACGAGGGTATACCTAATAATAGCAGGAGAAGCAGAAGGGAATGCGTTCATCGCAGCCACCCGTAAGAGCCATCCTATGGCTTCGGGTCGTTGCTCTGATCAGCGCCGTCCCCGTTCTGGTTGCCTTCTGGAGACAGGCCCGCACCCTGCGCAACCCGCTTCCACATCTCGAGCTCCTGGTAGAGCCGGTCACACTCGTTCTTCAGCTTGTCGTTCGAGGAGCTGAGCTCGGCAATAGCTTGCTCTGTGAGGAGCTTCTCCAGCGTCCACTTCTCGACCGCTTGCTGCTCGTCCTCCTTGAGCTTGGTGATGTAGCGCACGGCGTTCTGTAGTATCGAGCCCTTGTTCTTCTCACAACCGGGAACTATCTTTGCAAGTTCATTTATGCCTTCATTGATGGTCTCCCGCCGACGACGCTCCACTAAAAGGTATGAGAACACGACTTATCAAGCTGAATGGCATCGGATTGCGGATGAGCTTACCTTCTTTGTGGTTGTCCTTGCGCATCTTGTGCCATTCCTCAGACCCAACAGCCGGTTTTGGATTCGGCGTTGTAGAGTAACGGGCTCCTGGTATATCGTCCATCTGGCGCATACCTGGGTCTGGCGGCTGGTGGGTGGTCGCGACGTTGGCTAATGCCTGATGTTCCATGGGCAGGCCATCTGCTTGAGACACGTCGTGCGTGTATGGGACGAGGTCCATGTTATGCTGATCCTCATGGTCTCCAGTGACCTGTGCGGCAAAGTTCTCTTCAGATGGTTGGGGAGCGTGGATAGTAGGGTAGACGAGGGCAGCAGCCGCGGTGCTGGACGCGTTGGCCGGGTCAGCCGCGTCGGTGTGGTCACTACCGGCCGCGGCCTGCTGGAGGGCGTTAAAGTCGGAGACGTTGACGCCGGCAGCAGCGGCTTGTGCAGTGTCCATTGCATTATTGACGTATGCGTCCGTCGGGTCGGGACTGGCCATGTTGTTTCGCTTAGAACGGCGCACGTCTGGTGAGGTCTCACCAGGGCGCTTTCGTTTCTGAGGCGGCGAGCTGGTAAGGGCTGAGAGGTCGGGCTCGGGGTTCGCAACGTGCGCCATCACCAGCGCGGCGAGTTCTGAAGACATCTTGTGATGCAGGGCTCCTCAAGGCCGTGTGCCTGGCCGGTTGATTAGAATACGATGGGAACGTGTCATAGAGCTGGGGCACAATCATCACGCCGGGCATTGCAGTGCTGCCTTGAGTTCACACACAGGTTGGGACGGGTCGTACAGGTCGGTTGGGATGTGGTGAGTTTCCATCGAGGTGAGCAGGTAGCATGCAACAAGGCCACTCGAAACTTGTTGAGCGACATGTTGGCGCCCTCATCGGACATCGCGCCAGGCTCACTTGAGCCTCTGGGCACGTCTACTTGGGCGTGTCTCAGACGGAATGCGTTACAGCTCAAGGGCTGGCCCGAGTCTGTCGGGATCTGAGGACAGGTAGGCCAGACGTGATGCTGGGCGACGGCAAGGACGTTCAATATGAGGAAACTGAAGATGGAATATGAAAAGCCGATGCGGTCCTGGTCTGGGGATCCACCTTTGGACGCGATGCTCGAGGTCTGATTTGACAGCATGGGGGGTTGAAAAGTCGAGACCGCCTTTACTTACACGATCGACCTCTTGTCATGTGGCAAGTCAGGTGCTGATTGCGTTTGATAGGGGGAGGCAGAAGCGGCGGGAATCTGGGGCGGCAGCGAGCGACAAAACGTGGTCGGAATAAGCGGTTCAGGGCGTTGAAGGGGATCTGATGGTATCGGGGGCTGTGTCTGCTTCTTGAGAGTCAGATTCGACCAAGTCCGAGGATAAAAAGACAGATGGCGATGAATGCATACCTGTATTGTCGGGCTGCTCGCTCGCGCTGGAGGGGGGTGGATGCTCGTGACCAAGATTCGAGATTCACGTGAGCTGGAGGATTGTCTGGAGGGAACCTGGCGGCCTTTTGAAGAATGGGGTGGAGGGGGGGGGAGGGACCGCGCCGTCAAAGGCCTCAGGCCAAGCACTCTCACTCTCTCACAGCACAGCGAGCACCCACCAGGGCAAGGCAAGCTCTGAGCGTGGGCGTGGGCGTGGGCGACTGACTGAATGACTGCTGTCGAGTCCGCCTGGCTCCTCGCTCTTCGGACAGGGGAGGGGCGCGCCCAGGTACCCACAAGTCACACCTGGGCTGGCCACTCACAGGCAGTCATGCTCGCCTGAATCATCCACTCCCGACCTCAGCTCTAGCGTAGATGTAGACGCACCCCACCTGGCCTGCCTCCCCATCCCACCACCCTCCTGTGCTGCAACCCCACCAGCCGCCGCCAAACCATGCCGGCCTCGCAGGCCCGTTTCCGTCGCAGGAGTCTTGTGAAGATCGCCAGTATATGGGGTGACAATGATACAGGGTTGCAAAGGCAGAAAGGAAGCACAGGACTGCACAGGATGCACGCAGCTTCTCCACGGCCTGCAAAATATCAACGGAGACCGGTGAGATATGGCTGCATGGTGCTTTATTCATTCTGACGGGACAAGACAAGACAAGACGCAGCGACACGCGCAGGCGTGCTGTTTGTTGGCTGTTGGCCGATCGCTGTTGACTTGTTTCGGCTGGCTGACGGACTGGCATTGGAGGGTTAGATGGCTTGCTTGCCACCAAGAACGCGAGAGCCTCTGACAGCTCAAACCAGGGTGGTTGGTCTGGCCCAGACAGTACAGTACAGTAGTCAACACCCACCCACACATATACGACATATACACACACGCGTATACACCCGCCGACACACCCACCTCTCACACACACCACACACACCTTCTAGATCATATAGCCCCGACTGGAGCCGACTCAAGAGGTCGTGACGAGGCTGCTGCTGTCTCAGCTGGACAGACACACTTTAACTCTACTTAATAATTCATGCTCGCTGATCACGTAGACTCACTCGTGCAAGCCCCGTGGATGACTAGCTCACTACGAGATTGTCCGCCAAGCTGGGTCAAGTGATACACACCTGGGCAGGCCCGACTGAGATGGTGTGAAGGCCCCCCATGTGGGAAGGACTATCCCTCCCAGACCTGGCTTGCGTGCTGTGGTGACTACCTAGGTACCTTGATACCTTTCTAGTAGTACTGGGCAAATTCGGGATGATGCTCATCTCAGGTGCGTCCATCTGCCCACCCCGCTATCTGACCTGTCAGTCCCAGCTGGAGGAGGATGAGTACGAGGACTAGGGGGACTAGGGGGAGGACAAGCTCGACAAGAAAGACCCGGTTGGGAAGGGGGACATTCTCCTACGTGCTTCGTAGTCATCTCGGCAGAGCAGCGACTGCACCTGTTCTCGGCCGAAGCTGCCGGACCTGAATAATCAAATCAGTATTGATAGCATGTGCTGTACCGAGGTGGGTAATACAAGACACAGCTCAACAAGCAAGCATTTCTCTACCGAGTGCAGTGGTACCGTAGTTCTGACCTCAACCTGCATGCAATATTACTTTTAGTCAGTGCTTGGGAAGGCCAAAGCAACACACCTGGGGGGTGGCAGTAAGCAGGGTGAGCCTTATCGCCTTATCAGCTTAACGACAACCTCGGGAGCGTCATTGCAACCCTCGCTCCTCGACTACCTTCCCCTACGAATCTGACCACACGGTCACCGGAAAGCATTTGTTCACCATACGTAGGTCGCACCTGATTTGAGATCAAAATGGGGGACCACTCGGTCACTAAGATTGAACATGCCAATCATCTCCTCCTGGTAAGTCCACGCACGAATCTGCAAGCAACGGCAGCTCAAAACGGCGATCACCCACCGGAGACAGACAGCTAACGCCGGAACTCCTCATGCCAGGACCAACCCCTCCTCCGCCTCCCACACGAGCTCCTCCACAAGAACTTTCGCTCCGCCCATTTCGTCGTCGAGAAACAAGGTACCTTCATCAAGAAGGAGCTCAAGGATACCGCCAATGCTGCCCTGAAGGGTGGCGCCAGCCCAGACGATGTCCTCCGCAACCTCGACACCATGATCGCCCGCGTACGCGGCGTCAAGCGAAAGCTGGAGGGCTGCGAACAGGAGGAGGCTCGGCTGTACCGCCAGGTTGGCGCCAGGGTTAAGCACCTGTCGGACCTGGGACACATGCACGCCTTCGAGGACGTCAAGTACGAGCACTGGTCGCGGAAGAGGCTCGACAGGCTGCTGGTCGACTACCTCATGAGGCAGGGCTACGGCCAGAGCGCGAAAGCCCTTGCTAAGGACAAGGGCGTCGGCGACCTGGTGGACATCGACACGTTCGAGCAGATGAACCGGGTGAGACAGAGCTTGCTCAACAGGAACGTCAAGGACGCGCTCGACTGGTGTACCGAGAACAAGAAGGAGCTGAGAAAGATGGATGTAGGTCAACCCTGTGCGCCCAGGATGGCGCATGCCAAGTACTGGCACTTTGCTGACTTCCTCCCGCACAGAGCAACCTCGAGTTCCAGCTTCGCTTCCAGCAGTACATAGAGCTTGTGCGCACCAAGGACGAGGACAAGCTTCTCGAGGCTATAGCCTTCGCGCGCAAGTTCCTCTACCCATTTAAGGAATCCTTCCCCAACGAGTACCTCCAGGCCGGCATCCTGCTCGTCTTCCCGCCCGACGGCGCCGACGACGAGCACCGGGAGATGTACGACTCGTCGCGGTGGAACAAGCTCGCCGACATCTTCACCGAGACGCACAACGCCCTGCTGGGCCTCCCGTCCTTCCCGCTGCTGCACATAGCCCTGCAGTCCGGGCTCTCGGCGCTCAAGACGCCCGCCTGCCACAGCGCCCAGGCCAGCTCCTCGTCCACGCCCTCGCACCACACCAGCCTGACCAGCTCCGTGTGCCCCATCTGCTCCACCGAGCTCAATGAGCTCGCCCGCAACGTCCCCTACGCCCACCACACCCAGAGCCACGTCGAGCCCGACCTCATGCTGCTGCCCAACGGCCGCGTCTACGGCCAGGCAAAGCTCGAGGAGTACTCGCGCAAGGCGGGGTTGCCGCCGGGCAAGGTCAAGGACTTGCGCACAGGCGACGTGTACACGGCCGACAAGCTCAAGAAGGTGTTCATCACGTAATGTGTCTAGGCTGTGGAGGGCTTGGCCAGGAGCGACGTTTGTCTACGCGGATCCGGGCCGCAAGACATCGTCTCCATTGATGTTTCTCTTTTCTCTCCTACAGCATAGCGGTCATGATTTTTTATTCGGAGGGTAGGGGATCGGCGTTTCTCTGGCATCGATAGGGAATTTCAAAACAAGGGACAATCATCATAAAGGTGAAGGAGTAGGCCAGCGCTGTAGCACCACAGAACGATAGGTGACCGATTTGAGGGAACCATAGAAATCGGCCAATAGGAATTCTACTTCCAGTGATCAATCAATCTTTGAGCAAAACAGAGGACACAATCACATGTGCACTAATAGTGTCATTGGTGTTGTTGTCTTTGAGAATGCATATATTCCGCTGTGCTTTACTAGGTATCCACACCAATACCCCCGTTGGCAGAGACAAACAAGAAGAAAAGACGAGAAACGATCAAGAGACGATGACCTTGCAGCAGAGAGAAAAATACACGAAGGGCAACATATGGGTACACACAAGGTTTCAAAAGAGATGCTGGCCCCGTTCCCCGTTGCCCCCCACCATAACCAGAGACCTTTCTTTCCTTGGCCAAAAGTTTCACAGAGAGAGACGCAGAGAGAGAGAGCTTTGTTTCCCCCGCCGAGAATCTCTTGTTTTTAATTTTGCGCAACTCTCAAGAGAGAGACAGACCACGCGCCCCCTTTCCCCCACCCCCCCTAACTCCGTTTAAATGAAGACAAGGCAAGCAAGCAAACAGACGCACGCAGACAAGCGCAAAAAGTTCGTAGAGGCCCATTAGGGAACACAAAGCCTCCCCTTCCATCGCTGTGGGCAGTTGAGAGAGAGATGGAGAGAGAGAGAAAGGGAGGAGAGGGACAGGAGACTCGTGAATGTGATAACCGGCCGCCTCATTACTACACGCTTGGTTGGAACGATAAAACATCCGCATCTGTCAGGGAGGGGCCCCCGCTCCACAACCGCGAGCTGAAGACAGTCTTCGGTTTCACGTGCCGACGGATGACCCAGGATGACGGCGTGCCCTTCCTCTCTCTCTCTTTGTCCTTGGCCGAACCCCCGCCGGGGTGATTACTCTACCTGGCGCCCATGTGGAAGCTCCCAAAGACCCCGCCGCCGCCACCGGGCGTCATAGGCCCCATGCTGCTGACGCCGTTCGTGTTGTGCGACTGGGCAGCTGGCGTGTTGACCAGGCCCGCGCTGCCCTGGTTGGGTGTGCTGGGCGTCCCCTCGGTGTTGTTCTGGCCGCCGTTATTCTGGCCCTGCTGTGGCGGTGTGCTCTCCGCCGCCGACTGCTGCTGGGCCGCGCCGAGCGGTGCACCGATGTCCGGCACGCCCAGGCCCCAGATCTTGCCGACCTGCTCCGTGGGGATGTCGCCGTTGAACACCTTCTCGCGCATAGAAAAGAAGACCCTGCCGGTCAGGAGCCCGTCAGACCCGGCCTGATGAGCCGCCCCGAGGCGCTTAATCTTCAGGGCTTCTGCTATGCTCTCAAGGCCAGACTTTTGTTCGAACTTCTGCAGCAGTTCTGTCGTGCTCGGGTCGCTCGGTGTCAGGAGGCCCGAGTTATGTTGCTTGATGGCGTGCTTCATCAGGTGCTTGACGTCGTAGACGCTTGGGAAGTACTTCTTTAGGCGTTTTGTGAACTCGAGTTCGTCGTTCGGCATTTGCTCGCACATCAGGAGCTTCGTAAGGTAGCCAAAGTCGTAGCCTCCGTGGAAAGATATCCACTTCACCTCTTCGAAATGGGTCAGACCGGAGGGTATCAACAGCGCCGCGAACTTCTTGGGATCGATCCCGTCCCGCTCCAGGAGCGCAAAGTCGATCCCGGCGTGCTTGAGTGAGTCAATCGATTGCTCGTTGTACATGTCGTCGTTGAGTGAGAAGTTGAAGTTGAATTGCCATGCATGTGGGACCAGGTTCTGGTTCCCGTTTTTCCGCCCTGCGCCGCCGACTTCCGTCGAGTTTGTGGAGTTTGGCCTTGTCGCGGGTGTCTCTCCGTCCTCGTTAAAGAGCGTTATGCCGATCTGGATGACCTTGAGAAGATCTACGTTCACCCGCAGACATTGGTAGTGGTAGTCGCTCTTGCCTCTGAACGCACCCATTGGCCGCGCAACAACACCAGGGAATTCGGTATCCTGTGGCAAAAGGTCAGATCAGCACGCCCCCTTCGTCCCAAGCCCGGAGGGCGCCATGCGACGACTCACCATGGCAATATAAGGGTAGTCTTGCACCAGGTCGCGCAGCACGGCCATCTCGTCCTCCAGGTTATGTTTCCACACCTCTCGTATCCGGCCCTTAGCCAATGGATTGCGAGCAGGCTGGTCCCCCATCATGGAGTGACTTTGTTGTTGGGCGTGCTGTGGGTGCTGGAGCGTCGCATTGTGGAATCCCATCCTGGCGGCCTGGCCGCCCAGGCCCGACTCGTGCCCGACGCCGAAGCTCGCAGCGGCCGAGTTCATACCTCCTCCCAGCCCGAGCACATTGCCGTTCGTAGCGAAGGAAGGGATTTGGGCGTTCGGGTTCAGGTGGGAGGGATTGCCGCCTAGTTGTGGAGTGTAGTTGTTGGAGTGGCCTGGGTTCAGGCCGGCGAACTGGTGCTGGTATGGAGCGACATTGTTCGGCCCATTCTGGTACCTCGATATTTGGGGAGGCATCGTCAACTTGCTCCCACCTCTGTAGGGTAAAGTTCCAGTCTTGGTCGGGTTGGAGGAGTCGTATTCAGTCTGATGTGGACAGCGCGCGGTCGCATCTGTGAACGAGAGTCGGATGCTCGTCGGGCAGTGGTGGACAGCCTCGGCTGATTGAGGATGTACGTATGAGAATGTTTGGGTAAGACTTCTGTCGTTTCTCGGTGATCGGGGTTCGCTGTGTTCCTCGTCTCGTGGCTGTGAGGTCTATCTTGGGATGCAGTTCAGCATGTCAAATGGGCAATTCACAGTAGCACTTGACAGACAGCTCCACGGCTGGGCCAGTGCGGGTCGCTGCCCGCCGCCGCCGCCGCAGAACCGGGTGGGACCGAGCTAGATTCACCCTAGCGGGTACGTGGGTACATCCCCGGCTGGCACTACAGGCCTGGCAAGCCTCCAACCTTGCGACTGCTGCTCGGTCCGTCGAATCGAACTCGTCGTCAATCGAACATCACCACTCCCTTCACACAACCACCAGTGCAGCTGTTGACAGACTGAACTGGCCCACAATGCTGCTGCGACCTACAATGTGCGCCCACACACTTCTTTCCTCTCCAGAGGCTCAATTGACTGACCAAACCCACGACAGGATACTGCGGGCCGTCAACGGCCGGACGGGCAACATCACCGGCTTCGACATCCGCAAGCTGAAGGAGTCTGTCGAGAAGCCCCGCTACGACCCTTGGGAGCGATAGTCAGTTGCACAAGGCACCCCCCGACGATCAATGAGCACGACTGACGGTGGGAACTTCACAGTGAGAACTGGCGGTACACCGGACTCTTCAGCAGATGGAACCGGTTCAAGGCCGGCTTCCCCGGCCTGGGTATCGCGACAGTAGCGTTTGCTGCGTACTGTGGGTATGAGTACGCGTTCCTGCAGGACGAGCACCACGACGAGCACCACGGTGAGGGACATCACTGAGGTCCGGGGGGAGGTCCGCGAACGAGCTTGGCTGGGAGGGAACAACAAGAGTACTCCGGTGTACATATTAGACGAGAAAGTCAGGTCTACGAAAAGAGACACCTCAAGCCATGGAAAGGTTCAATCGTTCGGTGTTATGCATGTGACAGGACGGCGTTCGGACACCTACAATATCCATTGACACTACGCAGGAGCAAGGCAGGTCTTCTAGAGCCGACGAGCGACATTCAACAAACGGACGGGCTATCTCGGAGCTCCTTCGAGACGAATATGAAACGACTAAAGGACTACGACGTGACGCTTGGAAACGAAGCGTCTGCATGGCGTATCGTTATGGCCCAGAGGAGCGGCTTCAAACTGGAGGGCCAGACGATATGATAGAGGAGCATATCAAGGACCGGTCATGGAGCTCGTCAACCGTCTCGTGCAATTTAATTTCTCGTACCTTTGGCTTGTGCCTTTCCGAGAATAGCACATCCTCAGCCAAGCTTCAAGGGGAAGCGGCTTTCATCTAGGCTTGGAATATTCATCGAGTCTCAAGCATGATTGTATTTGAAATGAAGCCCATCAAGCTGATGCCCGAACATCTCGTCTCTTACGACAGGCGATCGATCAATGTTAGTGGGCACGAGTCACTGCGATGAGAGAGATACACGATACCACCCAAGGGCGACCAAGCCTCGATGGCACAAACTGGATATTCCAAAGCCAGAACCCAAATAAGCACGACACCGCGAAGTAGTAACAGTAGCACACAAAGATCAGGCGGTGGGATATTTGTGTAGTAAGTTTTCCAGCAGCGTCAAGCCGCGATTGATTGATTTGATTGCCCACACCTTGACCGACTATGAGAAAGTATCCGAGATCTATCAAATTGTTGCGAGGGGGTATGAAACTTGGAGCGAGTCCTTCAGCAAGCCACAGTACTAGTAGTACAAATTGTGTGTAGAGAGAGGGCGGTGCGCCGGCCAGAAAAAAAAGAGATATTTCAGTGTTAAGAACATGTTTTCCCATACATTAATAGTAGGACAAACAGGTGGAGGGTTATGATGATCCACTTCCCCCCAAGAATCGAAACACATGAAGGGTAAAATAAACAGGAAGAAGAGAAGAGCCCGCGAGCGCCGCCGTTATGCAAAAGGGGGTGTTGAGCCAAGCAAGTTAGAGCCAATTTAGCCAAGGCCGGGATACTCTGTCTTTCTCAACTCCGAGGGATGTGGGTTGTATGTTGTCGCTATTGCATCAAAAACAAGAGGAAGAGAGAGGAAAGGACCCCAAGTAAGAAGACTACCCAGAAATATCCTTCCCCCGATGCCGCTTCTGTTAATCCTTGTCGCTGAGGACGGGACCCTGTCATAAGACGATACCGTTGACCGCATCCAGCGCGCCCTCGAGGCAGTCCTCGAGCTCGCCGACCCGCGACTTGAGGTTCTTGTTCTCGTCCCTCAGCAGGCCGACCGTGTCCCAGGCGACGCTCGCGTCCTGGCCCTTGCAGTTCCGGCACCCGTCGTCGCCCGAGATGCCCTTCATCAGCTTCTGGAAGGTGCTCATCTGCGAGGTGCTCTTGCGGTTGGACGAGGCCACCGACGTCCTGACGTTGCCGCCGCCGCGGGTGGACGTCGGCGTGGGCAGCGGCATGTCCATCACGCTGCTGGTGTCGGCGCCGCCGCGGGTGGTGGTGAAGGTGGAGGCCGAGGGGCTGCGCGGGCGCGAGAAGACGCTCTCGCCCTCCCCGAAGCTGATGCTGTCGTCGTCCGTCTCGAAGCTGACGTCGGTTCCGTTGCTCTTGCGCCACTTGCGCTTCTGCATCTCGTCGGCGTCGTCGACGCCCAGGTCCTCCGAGATCGTGCTGCCCGCCTCGGACTGGAGCCCCGTCGGGAGGCGCTTGAGCATGGACTGGTCCTCGGCCCGGGCGCGGCGCTCCGCGGCAAGCTCTTCCATCAGCTGCTTCATGTGGCGCTCCTGCTCGTTCGCCTTGTGCGCCATGTCTTCGAGTTGGAACTTGAGGTGCGTGGCCCGCGTCTCGGCCTCCTCCAGCTCATCCCTGTCGGCCTCCCTCTCCTTCTCGAGCTCGGAGAGCGCCTGTGCCTTTTGGCGGTAAGCGTTCTGCATCTTGGTCAACAGACCAGTGGCTTGCTGTTGCAGATTCTTGTACGCAGCGGGCGAGAACGTGTCCTTGCTGTTCGGGGAACCGGCTGGGAACAGCGCCTCCTCCACCTTCATATTCAGCAGCTCGTCGTGCTCGGCTTGCGTCACTACGACAGGCGTATTCCTCGAGAACATGGAGAGCAGAGACATCTTGGCGGGAGCCGGCGCTGGGGCTGGAGCCGTGGTTGTGTTCTTGGGGGCGTTGTCCGTGGGACCGGCGGTCTGGCTCCTGACGAGCCTCTTGGGAGTCGTCTCCGGGGATGGGCAGTCGTCGGGATCTTGACGGGCTATTTGAGTGGTGGGATAGCCCTGGGGGGCAGACTGCCTAAAGGTCTTCCTTCCTTCGCCGGTGAAACCCATATCTTGTTCGTCTACAGGCGGATTGTCCTGGGATGGCTTCGGTGGTGACTGCAGCCTCGCCCTGATGCTGGCGGGAAGGAAGCTGGTGAGTGAGGTGCCTCGACCGTGCCCCGTGCGGTTTTCTGGAGCAGGTGCGAGAGGAGCGGGTTCCACCTGTCGGTCCTTCGCGTGGTCGTAGCCGCCGCTGTGGTATTCTTGTTCCTGAAAGGGGCGAGGCAAGAAAACGTGGTCAAGGGGGGCTTGTGCTCGTGAGTGCGTGTCGAGAGAGCTGGAACTGTCTGGACGATGATCAAGATCAAGTAGCCCGGCAGAAGCAGGGGGGCACCGGAACTCTGTTTGTGAGGGCGAACGCGGTGAGAGATGGCCCCGGTCTGAGAGGTCTGGGAGGTCTGGGAGAGAGGGATCGAGGGCGGAGGTTAGCATGGTGGCTATAGGTTTCGTGGGGACGTGGTGGGTCCGTTTAAAGGAGAACCCGTCCGGTTTATCTGGCGTCCCCTGTCGCCGCGGGGCCAGGCGTGATTGTATTGTGTAAGGGAAAACAGGCGGCGGCACACCGTCTTTGACCAAGAACAACGAGTCGCTTTAAACCGTGCCTGGCGCGTGAGTGTGTGCCTGGCTAAAACATCCAGCCGCGCTGTTAGCTCGTGGAGAGGGCCGTCGACGATGTGTTGCCTCTGACGGGCAGGCGGGTGCCACGGCAGGGACTCGAGCGGGATGGCAGTGTATTGTGCAGGTGAGATCTGGGAGGTGCCCTGCACAGGCGGAGCAGTTGCATAAACCCTCCAGGGTCCCCGATTAGGATTGACGTGCCGGGTCTGCAGCTCTCAGCAGACCAATCCCTGTTTCTTGTGGCCCCGTCCCTTGCTGCCTCTGCCTCTGCCTCTGCCTCTGCTTCTCTCTGTGTGTCTCCGCTGTGTGCTGTGTGCTGTCTCGCTCTCTGCCACACAGTACCTCGGCGGCAGTGGGCGGATGGGCCGCGACCCCAGTATATGGCGGCAGTTCCGATGTTTCTTTTTGTTTGTCTAAGCCTGTGCCCGTGACGACTGCCCGGTGACGTATTGAGCCCTTGACCTGCCTGACTTGGTAGGCAGTGTTTCTCGCTTCTGAGGGCTATTTGCAATGCGCGATGCGCGTTTTGCGGCGATCGAGACGATGGAACGGTGGGGTTCGCTGCAACCTTGGAAGGGTCCGGAGTCAAACGAAGAGCCGAACTGGATTAGTGGTGAGTGCGAAGAGGGACGTGATGGAGAATTTTTTGCTCTTCTCCGGCGAATAACAAGTATGGGAGAGGATTTAAGAAATATATTCCACGGCGGCCGAAGCAACGGGTGAGTCGGGAAGAACTTGAGAAATATACTTTCTTGCTTTCAAGATTCTGCCAAGGTAATGCAACAACGTCGTCACTGGGTGGTCGAGCCTGGCCCCAAGTGTGTGTTGTGGTGGCTGGGTTGTTGCTATGGAATTTTAGGGGTCCACCGGCCACCACCTCTTCGAATGACGCTGGATGCAGCAAGCCTTGCCATGGGCGTGCAGCCTGCTTGCGAGCCTTGGTTGTCTGGTATCTGATTGCCTACCTATGTCGCATTTAGATGGCAACTGAAAAGTTACATTCCAGAATTGAGCATTCCCAAGATACATTGGCCACCAACTTGCTTTTTGGAAGCCCACTCGGTGGTAGGCCACCTAAAACCATTTCGAGACCCGAGTGATTGATCATCCTGAGCTTGATGAGCTTGATCACGAGGCAGTTGCAATGCTCGCTCCCCTCGTCCAAACATTTGAGACGGTCAACGTCTGCATGTCACGGGTTCTCGGAGTGGTCTTGGTGAACATCGAGTCTTGGACAATGTAGCTTTATCGCTGTGGTAGGGGCCAGTCTTTTACAAACAGGCCCGATTATACCGCCTCAAAACATATTCCAAGGCTCTTGTCCAGGAAACAACCCGCTCGGGCCTCTCCTCTAGTAGAACGACTCCACCATAGTCTCCTTCATGTTGGTGTTGATGTTGCCCGGTGCCGCGCCCTCGCCAAGCCTGAACACGCTCTCGATGACACTGAGCTCTGTCGCCGTGGTGTCCAGCCCCGTCACTGCCATCCAGTCGTTCACCACCATGCCGCCTCCCACCACCGAGCTACCCCTGTTAACCGAGCCGGCCACGAGCGGCACCTGCAGCAGGCTGGACAGCTCGTCCTGGTCGCTTATTGATGTCTTGGGGTGCACCAGACCGCCCTGATTTGAGAGCGCCATGTAGGATCCCACCAGAACGTTGTCGGCCACCGTTTGCCTAAACACCTCCACGCCCAGCACGTCTGCGATGATCTCCTCCGTCTCGCGCTCCAGGTCCGGGTGGACAAGGGCGATGTGGTCGTTTGCGACAATCACGTTGCCGAGCGCCGACAGGCGCTCCTCTATCCGTTGAATTTTCACCTCGTCTGGCAGGGCATTTCGAATGTGCTGGAGTTCTTGGTCTGTTGTGCTGGTGGGGACGAGGAGACCTTTCCGGTTGCTGTTGGGAGGATCCGAGTCAGCAGGCAGCTCGTCTTAGCCATGTTATCATTCTCACGACTGCGAGCGACAAAGGCCGGGCTGTGATCCAGACCAGCTCAGCCCGCGTGCGTGCGTCATGACTTACCCTGTTGTTAACCGGCCGACGATGCGGGTGCCGGCGATGGTGGTTCTGACGATGGGGATGACGTCTTGCAACTCGGCCTCGAAGATGCTGTAGAAGTTCTCGCTTGCGCCGATGGCCGTGAGCGCGTAGGAGTTTGTGAGAGTAGAGAAGACTCCGACTCTGCGATTTGGGTGGTACCCAGTCAGCGCGGGCATCTTGGGTGAGAGGATGGCGGGGCCGCGGGGTAGATGCTTACTCGTTGGAGTTCTCAAACTGTGCTCGCACCGCCATGATTGTGGTTGCTCGTGTGGTTCTTATTAATTACTGCTCGAAAGAGTTTCTAAGTGGTCGGAATGGGTAGGGTCGAAGGATAGAGACGGGTCGGATTTTGCAGAGTTGCTTTGCGGTGTTGCTGATGGAGAATTTTTGGAGCGGCCGGGAAGGGTCGACCTTTATCTGCAATCGTCGACAGGGAAGCAAGCAGTGGCTCAGGTTGACGAAATTCGGAACAGCAGACAGGTGAGCACGACTACGAGCACCCAATTTTTTTTCTCTTTACGCAGCATGGGTGAGAATGACTACAACGACCTGATCTTTCTATTTTGGGCTATGGTTAAGGCAAGTTGGTAGCACCATAGGCAGGCACATGCAATAAGGATCGGTATGATGGCCGGTGAGTCAAGCTGTCAACCAGGTAAAGCGTTTGCTTTTGCCCAGTCCTCATCGCCACCACCCCTCCAGGAACCTGTCCCAAAACGGGATGGCCCGCGTTGTAGTCATTCAGCATCATCGTGCGGGTGGTGGGGCTCAGCTGGGCCAGCCACTCAGCTTTCGGGTTGCCAATGCCTCATTCATTCCGGTGCGTTTCTTCATCATCTACTGTGTAGCCAACGCCTTTCCCGTCGTGTCCCCAAGGTATCTTCAACACATTATTACTGTACATTTTCCCCTCCCCTTTGCCCTTGGATATGCGAACTCACAAATGCATCCCCCCTCCAGATATGCGCAAGTGCAGCCAGTCGAGATCGTGAACCTACGCATTTGCCAACCAGTACCCTCCCTCACTCCTCGCAGACCTCATGCAGCTTCTTGTTCACATGTAACCATTTAATGAGAACAATCAACCACTCGGATGTGATTCGGCAGCGCCTGCACCCGGACCTGTGCTTGGGCCTGCACCTGCAGCAGTGAAGTTTGTCTGGGCCTCGTTCGTGCCAGCTCCTGCGCTGTTGAATTGTGTTTGCACGCCAGTGTTGCCCATGGGCGCGCCATTGAATCCCATGTCCATCGGTTGCATCCCCATGGGCATCATAGATGGGTCGCCCATCAGCCCGTTCATGTCTCCGTTGCCCATCCCGGGAATTCCTGGCATTCCGCCGAGCCCCATGGAAAGAAGCGACGCCCCAAGGGCGCCTTCGGGGTGGAGAGGATACAGGCTGGCCTCCATCGTGTTGCCGTCGAAAATGACAGTGTTCTGGATAGGTTGCTGCGTCTGACCGAGTACGTTGATAACATCCTGGGCCAATTGTCCGCCCAGTATGGCGGTAACGGGCGCAACCTCGCACCCAATATTCTGCAGGAAACTTCGCAGAAACTCAGCTGTGAGGGTCTCACCGGGTAACTGCAGGTCCTTGTGCTTTTGAGTGGCCGATTTCGTGAATGCCGCGAGGTCAGCCTGATTCGCTCCCGGGTTACGACCGTTGTGGGACGTTTGGAACTCCCACAATGCCCGAAGGCACGACAGGGCCGGGCTGACAGCTTTGAGGCGTCTCTTGCTCTTGGTATACTCCTCAGGTAAGAAGGCGCCGTCGCTAGCGAGCAACCAAGTGCTGTAGACCTCCTTCTTGGAGACGATCTCCATCACCTTCCCGTTCTCCTTCTTCGTGTCGACTTGAAAGATCTGTCTCGTTCTTGTCTCGGCCTTTATTTCGGTTGGCACGTTGGGTTTCTCCCGCTCAATCGAGAATGTGTGCTCAATCAAGTCGGCAAAGATGAAGCCATAAAGACCATGTGTACCGGCAGCGTAGAAGGGTCGCATATTCAGACGCGTGGCCGTGTTGATTATGTTCAGGGCATCGGGGTCCAGGTCGGTGGCGATAACCATGTCGAAGAGGGCGAAGTAGCTGGCGCCCTTGAACCGCACATCATCCGTGTCGGCGATGACGGTGACACGCGGGTTCAGCTTCTGGACTTGAGGCAACGCTGCCTCGGCCCTGTTCTTGCCTAGGTGGCCTTCCTTCTCAGAGAGAAAGAACTGAGAACCCAGGTCGGCCTCAGTAACGTTGTCATGGTCGATGATGGTCAAGGACCCTATGCCGGCGAGCACCAGATTCTTGGCGATCTCATTTGCAAGACCCTTCATTGTGATGAGCAACACGTTCGCATTGCGGATCTTCTGTTGAGCCGCCATGCCCCATAGACGTATTTGTCTGTCATACAGTGCGATCTCATCTGCGAAGATGTGAGCTTTGGGAGAGTGGACGATTCGGTGGCAGGCTTACCATTGCTGATCCCATTTTGAGGCATGCTCAACATGCCGTTGGCATCCATCGAGCCGTCGGGCATCATCATAGGCATCATCATCGGCATGTTCATGAGAGCCTCTGGTCCCAGCAGGCTTCCGTCCTGTGGTAACATGGAAAGCAGATTCAGGTCTGTTGGCATGCCAGGCTGCATTGGCAGATTCGAGAAGTCGCCATGCTGCATCGGGGTGGCATTGGCATCGGGTGCTGGCTGAGCTGGTGTTGCGCCGGAGCCTTCTGGCTGAGCATTTGTTTGCGCGGAGGTGTTTTCCTCGTGGCCCTGGGCCGTTTGCGCCTGTTGATCCATCGTGACGTGGGGAGAGCTGGAACCTCAATGAGGCGTGCAAGTATGAAAGGGACACAGGTGCTCGAGCAATCTCCCAAGAGAGGTTCTATTCTCGAGAATGAGAGGAGAGACGCCCAAGTGGGATGAAAGGATTGGGTTCCTGTTCCGTCTGTTCTGCTTTCAGGCTGTGGCCTTCTGCTGCAATTGAGCAGCTGAAGTTTCGTATGGTGAGCGTCCCGAGGTCAGTCTGTCGGTACGTATTCGCGGTACTTGCTGTGAGCCCGTAGCTGCCGAGCCTGACTCTGGAGCTCGATAGCACACCTTGAACGCAGTGAGTCTTGCCCCGGTGAGCTTGAGGGCGACCGACTCGTGGTGGGAGTTGTCCAGTTGAAAGGTGGCAGATAGCAATGTCTAAGCCGTTTGTTGTCTGAAGCTCAGGGTCGTTGCGTTGCAGAGCTTCCAACCAGTCACCAACCGCCAGGGCACCTGCAGTAGTTACATAGGCAGGTAGGCAGCTTGCTCTTCAGCTGTACCGCACAAACCCAGGTACCTAGGTACCCGGCTAGGTACACTTACGTAGGGAGGCAAGGCGATAGGAGTGGGCCCCCTGGTGGATTTGCTTACCCGTGCCCAGTGCCCACACACATCTCTCGCCCTACTGAACAGGGGTCTCCAATGGCTCCGACTGCGTTCCTACCGTATTTTGAGCATTTGCCTTCGTCGCCTCGTCCATACCTGCCATCTTCCTCCATATTCTGCCAACCCTCGGAAGACCTTGACCCGTCCTGTATAGATAGACTACCTGTTATACTCCGCGGGGGAGCCTCGACAGGATATCCTCCTTGTTCTGTGTACGCTTGACAGTGTGTTGTTTGGTACAGGCAATCACCAGGCTCCCAACGCCCATTTCTCCAATGCGCATGTAGATTCACTTGGGTTGTTTCATCACTGCAGCCTCTGTTTCTGAATTATTTCAGTGGGCTGCCAACCTACCTATCGCCCAGGCAGGTAGCGTGTGACGATCCCGCTTAAGTGGTGAATTTGTGTCTACGGTGTACGGAGCACTTGGAGGGAGGAGGGGCTACTACTCCCACGATTACTACTGCCTTGTGAAGTACAAACTGGACTAGACTAAGCACACCCGGATTCAGTGGTCCCTGTCGGCATTGACGTCGCCCTTGATCCTCCCACTTCACGGTCAACATCCCAACGGCTGCTCTTCCGTGCAACGCCGTCACAACTCGCCGTCCCATATTGACAACCCAAACCCAACCCAACCCGCATCACGTTCTCTGCAGCTTGAGGGCCGGCTTTGACTCACGACTCACGCAGTGCAGCAAACACCCTGTGCTGTCCGCCCCCCACGTCACCGTCCCGAGCGATTGGAGCAGGTGCGGCGCTTTATTGGCGGCCGTCTCGCCTGCACTGCCATCTTTGTCTTGAAATGCCCGTGAGTGATAGACACCCTGCAACCTGCTCGGTCCCACCTTCGTCCACGACTGCACCTGCGATCCATATCACTCTAACTCGAAACACCACCCCCAGTACCAGGACCAACGCCGCCTTCTGGACTTCTCTCAGGCCGAAGTGCGAGGGGACGACGAACTGGAACGAATCATCAATCGAGTGCGCCACGAGCGACAGCGTCTGTCGAGGAACCGCTTACTCCAGAGGGTGGAAATCGGAAGAGACCCCGACGTAGAACCGCACACCGGCGGCGAGCGAGAGGCTTCTGAGCCCGCCGCAGGAGGAGCCACGACGAGACCAAGGCCCCGCCCAGGCCTTACAAGCAGCGACGGGGAGACCACTTCTCCCGGAAACATGTCTACCAACCAACGGGATCTCCAACGCAGATTCTCACGAGAGCCTGCACCGCGGCACTCGGAAGCCCTGCCCAGCTTCGCGAGCCTGGCCACTGCGACCGCCCTCCCACCTCTGCGCTCCCTGGGCACGCGGCGAGGCTCTGCAACGTCCACGCCCACCGGCTCGACTGGCCGTCCAGCACGCCAACGGCTTGCAGAGAGATGGCTTGATCGGTACCGAACTTCTGAGAATCGAACGTCGAACCCATCCAGTTTCGAAGACCTGGAGTTCGATCTGGACGATGCGAACTCGCAGCTGCGTGCGCTTCTAGAGTACACCAATACCGCCATGATGTCGTCTCCTCTGAGTCCAACATCCCACTCGCACACCCCCTATCCAGAGCAAGCTGAGGACAGCCGCCGAGTAAAACGGCGCAAGCTGGATTCCGAGAGGACAGGATCCAGCTTCAAGGGGTTCCGCTATGGCAGGTTTGGACAGATTGAACCTGGCCAACTGAAAATGGAAATCGAGAGCTGCGATGGTGGGATGTACGCCGACAGCAACATCAACCCCCCGGAAAGCATCTTGAAGAGGGACAATACTGTCTATTGCACAAAGCGCAACCGCTGCAACATTGTACTGAAACATCAGGGCGCCACCGTCTTCACCCTGTCAGAGTTGGTGATTAGGGCCCCTAGTGCCAACTACTCATCACCGTAGGTGTCTAACTTGAATCGCATGTATGGGTGGGAAGCTGACCTTGACCAGAGTTCGAGAGGGCATGGTGTTTGTTTCCATGGCATGTGATGAGGTCCTCAACAGGACGGCTCAGTACCAGGTCCAGTATGTGCCCCGCGACGATACGAACACGCCCGGGGATTGGGTCCCAGTAAGATCCGTACGACACAACTATGATGGGACGGTGTCGTCTATCAGCCGTTCGCGTCAAAGGCGTATCAACCTCAACGCACGGCTGGAGGAGGCCTTGGAACACAAGGCAGCTGTGTTCCCAGTTGAACCTCTGCCCTTCCCTGTGACCATAGCCACAGACTGCAGTGATACAGAGGAGTCTCCTGTGCCCCGTATTTTTCGACGGCAAGCGCCCCCGCCGAATAGAATTGGCCCCTTGCCATTCGAGAGTGACGACAGCGAGGACGGCGAGAACGGTTTTGCTCCTTGGAACGACGACGTGGGGTTCAATGATGATGAAGGCACAACCCCGCCCGCACCAGCACCGGCGCCCGTGGACAGAGACGCTCAGGACATGACGCTCGCCGAAGCCGCTGAGGCGTCTCAGCTTGCCACCCAGGAGGCCGTGAGGGCGGTTGGTGGCGAACTTCTTGCACCGCACGCCAAATTCTACATCGAGAAGGAAAAGAACAGATGCACTATCAAGTTTGACCCTCCGATTTCGGGGAGGTATATTCTTCTGAAGATGTATCATCCGACGTACGTATCTCGAGAGCAGGTCTTGACGGATCATAGGTGCGAGACAAGGGCTGACTTTGAATAAACCAATAGGTCCAACATCGACGTGCAAGGCGTATTTGCGAAAGGTTTCGCGGGTCCACGCTACTTCCCCAGTGCAGATCTACGATGAACCAAGTTCTACTAGGTGTAGTTGAGGTTGGGGAGACAGACGGACGGCGTTGTCCCTCGGTGCTGGACAATTTTGGAAGACGGAAGTCAAACTGGTCCGCCTTCCAACGGACTGCTGTAATGACACGACGAAGATACGTTAAGAGGGCAGTGTATTCATGCCCCGGTCATTTTTTGGACGGCTAGCCTGTGCTGGCAGTAATACTTGAATGCGCAGCTCATTGCATGGCCAGCGAACATCAGTCCTGTACGATGAGCTACCTACTGAAGATACCTTGGCTTTGCGTCGGTCTTGATAAAGTCTCTTCAAATCGACGTGCTGGTGACATGTGTCTCATTGGAGGTACACAACGTGCCTTGGGTCGAACGTATTCAAGACTAGCAGCAGCCTTGTGGAGTGGGCTCCAGGACCAGTGAGATAAATGCACGGTGATCTGTGATGGACAGGCAGACGGGCAGGGCCCGGATGTGTAGAAATAGTCTAGATACCAAACTTTACTGGCACGAACGTTAGCTGCCATGGCTTGGCTCCCGAGACCTTGCATAAAGCTGCATGGGTTGGCCCGCTTATCAGGCACAGGCGGCAGCCCCACATCTGAAGTCCCGCGCGCCTCCCCGATAGCCGGAGGAGCTTGCCAATTGACCAGGAGACCCTCCCAGGATGCACCGGCAGAACTGCGAAGATTCGTTTGTGCATTACAAAGCATGCATGCGTCTGCCTGACCAGCAGTGTGGGTTGATCAATTGGCTATCTGCAAGGCAGACTAAGCTGATTGTCCAGTGCAGAGAGAAGTCCTTCTTGCAAAAGTCCCAGAATAAAAGAAAAAGTTAATCTTTCAGAATCGAACCTGTGGATGGATTGATCGGACTAGTGCCATCTGAAAGCTTAAGCTCGACGAGTTGAATGACGAGGACAAGAAACGTCATCGGCTCGGATCTAACAACTTCTCAGCCCCGAGGCCCAACACAGGTGGTAACAGTGCTCCGTCCGAAGAAGCGAACCCAAACCTCCGGGACCACTCAGCTTTTTTTCTGACCTCTGCTTGTCCCTTGGCACCTTTTGACATCCTACACCACCAAGTACCAACCGAGCCTGGGCAAGACAAAGACCCGCGATCGTAGACAAAACCGGAAGCGCCTCCCTCCCGCAAACGGCACCACAGCACATCCGTAGCATGTTCTCAGACAACGAGTGACAACCGCGCAAGACGACCGAGGACCACACAACACCCCCTCCGCTCCGGAGATGCAGTTCGTTCTCGGCGGCGGCGGCGACGACCACCTCTCGTCACAGCAGCAGCAGCAGGCCGCCCTCCACCTCGCTGCCTCGGGCTCCTTCACCGGCTACAGGCCGCAGCTCCTCGAGCTCGGGAAGGGCTACCTCACCGCCGGCGAGGACTTCAAGCAGCCGCTATGCGGTAACGAGGAGGGCTGGGGCCCCCTGAGCCCCTTCCGCTACGACTTCACGCCCTGCTTCCTCGACGTCTGGGTCGCCTCCGTCGCCCTCTTCGGCATCGTTCTTGGGCTGCTGGCCGTGGTGTGGCTGCTACGCATGAGGAAGCCGACCGAGGTAGTCAAGGGGTGGCATTTTTGGACCAAGCAGGTACGGATGCGAGCGCAGTGCGCCTCGACTGACCTTATATTGGATTTTGTCTGCCTGCTATGGAGAAAGATGGAGAGCTAACAACTTTGCGCACCACAGAGTCTTCTTGCCTTCGTCATCGCCGACTTCGCCGCCCAGCTTATCATCCAGATCATTAGCTATCCTCATATATGGTTCGGTGACTTTAGGGTGTGGACGACCGTCCTCACTATAGCATCCCTCGCCGTTATATTCTCGATACAATGGCTCGAGCACGCACGGCTACGAAACGCGAACGGGGTTGTCCTTTTCTACTGGCTGTTCCTGCTCATAGCTCTGGCTGTGAAGCTGCGATCCCTCATCTCCCAGCAGATCTACGCCTCGAACCTGGCATACTTCGTGACGTACTGCGTGGGCTTTGGGATCTCGGTGTTCGCATTCCTCGTGGAGTGGCAGTGGCCCAAGCAGAGCAACCAGTACGAGGCCCTCATCGACGAGGAGGAGTGCCCGGCAGAGTACGCGACAGTCTTCTCGCGCCTTACCTTCTCGTGGATGACGCCGCTCATGAAGTTCGGCTACGAGAACTATCTCACCGAGGACGACCTGTGGGGCCTGCAGAAGAGCGACACCACCAAGGCGACTGGGTCGGCCTTCGAGACGACGTGGAAACACCAGCTGGAGAACCGCGAACGTCCATCGCTATGGATTGCGCTGTTCAATGCGTATGGTGGCCCATATGCGCTCGCCGGTGTGTTCAAGATGATGAACGACATCTCCGCGTTTGTTCAGCCGCAGCTGCTCAGATTTCTCATCGCCTTCGTCGCCTCGTACGAAAAAGGCAAGGAGCCGGAGCCTGTCATCAAAGGTGCCTCCATCGCGCTGGCCATGTTTGCGGTCGCCGTGTTCCAGACCAGCATGATCCACCAATACTTCCAGGGTACCTTCGTCACCGGCATGCGGATTAAGGCCGGTCTGACCTCGTCGATCTACAGGAAGGCCCTGAAGCTATCTAACGAAGGCCGCGCATCCAAGTCAACGGGCGATATCGTGAACTATATGGCGGTGGACGCACAACGTTTGCAAGATCTGGCTCAGTTCGCCCAGCAGGTGTGGTCTGCCCCGTTCCAGATCACCATCTGTATGATCTCGCTGTATCAGCTGGTGGGCTGGTCGATGATGGCTGGTGTTGGTGTCATGCTCGCAATGGTGCCCCTGAACGGCATCGTGGCTCGCTTTATGAAAAAGTTGCAGAAGGAGCAGATGAAGAACAAGGATACCAGGAGCCGTCTGATTGCCGAGATAGTGGCGATGATGAAGTCCATCAAGCTGTACAGCTGGGGAGCTGCTTTCATGAACAAGCTCAACTATGTGCGGAACGAGCAGGAGTTGAAGACCCTCCGCAAGATAGGAGCCGCGCAGGCAGTTGCCAACTTCACTTGGAGCACTACCCCTTTCCTCGTGTCGTGCATCACGTTCACAGTGTTCGTGCTCACTCACAAGGAGCCTCTGACGACAGATATCGTCTTTCCGGCTCTGGCGCTCTTCAATCTGCTGTCTTTCCCCTTGGCGGTCTTCCCCATGGTGATATCATCAATCGTGGAGGCTACTGTAGCTGTGGGTCGATTGACCGCTTACCTGACTGCGGAGGAGCTGCAGCCTGATGCCATCTCCTGGAAGCCAGCTGTTGAAGACAATGGCGAGGAGACCATCTCAATCAAGGATGGCACCTTCTCGTGGGACCGCCACAACGAGAACAAGAACGCCCTCCGGGACATCACATTCTCCGCTAGCAAGGGAGAACTGTCGTGCATCGTGGGTAGAGTAGGAAGCGGCAAGTCCTCGTTCCTACAGAGCCTGATAGGGGATCTGTACAAGGTCGAGGGCAATGTCACCGTCCACGGCGCGGTCGCGTACGTGGCACAGACACCTTGGATCATGAATGCCACGGTCAAGGAGAACATCGTCTTCGGCTACCGATACGATTCAAACTTCTACGAGAAGACGGTCAAGGCATGTGCGCTGGTTGATGACTTCAGCGTCCTCCCGGACGGGGACGAGACTGTTGTTGGTGAGCGAGGCATTTCTCTCTCTGGCGGACAAAAGGCGCGTGTCGCACTGGCCCGCGCTGTGTACGCGCGGTCGGATGTGTACCTCTTGGATGATGTTCTCTCTGCGGTTGACGCTCACGTTGGGCGTCATATCATTGATAATGTTCTCGGCCCCAAGGGCCTACTGGCAACAAAGACTCGTGTCTTGGCTACCAACGCAATTCCCGTGCTGGCCGAGGCTGACTACATTGTCATGCTACGAGATGGCAGCATTGTCGAGCAAGGAACCCTGCAGCAGCTGGTTGCCATGCGTGGCCTCGTTGCTGATATCTACAAGTCCGCTGGTCAAGATTCGGGCTCCTCAACACCCGGCCCAGCCACGGTCGACAGCCCAGGTAATGGATCGTTCGACAGCGAGATTTCCTCGATCGAGGATAACCGGGAGAAGGACGAGATGGAAGAAGCACAGGAAGGGCTTGGCACTCTCGAAGCTATACGCCCAGGGCCAGGCCGAGGTAAAACCAACGGACGTTCCGACAGCATGGCCACCCTGAGAAGGGCGAGCACCGCCAGTTTCCGTGGTCCTCGGGGCAAGCTGACCGACGAGGAGGCCGCCCCCAGCAAGACCCGGCAGGCGAAGGAGCACAGTGAGCAAGGAAAGGTCAAATGGTCCGTCTATGGTGAATACGCAAAGATGAATGACCCTTTCGCTGTCTGCGTGTACTTGATCGCGTTACTGGCCGCCCAGACCGCCCAGATCGGGGGCAACTTCTGGCTGAAGGACTGGTCGGAAACCAATTCTCGTGTTGGTGCGAACCAAGATGTCGGAAAATACATCGGCATCTACTTTGCCTTCGGCATTGGCTCCTCCAGTCTGACGGTTGTCCAAACGCTGATTCTGTGGATCTTCTGCTCCATCGAGGCCTCACGAAAACTGCATGAGCGCATGGCAAAGGCCATATTCAGGAGCCCCATGTCCTTCTTCGATACGACGCCCGCCGGCCGGATCCTGAACAGATTCTCGTCTGACATTTACCGTGTGGACGAGGTGCTAGCAAGGACCTTCAACATGCTCTTCGTGAACGTGGCCAAGTCAGGTTTCACGCTGGCTGTTGTGTCTTTTACAACACCCGCTTTCATCGCCATGATTCTCCCGATGACGGCCATGTACCTCTGGATCCAGAAGTACTACCTGAGAACCTCTCGGGAGCTCAAGCGGCTGGACAGTGTAAGCCGCAGCCCGATTTATGCTCACTTTCAAGAGTCACTGGGCGGCATCTCCACAATCCGGGCCTACCGTCAGCAGCAGCGATTCGAGCGTGAGAATGAGTGGCGGGTGGACTCTAACCTCAAGGCCTTCTTCCCATCCATCAGTGCCAACAGATGGTTGGCTATCCGCCTCGAGTTCATCGGTGCCGTGGTCATCCTCGCAGCCGCAGGATTCGCCATCCTCTCCGTCGCGAATCACAGCGGGCTAAGCGCCGGTGCGGTCGGTCTTGCCATGTCATATGCGCTGCAGATTACGACCTCGCTCAACTGGATCGTCCGCCAGACCGTCGAGGTCGAGACTAACATTGTCTCTGTGGAGCGGGTACTCGAGTACGCCAGGCTCCCCAGCGAGGCACCCGAGATCAATCCTCAGAAGCGGCCACCTGCTGCCTGGCCCGCGTCCGGTACCATCGCCTTCAACAACTACAGTGCGAGGTACCGCGAGGGCTTGGACCTTGTTCTCAAGAACATCAAGCTAGATATCAAGTCGCATGAGAAGATAGGCGTTGTGGGTCGCACCGGGGCTGGAAAGTCTAGCCTGACGCTTGCCTTGTTCCGCATCATCGAGGCGGCCAACGGCAACATATCGATCGACGACCTGAACACGTCCAGCATCGGTCTATTGGACCTCCGCCGGCGCTTGGCGATAATACCTCAGGATGCTGCCCTCTTCGAAGGGACGGTGAGGGACAATCTGGACCCTGGTCATGTGCATGATGTAAGTCACCCCCATTCTCGTGTCCCCTCTGGCGTCCTCCCATGTCCAGAAGGGGCGAGCTCGTCCCATGTCCATGTACAAATTGGGAACTGCCACCACCATGCCCCCCGACATGATTGACACTTTTCAAGCCCCTTCCGGGCAATGAGATCATGAGTACTGATTCAGATGCTGCAGGATACCGAGTTGTGGAGCGTTCTCGAGGTAAGCCGGTTACACAGTGGCCATTTCCTCTCCAATCGCCCTGCCACATGGCAGAAAACGTTTATGCGGTGGCGCCCTCGGTCTACTAGGCTGTGTGCCATCCTATTTTACTGACACCGTTTCACTGCCAGCACGCCCGGCTCAAGGCTCACGTTAGCCAGATGGACGGTGGCCTCGAAGCACGGATACATGAAGCAGGTGAGTAGTCCACAAGGCATACAGCTAAGATCTCCCTCCTTCGCTTTCCTTCGGCCCTTTCGTGCATTGTGCCTCGCACGGCATCGTCACCTGTAACAGCGGTCTGGGTCTTGCCGCCCCGTTTTGGGCACATACGAGCATGCAAATGGGCGCTGAGCCGGCGGCCAGCCCGGCGGTCTCGTCAAGTGCGAGCCTCTCTGGAGCGGGTGGCTGGCTGGCAATCGCCGTCATCTCTCATCTACAGCTCTCCTCGTGATCCGAAAAGAGAAGTGCCTGCATGATCTCCATTACATGCAGGAAACTCTGGTCTCGTGGCCATCCACACAAAGTTCTAGGCCTCGTTGTTGCCCCCTTCGCATTTTCCTCTCACCACATCGAGCCCACATCCACGCGCTATCCGCTATACCTTGCACCCTCACGTGGCACATGTCCAGGTCGCACAAGTCCTGGCTGGACAGAGCCCCCGTCGCACGCACACATTGGCCTGGTTGGACATGCTCGATCTGGCTCGTATTACAGCCGGCGACGTCTCACCACCTCACCCCAATTTTTTCTTTAGCCGACGACGTGTGTGCTCGGGAGATCCAACCCGCTCTTGTCGCCTCCCCTTCCCTGCCCCTCGCCTCACGTCTTACATCATCGCCTCCAATGCTTGAGTAACCCAAGCGGAATAACTCACGCGGAAATCAAACACACACTTGCCTGCCCCCTTGGGGAGTCCTTAGGGGGGAAACAAACGACGCGATGGATAATGACAATGGCACGATGAACGGCTGGCTGACAAATGCAACCCCCCCACGCGCAGGCTCGAACCTCTCACAAGGCCAGCGGCAGCTCGTGTCCCTCGCGCGGGCGATGCTCACGCCGTCCAACATCCTGATCCTGGACGAGGCGACGGCGGCGGTGGACGTCGAGACGGACGCGATGCTGCAGCAGACGCTGCGCAGCCCGCTCTTTGCGAACCGCACCATCATCACCGTCGCGCACCGCATCAACACCATCCTCGACAGCGACAGGGTCGTCGTCCTCGACAAGGGCGAGGTCGCCGAGTTCGGCCCGCCCAGGGAGCTCGTCGCCCGGAGGGGCGTCTTCTACTCGCTGGTCAAGCAGGCCGGGCTGGACAAGGATGGGGAGTGAGGTGGTTGGTTCATGGTGGTGGAGTGATCATGCTCTATGTATGTGTGTGTGTGTGTGTAGTGTGTGTATAGTTTGTGGATTTTCTGCGTGGATGTGAACCCAGATAGAGTGCCATCGCCTCGGGGCCCTAAGGCCAGTGTGAACGGCGGTGGTGTTGATTGGTGTTGTGGTTCTTTTTACTACTACTGGCATTTGGCAGGGCAAAAGTGTGAGCGAAGCATGCATGAAACCGGCAGGCAGCGGGTCAAAGCATTTCTGAATTTTGGGGAGGGGGATCTCATGTAGTTACACAGCGACGACCGGCTCTGACCATATAAAAGTTCCAAACAAGAGCCCATCTTAGATCTCGGATGGGAATTCACAATTCTCGGCAGGCATTTCGGTGTGTGGTGTGGTGTGGTGTGGTGTGT
>JACBFG010000025.1:903653-955252 GCA_013435955.1 Diaporthe sp. HANT25 | reverse complement strand
CCCCCCGGGGGGGGGGGGGATGGTAAGACGACTGTCTCGTCCGTCGCTGTTGGTTGTACATAGTTCTTACCACCATGATCCCCCCCGATGAAGCAGTCGGGCGCCGCCCCCCTCCACTACCACGGTTTCCGTCGGTGTGTGGATTCCAGACATGATAGGCGAAATGGGTTGCCCCCTCCCCCCGGGAAGGGGAGGAAAAGAATGAAGGATGAGACTTCTCCAGTGACCTACTAGGGACGCTGTGTAACCGCACCAGCACCGAGGGCCTGTCTGCGCGCGTAAGCTGTGGCGTGCCTACTGAAGAAGAAGCAGCGAAAGAAAATAAAATAAAAAGCGGAAAAAGAAAAGAAAAAGAAAAAAGAAACACGGGGTGAGGCTGCGCGTCCACATATCCCGATCCTAATGCGCCCCTGCTCCGTCTCTCTCTCTCCCCTTCGTCCCATGCGGGAGGGCAGAAAAAAGCATCAACTGTCGGGACATGCGGATGGAGATGCTTCCGAGTGACAGCATGCTTTGCTTTGGCTGCTGCTTGGCCCCTAGATCCCTCCCGTCCCAAACGCCGGGGAAGGGGATTTGGGGGTTGGGGGGAGGGATTGCCGGTGAGATCTCGCTGGGGATCTGTAGCCTCAGCGCCCCGGGGATAATCATCTGCTTTTTTATCTTTTCTTTTTCGTGAGTCTCCGAGATACAGTCTAATCTCCCTGATCCTCCGTGGCGTATTCCACACACGGGAGACGGTGAGCTAGCCCACACGGCTGGATGTCGCGGGTCTCTTTTCGCCGCCCTGTGGAAAAAAGGAAGCCTTGCCTTGCCCTCTCGCGCGCACACACACACACCACCCGCCAGAAGCCAGTGAGCGCGCGGGAGGCCGGGGTTGGCTCCCGCGGAGTCGAAATCTGTGACGCCCGTTAGGAAAATAAATCACCCCAAGGGGAGGGGAGGGGGGTCGCAATTCTCTGGATCATGGGCGTGCGGCACAGCTCCTTCGTGACAGCAGAGATCCACCTCTCGGAAATGCACAGGAGGGGCCCGAGAGGACAGAGAGAGGGGTCCTCTACCTCTTGGTACCATGTATCTCCTCAGCATGCCGGGATGGCGGAGATTCTTGGTTTTATTATTTGGTTGTTTCTGGGCTGGTACCGGCAGTCTAATTTCTTGTGACGGGGATCGAGTCCCTGTTCCGCCCCGGTCACTGGCGAAGTCCACCGCACACCATAGCTACGTACCATGCGTCGAATCGAGCTGAGATGGCCTTTTCTTCATTCAATTTTGGCCAGGGGATTGATTCGTTGCAAGTTTAGACACAGTCGCGCTTCCTGTTGAGGTTTATCAGCCCTGGGGCAGTAACTGCCGTCCGGTGAAACCACGCCTTTCTCCGAGTTCATCCTTGCGCTGCGTAGCACACAGATGTGACGAGGGCGGCACGGTGGTCAGACCGTTTACCCACATTCCGACTCGCGGACTGCGAACCGCCATCAGAAGCCCCATGCCCCATGAAAGGCTCCAAGAGGCAGGGAATGAGAGACAAGAGAACGGGAGACAGAGGAAAACAACAAGTCGCATCAGGCGCATCAATTCAGAAAGGGAACCGAGCCAATGCCCTCATCAGCATTGCCGCGGAGAGCTGAAGCGCCCACAAAAAAAGGGCCAGAAGGATCAACGACGGTCCACAGGTAGCGGGCAACTTTAAACGAAGAGTTCAAAAAGGATCCCACGAGATATTCAACGTTTCTCTGGGAGGCGGATCTGCAGGCGCATTACCGCGAACGTGCCCCTCTCACCCTTGGCTATATGTACCTGTAGAGTCGATAGATACGTGAGTCACTCCGTGTTGCTGGAGTGTACCGTTCCGGTGTACGTAGGATCTTTTAGCGACGCAAGGACATGCAATAGGGCCGTTGCCGCAGGGACTTTCCGCCCTGGGTATGCAGATCTGTGCAGCAAGTCTATAAAGCGAATCGCGAAGCTTTCAAAGACTGCAGGGCTGTTCCTCGCTGGCCCAAGAGTCGAGAGGCTGAGGACTGACCTGGCGGGCGGTACTGAGCGCCAAGATGAAGAGCAGAAGAGCCGTGGGGTTTGATTGCACCAGGCAAGAATGCGTGCGACAGGTAGCAACATATGGAGCGGTAGTCACTCGCACCACCCAGTGGTCCGCCCGTCGCACAGGTGGGGGTCGTCCTCCTGCCTGACACCTGTACACACTGGCCGACCCGGCAGCCTCGATGGTGGGAACAGGCATGTGCTGACACCCCCGAAATCGCGAGCACGGCGGGAACCATTGGGGCTCCTGCTGACCATCGACATTGCCAGCGAACACGGCTAGATTCACTTAGTCCCGTGCCACAGCATGTGTTTCTCGCGCCGATCTCCGGACTCTGCATGCCGCCGATACTGCAATCAGGCATGACGAGAGGGGGGGCTGGCTGCACGAGGTTTCAAAACGGGGTTATGGCTGTTGACCTTGCGTGTCATTGCAGGTAGGCCTTCTGGCCCTCTTGACCTCGTGCATTGACTGCATCTCTCGCGAGAAAGAAGTTATTCGAAGACAGCAGGAGCCCGGATGATCAATGCTTTTAGTAGCTAGTACGCAAAGCGTGACGGTGGTTTTGAGACTGCCTCCAGAGTACTTGATGCAATGACTTTAATTCAAGCCTACGTTGGAGCAGAGGGGTAGCAGCGGCCGCCCGAAAGCCGGCTTTGGCTGCAATATTCGGGGACTTTGTACTGTCTTGACCTTGACACGGTAGCAGACAGAGTCGCCAGATCTCCAGGTTCCATCGAGCACCCGGCCACCTGGGATCCCCTGAGCGGTGCAAGGTGAAGACTGGTATAGGGGCTTCACCGCCCGACAGCTCTTGAATGTTTGGCGAGAGTTCTGGCAGAGACCGCCATTGTCTTGGCGCTGGATCAGGACATGGCCCTCGCGACAGTCCGTGTTCTCATGCCCGGTGTCAAACTGTGCGCGGCAGGCAGACAGGCCACAGCAATGTCGGTTTCATGGACAATGCTGGGGCATTGATAGCGAGTCTCCATTTGAGCCGCTGAATTGATCCTTGTCCCAGCTGGGCCCTGAATGATCCCCTTGGTAGTTGCGTAGTTGGCTAGTTCTCGACAGAGCCTGGAGCATGTCTCACACTTTCCAGTGAATCGCTCTTCTGGCATTGTCGTTACGAAGAACCAGACCACGTGCAATAAGAACAATCACTGTTGTCAGGATCCGGGACCGCCGCCCAGGATTTGGAGTATCAAATTGTGTCATGCGGGTCAAGTGCCATTCGGGTGATTCGGGAGGTCTCTGCTGTCAGGATGTCCAGCACTCGTCACTTGGGGCGCGCCTATGCTTTGGACCAACCGTCCAAATGCACACGGGAAATTTCTGGTGCAGCGTCCCACCGTGAGACGAATTTGCCCAGCGGTACGCGGTGCCTCAAAGTCACCCTGGTGTGGGTGCGCTGCATCCCCGCCGAATGAGATGCAGTCAACATGCGTCGTATTATAGTGACATTCAATGTTGGCTCGCGACACTCCGGCCCACTCTAGCCAGTGAGGAAGAATCCTGGGACGAGCACAGCATAGCTGGGTGCACTTGCATTTGACCCATCAGTGTTGGGCCGTTGGTCGCGACAGGCTGGCGGGCGGGAGTTACATCGCGATATGCGTGGTTCGTGAGGAAACCATGTTTCCAGAACAATCCCGACAGTGGATGGGTGGACCGCCATCGCCAAAAACGGCAGCCGGCTGCTGGAGGGTCAGAGGGTCAGAGGGTCAGACGGAGTTCCGCTGTTGCTTGTGCTTTCTCTGTGCTTGTGACGCGGTGCAATATTGTGCGGGCAGACCACAACGAAGGCCCGGGCCAGCTCCACCTCGAGTCAGGTTTGGGGCCGGCGGAGCAGATTTTACCTGGGACGAACCGGTTCTCTCGCTGAGGGTCCGCTGAGGGTTTGGGAGGGCCCAATGGCCACCGAGACAACATATTGACGGTGTCGTCAAGAGGTGTTGTCGGGACGAGATGATTAGCCTCGAACGTCGGTGAGCTTATGTGAACCCCTGTTCCTTGACTCTGTCCATGCTTCCCGCTCTTGACAGGAAATGTGGGGCACGACCGCCCTGTGACTCTCCTGTACCCTTGAGCCCCATCCAGGATGACTGTCCTTGACTCTGAGAGCCTTCACACCGACGGTCACCAACATGGGCGGCCACCATGGCAGCATGGCGCAAGCTGATACCCACGTCCTGTGGTATGCAAGCATCTACGATGCACCCTTCGTTAGCTTGTGGGCCGTTGAGCTGCCTTGGGCCCTGCCGGCTCCACTGGGGCATGGCTCTTGCAGTATCGTCCCTCTCGGATGGCGGAATTTGTACCGAGCGGACAAACCAGAGTAACAATAGGATGGATACCAAGCCACGCGACGTGGTGTATCACGCCATTATTGGACTTAGTCAATTTCCGGAAGCAATGGCTGATCATCATCGTTGGAGCCTCCCTGCGAGCTAAGGTTTGATTGGGGCTGGGCCGGTAGCACACCTCGTATGAACCCATCCCCTTCCTCAGTCGAGATGAAAAAGGGGAGATACACTTGCTGCACAAAGATATGTGCATGTAGCAGTATTCATGGTTGTGCTTCGGTCCTTGGAGGCCAGCACCAGGCGTTTGCACAGTATCGACCGAGGTCCGGCACTTGGTGCATACGAGTAAACTCGAGAGCATCGGCTCTGAGTCAAGAATTTCTGCCATCGTTGGTGGTTCTTTGTGTAATTTGGGCACTGCAAAACGAACCCGGACTCATGGATCCGAAACGACGCACTCCGACGCTTTGGCAAGAAGGGTTCGCTCGCATATCCAAGTTCCCCAATGTAGACCAAGCAGCAAGCCACTATCACCATCTTCACGTGCTCGGAGTGGTGGGAAGGGCGAGGGTGTGTACGAGATGAGGTATGGTATCTTTAGAAGTCGGCCCGGCTCCAGGCAAATGTTGGATCGGGATAATTCAGATTCGAAAGCCACAGATTCATCATTTCCCCCAGTCCGGCACTCCACCATGAGTAACCAGGGTTCGCAGCAGACCCGGTACAATGGTGCGCCCATCAACAGGTAATGGTGGCCACATGATGAGCGAGGGACGCACACCCTCTTCGATGTGCCCTTGCAGGGCGGCTGTCCGGCAACAAGAGTCTATCGAGACCGGTGAAGGCCCGCGTTGGGGTGGTCTGGAAGAGGGCTGAAACACCAACGTGAGCGAGGTGAGGTTCAGGGTCAAGCCACCTAAGAAAATCGACAGGTAAGAATGACATCGGTATCTCCCGAATTGTGAGATCTACTCTGATCTGAGGTCAGTGCTGCACAGCGAAGGGTTTCTTTGCTGGTCGGGGCTATTAGAAGTCTTATGATGAACCTTTCCGTAGTCGAGGACAGAGCCATTGATACCCTCCGGGATGTATTCGTCTGCTACGCCTGACGGCCAAACTTGGTAGGGATATCAAGCACCTGAAATATGCTGCTCAACTGTGAGTGACCGTCAGGTAGATCGATTTTAATTGAACGAGGCAGCTGAAACATTCGCCAAGCGCGGGTGATGACGCCGTATGCAATGTAAACTGGAAATCTACGTGCTGGTGGCTGTGACTGATTGTCGGTTCGAAATCTGGAGAGACCACTGAATCGAGGCGGGTGTGTCAATGAAGTCGATCGAGCAGCAGAAACACAGCCCAAGACTCTGGTCTCAGCCCAAGACACGTAGTCCGTTCGAGCTGGAGCACATCGGCCATGGACATGAACACGAGAATTTCAAGGTCCCTGACGACTTTGGCCCGATAATCGCATAACAACATGTTGCCGCCTGCGAAAACCCTAGAAGAAAAGGAAAATGAAGGAGGGCTGGCGGAGGTAGGGGGCTACCTCAAGCCACAAGACACGCCTCGCAGATGAAGCGGTGCTGCGCAAGTAGAAGCGCTCTTGTGCAGTGCTATAGTCACTGTGCCCGTGTGAATCGGAGGGTCACGTTGGATTTGCACCGGTGCTAATTGGAGGAATCGGACGAACGACCGGGGCTAGTTGGGAATTGGAAGTTGAACTGCCCCGGGAGACGCGCTGGTGCCGATCCGGCAGATCATGCCCAGTACTTTCATATCGTGCTGCATATAAGACGGTTGGTGTGTCCCATACAGGGATGGCGCTGCCTACCAAGTTTCCAGAGGTGCCCACAAGATTGATGGCCTTGCAGTGCCAGAACGGCTCGACACCGGCCCCCCCCCCATCCCTTGGAGCCCCCAAATCCGGCTGCTGGTGCGGGTGGGGGGAGACGGGGGGTGGTGCCACCCTACTTGAGCTGAGCGGCCATCAGTCGTCTCTGTTCTGGTGGCATGAAGAAAGAGAGGCAGCCGTGGAGGATACGGGCACGCTTGCTTCTTTGTCTGCCGGGGATGGCCCAGAACGTGCAGTAAGCGAACAGGTGACCACTCGGGACGGGGGCCGTACGAACATGAGGCCCACTGCTACAGTGTGTAGTATCGCGCCGTCCCGCCACTGCAGCGCTAGGTAAGAGATCGCAATAGCAGGCGAGCTGCGGTCCATGGGCCCGGATCTTCGAGGATCACTGTGCTGGTGGTACTGTACGGTTCTCGCCAGGGAGCAGCTTCCGATATGGCGCCGGGCTCATGTGTCCCCTCGATGGGCCCAGGCTGGCAATTTGGATTTCTGCTTTGGCTCGTTCCGAGGCTGATCCCGTCCGCCTAGCTTGGCGGCATGTTGTACCATGGGCGGCCCAACAGCTGGAATGCCGCGGCCGCAAGGACTGCGGTGATACTTTTACCTGATAGACTAGATGTCGTTGTTTCGGCTCTTATTTTCCTTCTTCTTTTGCATATATATTTATATATTGATGACGGAGGGTATTCCCAGGACGCAGTCATGATTGAGGTGGGCGGCGGCAACATCCTTTGCATCACGCCGGCGTTGTGACTGATCAAATGTCTGCCGTCTGAATCGAAGAGGCAGGGAGATCGAGATCAAAAACCCAAATGCGTCGACCCACATTTACAAACGGGTTTTTCTTGCGAAGGAAGGCAACCGCCGAGGAGGGCCGCATTCATGAATGTGGGGGGTTTCCGACGGTGGAGTGTCGCCTTGGCTGGCTCTAGGGCTGGTGGGGATGGCGTGGTGATGCTGGTACTCTAGTATAGTACTCTGCAGAGAAAGCGGCCCCCGGCTTGCCGAACGAAGGACATGAGCCGAACGGAGAGGGGCAGCGTGGCGCGGCTGTTTGGGCAGCTGGGTGGTCGTGATGGTGGTTGGCTGGTTGGTGGTGGTGGTGGTGGTGATGATGATGATGGTGATGATGATGATTATGATGCTGAAGGTGTACGTGGGCAGGCAGGCAGGGAGGAATGGCTGGAGCTACAGCTAGCTGTCTGTACCTGTATCTGTGTCCATGTACCACGTATACTCCTGTGCTGTGCTGCGCTGCGAAGTGGAGGGGAGGGAGGCTTAGCTTGCCAAGTGTGTGAATCATTCGAGAGTGTGCCGTGCCGTGCCTGCCTGCCTGGAGTTTGAATCTACAAATGTTGCGGATGCGTGTTGCAAGCCTTGTCAAACGACAAACGTGAACCCCCAAATGAACTCATATCATGTCAAGCCAAGCCGAGTCAAGTCGAGAGAAAAAGACAAGACCAGTCAGTCAGGCCGCCTCGGAGGGATCGTCGAGTCTCAAGATTCTTTTTGACTCGTCATGTAGTCCCCAGACCCGCAGAGGAAGGAAGTAGCCGCCGTGGGCAGCGAGAGCGGCATGGGATGGGAAAGCGCCTCCAGTAGGGTAGGGTACACAGTAGGAGGTGAGTTGAGTTGAGAGGAGCTGGCACGAGGCAGGAGGCAGGAGGCAGGCAGGCAAGGCAGGCAGGCAGGCACTAAGGACCAACAGACGACAGGGGGGCCTGACGTAATCGTGCCGACTGGTGTCCGTGGTGTCCGCGTCCTGGGAGCAGGGATGGAACTGACGGTGGAGCTTCCCGAGTTGGTGGGAACTGAGGGGCGGGTTTGATTACTCTATGTGCTGCTAGCACCCTTTGGATTTTGTGCCTTGGGCTGGGCTGGGCTGGGCCGGCTGCGCACTCACTCCAAGTGACTCCAGTCCATCCAATGCACAGGAGAATAAATCCACAAATCCGGCCTCCACAGCATGTACCTACAGTATCTGGCCTGTCTGTCTGTCCGTCTGTCTGTCCGTCTGTCTGTCCGTCTGTGTCTACACCCCGAGGTCTGGCCTACTGCACAGTACAGTGGTCAGAGCACCGTGTACTGCCTAGGTGAGTGAGTACACGCACGCCTTCTACACTGCGCACGCGCGATCCAACTGGTCCCCAGCCTGGCTGACTTCGTCCGTCTCCCAATCTCGTCGCCCTCCTCTTCTTCTCTCTTTCGGCGACTGTGGCCGGCGTCTGCCAGGGCACTTTCAACTGCCTTCATCGCCACGAATCTACAGGCGACCGCACACATGCCAGAGGTGGAGCTGGATCTGGATTACTACAGTCCTGTCGCGATAGGACCGGTCGTTCCCGCAGGGCCCTACTATGATCCTAAGGCACAGTAATAAGGAGTGCACCTACAGGACAGATACAGCTCTTGTCCCGGTCCCGGTCCCGGTCCCGTCCCATTCCAACAGAAGACCCACCGGGCGCAGGTGTGGACTCTGGGCTCTGGGCTCTGGGTACTGGCACAGGCCTCGTTGCCAATTCGGCATAGCGTGTCCCCAGAGTCTCACACCAGGCCCTTGTCGGAGCCAGGGCACCATTGACCACACCTTCACACCAACTCGTGTGAAGGCCTCGCGCCTCTCCAGCTCTCCCGGGCGCCTTGCCAGGCTCGCCTGCTTGTCTGGGCCACAGCGACCTGCTGTACCCTGCTTGCTCTCCACCACTCTTCTATACTGTGGCAGCACTTGCTGGCTACTTCTGTGCGGCACAGCCTAATGCCGCAACTCCGCCGTTGCTCCCAGCTGCTGGAAACCTCTTCTCTCTCTCTCCCCCTCGGAGCGGCTGTCGCTCGACCTTCTCCAGCACCTCCGTGTTGCTCAAATCCATTTCGCAATGCCTCGGCCTCCTGCGTCGACGGCTATCAAGACCTATCGCGTATCCCACCCGGTGGCCGCCAAAAGTGGCCCCGCCACGAGTGTGAAAGCTCACATTCGAGCGCTTCCGGGGATGTCTTGGCTAGGATCGGGGGGTGACTGATGGAGGTCCACCTCATGCCCACCACAGTACGACCACAACGGTGGGAGAAGGCATTCCGTGGATCCTCCACTAGGGGATGCCTCTCTTATTAGAATGTTCTCTCACGCGTGGGAAACAAAGCCGCTGCGCCGTCGGCCCTAATGGGCGATGCCGATGCTGATGCTTATGCCTGCGCAAGCCTGGCCATACCTCTATGGTTTTTTCTCCAAACGCTACCATCTGAAAACACATTTTCGCCATCTGTGGTGGCTGCAGCAAGATCCTCAACCAGCCAGGCTTGGCTGCTTCCCACTCTGCTTATCCTCCAAGGCTCAGTAAGATGTACTCATGTACCACAGACTTGGTTGTACCCCGACAATTCTACGTGTATGACCGCAGCGCGACAGTGCCGGCTCTGCTGTCACCCAAAGCATGTCCAGATGTGCCATATGCAATCTGGGAGTTAAGCGTGACAACGACATGTTAATACACGCCTTATCAGCCTCGACAGATCAGCCTTCTGGGTCTCTCGACATGCTTACTGACGGGCGAGCCGCGAGGCGGAAGATCGAGCAAGCAGCTGAAATGAACATGGACCTTCACAGTCTCTTGCCTCCCACAAACCGGAATCGCATATCCGGTCCGCAAGCATCAGCAATTGTCTTGCTTTTTCTTATCCCTCTGCTGGATCCCCTCTCGTCACTGTGCGACTTGCAGCCAATATGGGCGCGCTGTATACCCATCGAGCTACTATGTACATGCTGCAGCCCGCCATGCATCAGGCAAAGCCCTTCCCACACCCTCGACCAGTCGCCGTGTTCCCCACCCAAACACAGGCTCTTGTTGGACACCTCCTCCATTCTCCCCCAGCACGTACAGTACGGCGCAAGGTGTCATCACACCCGTTCTTGATTGACGTTATAACCAGGGCGTTCCGTTTGGCAGACTTCCATCTTCACGGCACCCTGCCTGGCAAGCAAGCCAGTTCACCATCGTCGCGTTCACGGCTCTTCCCCGACCATCCCCCACCCCCGTCGCATTTCAGTAGACCGACCTTGCCGAGATCCATCTGTTGCTGTTCCCCGGTTTTACGATCCCGTAGAAGCATGGCCTCTGCCCCGGTCAACAATTGAGATTCAGCACCCGTCTCCTGGCCCATAATACGCACTGGGCTCTGTGGAATCCCCACTGTCTCCTGCATGGGACAAGGGTCTGTGTAGCCCGCGGATGTCTTTTTCTGTTTTATCTGAGTATCCTTGCCAACCACAAGGGACTCACTCCATCACACGTACAGTACATATGGTGGCACTCGCAATCTTTTCGACCTACATTACATACCCCCTTCCTCGCAGTCAAGCCATCTTCTTGGCCTCTTTTTCGCCTTCTTCCTCTCCGTCCGCCGAAAAGAACAACCACCTAGCGAGGCTCGATTGCTGCTCTCGGTAACACAGCCAACGGAACGTATCCCATCTCGTGTGCCGCCGCAGGCGCCAGTCCACGGCTATCTCTTCTCGCCATCCCACTTCTACACTATTCGATCTCCGGTCACGGTAGGTGAGAAGCGGCCATAGGCACCGGTGACCAAGGAACCTCCATCTTGCCGCTTCACCTTCTCGCCCACGGACTCGATTTCATTGCATCTTCTTGGGTTATACTACTCGACATTGTCTGTTGGCACCTTGTCCGAGAGGCTCCGCCCGTCTGCCGTCTGCCGCGACCACCAGGCCACCCTGGTGAACACTGATTGGGCTGCCAAACACGACAGGAGAAACAATCCGCTCATCTCTTTTCCTCACAACTCAGTAAACGGGGCTGTGCGGTTTGGTGCAGTCGAGTTCTATCTGTCCCACTCGATCCTTGCGCAACACGATACTTCGACCGATCTCTCCGAGGTTCTGCCAAAATCTATTCTCTCGTCGACTCAGCTCGGGCTCATCGCCGTGTGTTGCGCGCGTCAATCCTGTTGATCCCAGAAGTCCAGGTCCCCTTTCTCCCGCGTCAGCATCGACGAAGAGCTTGAGGCACTGGAACTTTTTATCGAACGCCTTGACTTCTGCGCTCACGACACTTGTTGTCATTCCTGTCTTGGGAGGCTGTCGTGGACAAGTGGCGAGCAGCTTTCCGATGTTTCACAGCCGTACAGCAGACAAAGAAGACTGTGACGCCCGCTCTCCTCTTGGGAAAGTAATCACAGCGAGTTGGTCCGTCTGTCTAAGCCTCCGTACAAGGACCAGCAATCCTGGAATTGGCCTCAGCAACACGGTCTGATCTGACACACAGGCCAGCATTTTGTCTTTGTTGTCGATGGGCCTCTTTCTATCACTTTAATTACACTCAGCAAGGCATTACCTAGAGGATCGATACCGTCGCTCGTGTCATCATCAGGGGTGTCAGTCCGGTGCATATCCGCTTCCCGTTCCACTCGGCTTCAGGCAAGCTTCCGCTCCAACAGATACGTGAGACCTGTCCCAGTTGTCTGCGGCTTGAACTCGACCTGGCTGCCGTCAGGAAATTTGCCGTCTGTCGAGGGGGGAAACTAAGGGCCATCGGCAGTTGTTGTCTCCAGGTACGACCTGCTCTCCTTGACCTGCTCTACCCTAGACCTACCCTCGCACAGATTTCTACCATACACGCCACTCAAGCCTGCTTCCTTGCCAGACAAATCAGTCGAGATCAGTCACAATTCTTCATGGGCCATTCATTTCTTTCATCTGTATCAAGACTCCAATCTAGACCTTTCCCCTTATTCTGTATTTTTTTTTGGTATTGGCTATCGCCTGTCTCACTATAACTTTTGGGACCTTAATAAACAAATCTTAGGGAGGCAACAAGGAAATCGGTCACGGTCTGGCTTGTACCAAACCCATGTTGTCGTTGCCTCTTTTTCAGCCTCACCAACACGACAAGCCTTTACTGACCAGATCCCAGTTTATGGATATTTCGTTCTGCTCTTGCCTCTGAGACGTGTGGCTGCTTAACACCACATATAAGGCCGTCAACACGGAGTAAAACGTGTCTTGCCTTGTCACATTCACCGCGTGCACCTGGGAGTCTGATCGTTCATTTGCAGCATACATCTCAACTTTGCAAAGATGGTTCAGCCGACCCACCCATCATCGCGGCTTTGGCACCCTGCCGACAGAATGCCAGCCCGAATCCCCAATGATCCCATATACGAGCATAGAGTTCCTATGGTAAGAAGCTAAATACAACAGTCCGGAGACGGATGCTAACGCTGCACCTAGGACATCTGCACGATGCTTGACGAATATTGCAACATCCCACTCAAGCACTTCATCATGGCAGGAATCAGAGATGACGGACAGCTTGTGAGGTTCACTGGGCCAAAAGAAGCTGCGACTTCCGAAGTTTTGTCGAAGTATATCGACCTCGAGGGATATCAAAAATGGTACACCACTGGAAGGGTGATGCCAAGTATGCAGCCGCCCTCCGACGTTGTTCTCACCGCTTTACTGACCTTGTCCTTGCTCCAGCCCCAAGTCCTTCGTACGAAGAAGGGTATCCTGCTCACGGAGACCCAGCTCGACCTCACATGAGCTCCGCATACGGTGGCCGTCGACAATATGACAGGCGTCGCGCTCAAGGACCCCTCGGTTACGACGACGAGACCTGTTACAGGACGCGGAAAAGGCAGAGAGGCGGTCTGTCTGGAAGGAGAGATGTCGCATTGGAAGACGACCTGCCAGCAGTGCAGGTGGTACTTTCCAAGAAGGGTATCAGGGTCGGCAACAAGGAAGAGGTCTGGAAGTTTTGTGACCAAAGATTCAAGAACATACAACAGACTGCTTGCAAGTTGATTGCCAAAGCATGGGTCAAACTGATCGCGCCAAAGAAGCAGTCCAACCATCCTTATACTGGAGCCGATGCAAAAGCCCCGGATTGGTGGCCGAAGCCTTGGGGTACATCGCGGGACGAGAAGGTACGGCACAAGGAGCCTGATCACCTCTACAAACCTGGTAGGTTATCCCAACTTCCAAACGTCAGTGAACCTGAGATCTGACAGGAGACAGAACGTGTCTATCTCCTGAACCATATTCTCCACATGATCACGGAGCCGAACCATCTGCAACACAAGGATATCCAGAAGCATGGGCTGAATGTTAGCAAGTTGGAGGAAGCGACCTTTGAGGCACTTGGAAGCTTCTTTGGGGACGTAGAGAACCCGAACAACGCCAAGAAGAAGCCGTATCTCAGAGAAATCTTCAAGGTAGCTCGATACGAAGAGCGCTACAAAAACGGGGAGATCGGTACGCCAACAATTGGAGCCGCGAGACTCCTGGAGATGCTAACATGAGTGCCTGTAGACGCCGAGTATGAAGCCATGGTCATGGCCGATGACAAAGTCCCCGACAACTATCAGTCTGACGATGATGAGGACGACGTGCCCAAGGACGACGACGACGCTGAACAGAACCCTGCATCGGCGACCGATCCGACCCCAAAGCCCACAGACCACAGCCTGCTGGTGGCTCCAAGTAGTGAGCCGAGTCCAGCCAGTAACTTGCAGGGTGGTCCATTCCTGGGAGATCTACCGGTGCGAGGCCACCAATACCACCACCAGTCGTCAATGATGCAGCCAGACCTCAGTTCCGGGCAGCCAAATTTCGTGGAGGGCAGCTCTATGGGCAACCAATCCGCGATCCAGCAAGCGGCTGGCATGCCGTTACCGGAGAACTTTGCAGATCCTCATGCCCCAAGTCGGCGCCCATCTCTTTATGCCTCGCCATCCGAATATGGCAGCGCAACCACATCGGGCTTGTACCCGAGCTGGCAGGCGACGAATCCGCCAACCACGCCATCCATGTACTCCTCTTTTGACAACCAACAGCAGCAGGCACATCAATCAGGATCCTACGTGCATCAGCAGCCTGTACCGCTTGCACAGACCCCGCAATATGTCGAGGCAGCATCTTTCGACAACATGCAGCGAGGCTCTTATGACACCGGTCCTGCGAGCATTTATCGGACAGCCAGCGTCCCACAGGGTTCTGTCCATTCACATGCGACACAAGGCTTCCCAAATTACCTTCCACAGCAGCACGACCCCAGGAGCCTGTCCGGCCCCAGCTTGAAAATCGAATCACTGGGCCGAGGACAATTGCACGACGAAGGAGGCAGCAGTTTTGAGTATGCTGGGAACAAGAACCACAACAAACGATGGAACACGTGATTTCGAAGTTACAGAAGGAAGATTATATGACAAGGGGCAAATCGACACTTTGGGCCGGCTGACGTGATTTTCTCTTACACCACTACTTGGCTTCGCAGCCCTCGTTTGATCTCGGTCGCAATTCGGCGGCTTCCATGACAATCATCACAAATTCGCGTCGGCTTTCTGCAAAAAGTTTTCTTCCGCCTCTACAGGAATAGATGGTATAGCCAGCGGCTGGATAACGACAGGACAGCTTCTTCTTCCTTTTTTTTTTTTTTTTCTTGTCTTTTGCAAGTCTCAAACATTTGCGGGAAAACAATCCTTTGGCGATCATTGGTACTATTAATACTCGAACGGCAATAATTGGCCCCAGAGCGTATCTGCGCAACGCACCCCGGGTGGGAGAGACGAAATCACGAAACGAATTCGGGCGCCTGGTCAGACATCCTCCTAGCCTGGAGACTGCATGTCAGGGACAAGAGAGAGAGAGAGAGTGTGTGTGTGTGCACGCGCCCCTCTCATGAGAACGGGTCCAAGGGAGGCGCTTATCCATGTGCTGTTCTGGCCCCACAACCAGAAAGCCATACCCGGTGCTCTTACGACGGATGAGATTATAGAGGCAAGGGAGAGCGCGCAAGGATTACAAGACCGTACACGAATCACAACAGGATAAAACTTATGGGAACCTCAGGAGGGTATGGAATGGGCGCTCGAGCAGAATGACGGGTCTTTTGTGTGTCAGTCTTGTTTTTTTTCTATTGCTATCAGGGAGAACCATTAATTCACAACAGCCAAGCGAGCATTTTTCGACTTCACTTCTACTATGTCTACGGACTCTGGGCCGTGTTCAGGGCAGACATATAAAGGGTAGGACATTAGCTTATGAACCAGAATTGAGCAATTGTTCCAAAAACGCTACATGCGATCTCGTTGCAAGAAACTTTCAGATTACTTCGAGACTCAAAAGGGTCCAAACATTTGGATATCTCACCAAAAGGTTGTGGTACCACCGCGACACATACTTGCATCAAGGAGTCATCTGGCACCAGCAACATCACATCTCGGGTCTTTGTTTTCAACGGTTTTCCTGCACCGCCCACGAGGGGGGTCGTTTTCGATAATTTCCATCCTCGTCCTTTGTCTGGCGCCGTCCATGTGTGAGGCAAGGCAGAAATTGATTTTCAATTCTGGGTGGGAGTAGTGTGGAGTGGGCTGTGAGAGCTGGAGGCATCTAGTTAATCACCCACGTGAAGCGAAAGGGGATCGTCACTGTCAATTATTCTATCCCCTGTGGCTTGCTGGGCTCTTTTTTCACGTCATATAAGACTAAAGGGCGGCTGCTGGCCGTCATTTGATTCAACGTAGCTTTCTAATTCAGAACTCGCAATACACCTAATCGAGCTACATTGCCTCACACTTTTCCTGTCGCTCGCGAATAATCCAACATAAATCCCACATGGCGTCCACAACAGTCACTCTCTACCACAAGTTGGCGCTCTCCGTTTCAGGAGCTGGACCTTGCCAGGTGCTGGGAAACAACGGACGTGTGATCGAGATCCAACTGCGCGCCGGAACGGAGAACCATGGGCGCACACCCATCTGGGGACGCAAGCACGTCCACCCCCGGCGCAGGACGGCACGCACGCACGCACGGGGTGTGAGAAGTGATCAAGAGCTTCCATGCAGGATTCGCTGCCTGCTTGTCCCAGCCCGGCCACCCTGGTCTATGACATCCCGCCCCCCCCCCCTTTGCCACCACTGTGAACCGTACTAATGCCCACGTTGGCGGGTTCTTTGTCCACCTTGTTTTGAAGTATGCGTACGCACGCCCAGCCAGCCAGCCAGCTCGACAGTGACGGATGAGCTTCGTCTCAGGCGGACCAGAACACCGGGACGAATTGCCCAGCCAGCCCCCACTGCCTCGCCACGCGTGTGCCCCCTTGACATGGGAAGACAGCCGCCACCCGCCAACTACCACGCCGAACGCGCGCCCCATTCGCGCAGGAAAACCTCAGTCTTTGTTTGTAATACTCTCTGAAGCGAATTGGGAAACCAATTCCCGTCCACTTTCCCTGCTCACTCCCGCCAACGAGGTACCCAGCACCCGTCCCTGGGCCCGGGGGTGAATACGCCGCCGAGCGTTCCCGGTCCCGCGCTGGGGAGGGAGAGAGAGCATGCAGCCTATATCGCAATACTACGAGGATGTTTTGACGAACCCCGCGGCCGATGACTTGCCCTTCAAGCTGTCCCTTGCAGCTGTCATATGCACATACCCATCGAGATGTGCCCACCGAGCAACCGGCGAGGATGGCGGAGGCTAGAGAGACCGCTGAAAGAGGGCGAGAAGTGGTATTGGACTCGACTGATCGATCGCCTTGCGTCCGTCCTATCTGTCCGTCTGTGCTGTAGCGACAGCAAACTCCCAACCCCCCTCAAACTACTCAAACGAGAAAGAATGCAATGTGTGTAGTTGTGCGGAGGGCCAGTTTTAGCCTGCGCGTGCCGGGGGGTCCTTAAGCATGGGGACCGATCGGAAGCCTCTCCGGTGCCCTGCGCAGCGGTGCATTTTCATGCATTGCATATATGGGATGTATGTATGTATGTCGTTTGGTGCGGGGGCAGCGTGGGCGTGAGAGCGTGGGTAGTGCATATCCATTCTCGGGGCGGCCGCGACAAGGTGACCAGCAAGCAGCAAACAGGAGCCCATCTAACTCATGAATATTCGTTGCGTGCGTGTGGGTGTGGGTGTGGGTGGGTTGCGCCGTTCGCTACCAGCCCATGGGTTTTCGTAATTGGTGTGCGTCCGCATGAAGGGGGCAGGGGGAGATCCGGATCAGGAGGCCGGGTGATCATGACCGCTTTTGTGGGGGCTTGCGCGGGAGCAGGAGGATGCAAGGCAAAGTGGGAAGAGAGGAGCAGTAGAATGGAGCCCCCTTCCGCATCAGATTCGTACTAGGTCAAAGCCGTACGAAGCCAACAGATCCCATCTACTCCTCATCTTGTCCGGGACGCGAGCGTGGAACAGTATCTCGACGTGTGGTTGACGAGAATGGCATAAAAGGGACTCGGAGCCAAGAGCGAGTATTCGCTCCTGGCACGTGTCTTTAGTGATGGTATGCTTCTAATACCGACGGCGTAACACAGAGCGAAGAAAATCTAAGGAGGACCGGCCACTTCCACCACAACGTAAGGCTGGGAGCGTTGAGGGCATCGAGGACTCGCCGTTTGGGGCCCCCTCGACTAGCTCCGGTTCCTTTCTTCTCGCAAGTATCCAGCACAGTGTGTCCGTCTGCGTTTGTTATACGCCCGCGCCTGTGTATGTCTTGGAAAGAGGGACAGATAGTTGGAGGCGGGATGGGGCATGTCGCATGTGCTGTGTAATTACGGGTACGTGCAGGCGAGAGCGGCCGTCCGCCCGGGGATATACGGTATGACACGAGCTGGCTACTGGCGTGGACGGAACGGCAGCCATGTTGCTCTTGTGCTTGATAGTTCATTCTCAAGGCCGATCCTGTTCCTGTGCGCGCCTTGTGGCTGAGGGTAACCGATCGAAGTATAAAAAGGGCGTCTTATTGGCTCGAGTAAGGTGAAGCAGTTGGTTTGCCCCTGACCATCTGTCCAGCCTGCTGTGTTCTTCCACTTCTGGCATCACGTCTGAATGGGCCATGACACGGGGACCACGTGTAGTCTAACGGCTGCCATGGTTCTGGATATGTATTACGATGCCTGTAGTGTCTTTGTGGCGGCGCGATTCTGAATGTATAGGATGCAATTGTTTGTGTTCATGATGTCCGCGACTTTTCTCCTAATTGTCTAGCATAGATATTGACCGTATGTATAACCATAAGGATATTGGACTTTCTGGAGAGCGTTGTCCATTCACTTTGTGGTCATGGACCTACTCCATGTTCTGGATCTGATATGGTCCCGAGTACCTCCATCGGTCAATGCAATTTTCAGGCGAAGCAATGCCCTCGTTCGGTGATTTCTTGACTGGAAGGTCTGTGGTATCCTTTCCGCAGTGACACTTAATCGTGCATGGTAGACTCAATTTTAAAGAAAGTTGGTCGTGAAGCGTCGGAGCTGGGACATTGATCAGATGGCCGTCCGTGGTGTTGCTTCGCGCGCGAGGACGAGTGACCGTATTGTGGGTCTGATGCTTTTGCTTCACATGCCACTTGGTAAACACGTCGAGAGGACACCTTTTTGGCTCGTCCACTCCGTCTGGGTTTCTGGGACTTGCGTAATTTGAGCTTCCTGCCGGCCTTGCAATTTCTGCCACAGGCTCTGGTTTGCCAGATGCCTGCTTTCTGTGTGGATGGGAAGTTACTGGCTTTGGCCGCCAGATGACTTGATGACACGGACTGACCAGTCTGATCATCAACAGACTGGCCTGAGATTGAACACGACACTTGCGTTGGCCCGCACTCAGTCCGAAGCGTCGCTGTCGTCATCATCACCAGAGCGCTTGCGCTTCTTGGAGACCGCCTTCGGCACCTCGTCCTTCCTCACAAAGACATAGCTCCGGGCAGGGCGGTCCTCGCCCTTCCAGCCGCCGCCAACTTCTCCCTGCTTGTTCTTAACGACGCCAAGCGTCCTCGCGTGATGGTACCCCGGGTACGCGGAGGCCTGGAAGCGGAAGCTGCGCTCGACTTGGAGACCCGAGTGCCGTGCCAGGTCGCGGACGTTCCAGAGGGTGTACGGCTCTGCTTCAAAAAGCGTGACGATAATAGTGCCTCCCACCGCCAACGAGAGCAGCGCCCGTTTGAAGAACTCGACGAGCAGCTCTTGGTTGTACCGTACCTGGCGGTTTACGTCTGTGCTCTTGCCTCCCACGTGTGGGAAGTTGAATACTGCGCAGGGACGTGGTCAGCCATGTTGGTCCTGGAAACGGGGAGAGAACAGACATACTTATCCTGTCCATGATGCCGACCGAGTCTTTGCCTGACTTTTTGGCCCACGGTCCCATCTTCTTGGCATCCACGCCATACGCCACCTTGCTTCCCTCAGCCTCGATGAGGTCCACATTCTCCTGCACATGAGGATACTTGGCAGTGAGTTCCTCGAGATCCTTCTCCAGCACAGTCGCGGTGACATTCTCACAGTAGTGGTGCTCCACAAGCGCCCTGGAGAAGCTGAGGTCGCCCTCGCCAACGAGAAGTATGGAATCCTCAGGCGAGAAAGGAATGGTTGGCTCGAGATCCCGGGCATGAGTCTTAGGGTTGCTGCTACCAGACTTGGCTTGTGGTGTTCCGGTCTTGTGGGCTGGTTTCTTGTCCTTAGCCTGCGCCTTGTGAGAGGCTGGCTTGTGCTTCTGCGGCACCGTCTTGCGTTTTTTTGACATATTTACTAGCCACAGTTGAAATAGCCAGGAACGCGGCGTTGGCGGTATGCGAATGAGTTAAAATAAAAAGTCCCAATTATTGGATCTAGGATGGATCTCGTGCATTGATGAGCTTCAATGAGTCCTCGCGGCCGAGCCCGCTTTTCGAAGGCTAGTTGACCCTTGACCCCAGAAATAGATGCCCCAGATGTGTGAGCCAATCACAGCCGGCTGAATGGTGACATAATCATGCTAAAGTACCCGATACTTCTAAGCCATGGAGGTACCTGGCCAATTTTGGGGCGGACCGTTTTTTTTTCAGCTTATTGGAGGAGCTCGGGGCCGAGACTCACACATGTGCAAGGTCAGATGCAGGCCGATTCTGAGTTAGAGGCGGAAAAGGAGACATAGTCAGAGATATCATCGATGTAAATAGGAGACTCTGGATCGGAAATGGCTGTGGCTGTTCCGAGTCCCCATAAATTGGTGACAGCCCCACCGTCACGGCATGCGACGCGAGACGAGATGCCCTGACTCCGTAAATAAGGAGATACCACAGTATGGGGATTTCGCAGCCAGATGAGTCCCTGGATGGATGCATTCTGCAACAAGCAATACTACTTACTGTTCAACGAGCAGCCACTCAATAGTATATCTATACAAACTTAGAAGCCCAGCAAAGGCCCAGCACTGCGCTTGAAAGGAAACTTGAAAGCCTACCCCAGGATGAGGCCATCCGACAGAGAACTGCCGTTGGAGAATTGGCCACGGGAACGGTGTTTCCCCTGACACCGTGACCATAAGATGCATGAGTTTACTCGAACAGAGACAGCAGCAGCAGCAGCAGGAGAAAAGGTCCCGTGCACAGACGCGATGGAGTTCACTGGTAGAAGATTAAGCAGCGCATGAAATTAAAGAAAGAGACGAACAAAAACTCGAGTCTTGACGCGAGGAACAGGAGCTGCCTACATTGCATTTGACATGACGCTAAGGGCCCAGTGACGGGGATGGTTGAGCTGCTCTCGAGGCAGAACCAGCCACATGTGATGATGTATACCTATCTCATGTGACCTCGACTCATTCTGGCCATAAATGCAGTGTAAGAGGAGAGTAAATATGGGCAGATTCAAGGGACTAGGCAAGCGGCGTATTAAGACCGAGCACTAGGACGACTAGGACGACGGTTTAGAGGAGGTCACTGGCTCTGATTGACGAGGGAGCCTCTCTACTGCTGCAGCAGCCAGTCACTCAAAAAGCGAGGACAGACACTACTGCCGACACGGAAACAATTGCATTTCATATCTCTGATTATAAGCCAGACAAAACCCGCAAAGGAGAAAGGAATGCCATTGTTTTCTATAAGCATAAGGCAGTGTGCAGCTTCATTCCGGAGCGCCAGGGTGTCGAGGTCAGGTTTTTTTTGTTACCCAAAGCGGCAAAGTAGGTGCTGAGTTCGAAAATCTCCGCAAGTACCTTGTACCTTCGCCCAGCAGCAGCCACCAGACAGTAGCGGATTGGATTGGATCCCCTTTGGCATTGACACCGACATGGCGACAGCATCAGTCAAGATATCCTGACCACAGTCGCCCCGAGCAGCCCGTCCATGCGTGCGGCCGTTCTATTGAAGCCCTCTTGTCGCCCAGTCGCCTTTGTTGATCTCGCCGACACGCCCTTGTCCCCATCTTTGCATTCTGCTGTCATTAACCCGCCTGGCGGATTAGACCAACACACACACACACACGGCCAATCCGTCCACCAGCCTAGTCGCCGCCGGCCATCACATCACCTTCTTCCTCTCAGAAACTATACATCGCCTGCCCAATTTACGCCCGTCCTGCGAGGCTCTCAGAACATCGCAGCCCAGCTTCGTCAATCGCACGGCTGCTCGTCAGGTCCCCGTTTCTCGCATTTCCTGACAGGCCATTCTTGCACCCTGTCCTGATTTCCCCCATTCCTCTCAAAACTCACCCGTCTCACCCTGCACTTACTTACAACCTCACCACTTGAATGGCACCATGAGTGACCCTGCTCCTCAACAACCCAGCCCGACCAAGAGGGGTCGTGGCAGAGGAAGAGGCTCTTCGGCCAGAGGAGCTGCTTCAGCCCGCGCTGGTAGAAAACCCACAGCCGGGCGACGGGGTCGCCAAAAGGTCTACGAGACGTCTCGCGCCCAAGCAGCTCACGAGCGTCAGCGCGACCTGAAAAATGCTTATGCCACCGTGGCAGCCGCAATGAGACCGGCTCTCGAGGAGCTTGCAGATCGGAATATTGACCTGCTCAAGTCCAAATTCGACGCTCACCATGAGGTCGAGCAATACGCCGAAATCACCCGCTTCCTGGACGAGCGACTCCAAGGTCGGCTGTCGGAGCTTGACGCAAAATTGAAGCTCAGCACCGCAACCGCACACCACGAGTGGAACGCCAAACAGCTCTACACCGGCGAATCATTTCATGTAAGCTCTCAATCAATCGATCACATTCCTTTCATTCACTGCGTTGCTGCTTTTCATTACACTCCGAGCGCATCTGCTCACACTTGCCAGAACCGCTGGGATGACCTCCTCGAGGATTACCTCGACGCCCAGCTCAGACGCCTCGACATCCTGGAAGACCTGCAGAGGACCAGGGACCCAATAACCGTAAGTGCCCATATCGCGCATCCCCGCCCAGGACTCTCCTCGTGCCTAACCATTATGAAGAAACCGGATCTCTCGTGGAACTACAAGTCAATCACCACAGAGGAGGCTGCCGAGCAAGGCATCTACCGGAAGATCTTCAAGGGTGTAGAAGTCCCATATCCTCACCTCCATCCAGAGCTGGCCTCGGAAACAAACAAGTCTAAAGCCGCTCGCACTCCCATCAAGCGCAAGGGCGCGGACCTCCTCGAGGGCCAACCCATCCCTAAGCGGCCTGTAAGCTCTCTGGAGAACAAGGCTGGCGCAGATCTCCCTCGCCACATCGGCGGTCTTCTCTCTGCAGTAGCCCCTGATGAGCCTGCAAGCCAGCCGCCTTCGCCTTCACCCGTTGACGATAATGACGACAACCCATCACCACCAAATGAGCCAACGGCAGCAACCCGGGGCAGGAAACGGAAGCAGATCCCTGCACGGTCCCCATCGGCTGAGGCCGAGGAGTCTGATGCTGGGGAGGATGAGACTATGCCTCCGCTTCCCAATGGCGCAGCAGAGCCCGACGAGTATGGTGCGAGGCTCATCAACAAGAGGGCCAGGGCCGGTGACATGCCCAACAACCGCATCATGCTGCCGGCGCTGTTCGAGTATGAGCCCCACGAGATCGGCTTCCGCGACTCGACCAACGATAAGAGCCGTGGCGCCACCAAGGCCAAGCGCAAGAAGTTCCTGGGCCAGCCAAACTCGAACGCCATGTTCTTTGACCGCACCCTTTGGACGTACGACGCGACACAGTATGCCGACGGTGACCTCGATCAGGACTTGATCGCGAAGCATAAGCTGCACCCAAAGTACGGCCTGTTCATGGAAAGCTCGGTCAACGAGGCAGAGCCACCCAGGCCGTATCAGTCCGGTTGGAAGCCTACTGTATTTGTACCACCCGACGGCAAGATTATTCACACCTCTCGATCTATTTCGAAAGCCAAGGCTGAGGGAGCCTATGTCAAGAAGACGCTGAAGAGCATGTTGAGCCAGTTCATGGACCAGGAAGACATGACAGAAGACGATCTCTACGATCCCGAGACCCAAAGGCTATTGAATGAACGCGAAGACCATCGGATCAAACTCGAGCAGGAAGAAGACGAGGCTCAAGATGAGGAAGACCAGCAGCGGGGTGCTTATTATATCGACTTGCTCGTCAACGCTGGCTCGGCTTTGGAGTCCCAAGACGCACACGAGGTTCAAGGCACTAAAGAAGCGCAGGCTGCCTCGCCTGCTCTGTCACGACCTTCAACAATGTCAAGACCCTACGACGCGGTCAGGGACATCTTTGGAAATTCCAACTTACCCCCTGCTATAACTTCAACACCACCTGTCGAAGATGTCTCCGCTATGAAATTTCTGGCGGATATCGCTATTCGAGACGCCGGCGAACAGCGCGCTGAGCCAGCGCAAAGTTCCAATATCGAAGAGCCGCCGCAAATCCCAATTCAGATGCCTGAGCCGGTCCGTCCTAAGCAATTGCGGGATCCTCAAGAACTCGTGCAAGCAGACGAAGCGATGGAACCTCCGGACTATCCCGACCCTCAGCAAGGACCCGGCCCTCAGCTGGCCATGCCAGAGCACTTCATGGGAGGAGACCGGGCGTATGCTGCAGCACCTCAGCAAACCTACCATGATCAGCAGGTGCCACAGTCCCCTTTGGCGCCACCCGAGCACTTTACCTACCGAGGACCTGAGACTGCGCACGAGCGGCAGCACATGATGCAGGCGATGCAGGCTCAACAACCAGCTCCTGGTCACCAGGGACAGAATCCTCCCCAAGCGCCCCCAGAGTCATATGGATATCGAGAGGCAGACGTGCCTTATGAACAGCCACAAATGTCGCGGCCGTTGCCCCATGCATCTGACGAACGATATGTTCCAGTACCAAATACGGACGATGCACTTCTGGACCCACAGCTGTTCGAGGATGGTCAGCGGCCGAAAGCTGGCCAGCAACAGAAGTCGTTGCAGGCTCAGCCAAAACAGCCGTCACAGCCCAGCTTCTTCCAGACTGCGCTTAATTCTCCATCCACTCCGACGCCACAGGGTCCACCTCATGCTCCGGATTATCCTGAGCCTGCTCAGATGACGCAGTATCCTGGACCGCCCCTGGCCCCTGCTCCAAGGCCAGCTGCAGCTACAGAAGGGTCACCTGGACGGACTCCCTTCAGCAACCCAGCTGGAGCGGACACACAGCCATTGCCGCCATTGCGACCACTGCATCGTGGGTCGGGATCAGGCCAGCTCATGCACCCAGCAACCCCAGGACCCCAAGCCCCCCAACAAATCGCGATGAACCCCAACGACCAAGGAGCGCATTATCCGCCCCCGCCTCACCACCAGGCATACGCTGATCAGCCCTACCCTCCGAACGGGTATGGACCCGATCAACCGTTGATGTCTACAGAGCAGGGCGCTCGACCAGGCTACATGGCCCAGCCAGCGATACAACCGGGTCACCAGCAGCCGGCGTCCTATTCCATGCAACATGCGTATCCACCGGGGTCAGCAATGGGAGCTCAGCATCAGGCGCAGTACGACCAGGGCCCCGGGCAACAGAGTCAGGTTCTCCAGAGCCCTCCTCCATATCACAATACACACTCAGCAGTCTCGACCTCTCCAGGACGACGCAGCGGTAGCATATCATCCGTGCGCAACAACAGCAACAGCAACAACAAACAGTACCGCGAGATCAAGCCCGCACCTCGACAGGCCGAGACCTGGGACAGCAATGGTTCAGAGCTACGGACCCTCATGTACAACCCATATGAAGGCATCAGAGATTACTCGGCTACCGCACCACCGCCGTCCCACGGGCCCACACAGATCCGCGGGTGGACTCACACCACGGGAAGTAGGAAGTCGCGTGGCAAGAATTCGACGGACTCGCAAGCTGACCCTTCGCCGGCGCGGGAAGATAAGAAGTAGGGTTCTTCTTCCGGCCAGAAGAGGGCACGTTCAAAAACTGCCGGTCGCCAGAGACACTCCGGCACGGGGGCGACAGATCAAGGATCTGCGCAACAGGCTCAACCCGTTCAGATCCCTGGGGGGAAAGGTCCTACAAAACAGGTACCCACAGAGCAAGGTCCCCAGGCGCAAAAGACGGTGCAGCTGGCAGCAGCCAAGGGCTTGCAGCATGAGACGAGTCAGGGAAAAGCAACTCGTCCACCAACGCTACAGGCCAACGGCAAAAAGCGCGGGGTGACTGGCAATGAAGCTGGCTCCGGGCCCCCAGCCAAGCGTCAAAAGACCGGACAAGAGGGGGTATATGTCTCACCAACCATGAAAACAGTCGAATTCCGACCGGCCAACCGCACCCCGCCCAGCGAGGAAGACCTCGAATTGACAAAATCTGTTCAAAAAGCCAGTTCATGTGCTGCAGCCGAGGCACACGTCGAACCCGAGGAGGACGATGAAATCGATTCATACTCGCCGAAAGCGACACTATCCAAGCGGGTTTCCGAACTGAGAGGTGACGGCACGAAGAGAGGTTCCAGAACGAGGCACCAGGAGAAAGTTGCCAGACGGAGCGAGTATGGGCTCAGGAGCGGCCTTAGGAGGGAGTGGTCAATGGACTCGTAGGGCGGATTATGGCCCGGGCATCAGAACCCATAGCGCCAGCAGATGCATGCATGATCAAGTTTCATTTTCTTCCCCTTTGCTGCAATGTTAAGTTTCATGTTCATTTCCATCCTCATCTTCATCTCTCATGAGTGCCGGCGCAGCAGGACTTGTTGCTGTCGCTGGCACCCATTCGGCAAAGAAAAGAGCGCCGTGTCCATCGTGTTAGAGTTATTTGGAAACATGCATTCCGGAGTTCAGGAACGACCAAAAAACAAGGGCATGTACTGTACAGGGTCAGGGATAAGGGAGGGAAGATACCCTTCTCGGCGTGGCAGCTTTTGTATTTTCTCCCACCTTTCTTCATGTATACCTTTTCTCTTTTTCCCGTTCATCACGCAGTTCGTCTTTTTATTTCCCCGACACACACGGTGTCTTGCAACGGGTCGCAGTCACGGCCTCGCATTTACAGGTTAACGAAGCATCAGTGGGGGAGGGTAGGGGTTTAGCAAGCCTGCTTTAATAACGAGATCTTCACCAAAAAGGTTCGATGTAGCGCGAGTTGTACCAGTGACATGCCAAAGTGCCAAAGCCATCACTTGAGTGTAATTTCGGTGTCGCTATCTACGCACAAGTAATATTCTCAAGCACTAGCAGCGGCGAGCCCGTGCTGCTCCTCCAACTTGTTATGCTCCTTCGACTTCTTGCGCTCCTCCAGCCTCTTCAGCTCCTCCTGCCTCCACGCCTCCTGGATCCGCAGCCTCTCCGGCACGATCCCCTCCCGGGGTTGCGTGATCTCCCACCCCTCCAGGCCCTCGCCCTCCCCCTTCCCCAGCATCCGCAGCGTCGCCCTCTCGACGAGGCTGTACTCGCTCCCGTCGGCCCTGTGGAACCGGAACGGCTCCCTCAGCGCGATGGGCGGGTTTGTTATGATCCGCACGTGGCGCAGCGGGTTGTTGGTGGCCACGTGCATCATCAGCGGGTGCAGCAGGAAGACATCCCCCGCGGATCCGCACACCTCGACGAAGTCGTCGTCCTCCCCGCGCGACACCACCTCCAAATACCAGCTCCGGTCGTTGTTGTTGTCGGCCCCGGGCTCGGCCTTGAAGCCCGGCTCGCCCCGCGGCACCATCCGCGGCGACACGCCCTCCGGGTGGTCGCGCAGGTGGGCCGCGACCTCGCGCATCCCGCGCGGGTAGATCACGGTCCCGCCGCCCGAGGGAGGGACGTCCGTGAACAGCGGGACGACGAGGAGCCCTTGCTCGGGGGAGTCGAGGTAGTGCACGAAGAAGTCGCCGTCGACGTGCCACCGCTCCAGCTCCCGCGGCGGGTCGGGCTTGCCCTCGCGCTCGGCGGACCCCAGGTTCACGATCAGGCTGTCGCGCCACTGGCGGAAGGCAGGGTCGATGCGGTCCTCGCCGCCGCAGAGCTCCGAGATGGCGGCCCAGGCCCGGGGCGCGAAGTCCCGCGCGTCGAAGGTGTTGTGGGCCGGCATGTTGGTCCAGACCCTGTGCCATGTTGTCTTGTCGTTTGGGTCCATGCCCAGCCGGGTCCAGACGTCCTTGGTTATCTCGGCGGCTTGCTCTTTGGTGAAGGCACCGGGGATCCTGGGAAGGCAAGTGTTAGATATCTCTGGATAGAGAGGTATTGGACTTGGGGTTATCGACTTACTTGAGCCAGCCATTATTGAGGAAGTGCTCTTTCTCCTCAGGTGTGAGAACTGGAACTACAACCATTTTGTAAAAGTGATCAAATTGTCTTGAGTTCTTGAATGATTCTTTGGATTCAGAATGTGTCAGTGAATATCAGAAGGCTCGTTGAATTTCAATACATGCCATGGCGTTGATGGTCAAAGATGAGCCCTCGGGTGCAATTTATATTCTCGTGCATAACACAGCGGAAGCTAAAGCAGTGGCACCGTGTTATGCAGCCGTCATGGCCATGTTCTCTGGCAGCGGTAGGGCCAAAGGCGTGCGTATGCGGGGACCACTTGCGATCTAGGGACGCCATTGATTTATCCAGGGTGATGCTATTGGACAATGTGTTCGACCACGCGGGAGCCTGCTTCAAGGTTGGCCGCCCCGGACTCGGGACACCGGATGTGAGCTTGTTTCTGAGTCCGAAGCCGCTCCTCCATTGCCCACGTGTTGCTCCTGTGCGAGCCTCACGATGCCGGGAGGATTCCGGTAGGGCCGGAGGCTTGACGAGACGAAGCCTGCCGTATCGGAAGACAGGCCAAGCAAGTTTGAAGTCACGCTCATCATCGTCATCATCGTTGGCGGCCGCCGGGTAAATGCAGCCGTCGACCCGAATCTGATTACCGGTGAAGCAATTATTGGCTGTGAAGGGGCGGTCTTGGCCACGGGAATTTCAGTCAAGGTCAAGGTCCCCAGATTTTATTTTCCCAGGGCCTTGTTGTCACCACTTGAAATGGTATTGTAAGACAAAAGCAACCTGTAGTCGAGGTTTGCTGTACCACAGGTCGTCGCTATGCCAACATCCCTGTCAATTACACTGCACCTGGGCGAACATCCAGGCGCTCAGGTACCGACCTAGACACTAGGGGAGACCCGGAGCACGAGCCGGTAGTGGGTTCACTGACCAGGGAGGCTTCACCGCCCGCACCCTTTTGGTGTAGAGTTGCAATCAATCCGTGGCAGTATCCCGACTTCCCCAGAGCTTCACGTTACAGCTCGAGCTCCTTTCCACTCGGAAGGCTGCATTTCATGATCACGAGCCTCGTCGTACTACGCACTGCAAATCTTCATCTTCACCGCTTGTTCCTGTGCCAGACTGACCCTTGACCAAGTTGGTCTTTAGACTTTCAACCCAAAGGCATCCATCTCACGAGACCCTCACCCCCAGATCGCCACCATGTCAACAATCGCGCCCGATGAGATGCGCTCGTCGAAGCCGCCCATCATTCCCCGCCCCTTCGAAGCCAACCAACCACAGACAATCCGACTCTACCCACTGTCAAACTACACATTCGGCGTCAAGGAGACCCAGCCTGAGGAGGACCCCAGTGTGGTCGCCCGGCTTCAGCGCCTGCAGGAGCACTACAACCAGCATGGCATGCGCCGCACCTGCGAGGGCATCCTCGTCTGCCACGAGCACAACCACCCTCACATCCTCATGCTCCAGATCGCAAATGCTTTCTTCAAGCTCCCTGGGGACTATCTGAAGCACGGCGACGAGGAGATCGAGGGCTTTAAGACCAGGCTGGACGAGCGCCTGGCCCCTGTCGGCAGCCTGAGCGACGGCCAGGACCCGGCCGACTGGCACATCGGCGACTGTCTCGCCCAGTGGTGGCGGCCCAACTTCGAGACCTTCATGTACCCATTCGTCCCTGCTCATGTCACCCGGCCCAAGGAGTGCAAGAAGCTCTACTTCATCCAGCTCCCAGAGACCAGTAAGTACAGGAGACCACAACCGTTCAATCCAGACTATATACTGAACCTCCCGCCTCACAGAGGTCCTGAGTGTCCCCAAGAACATGAAGCTTCTGGCCGTCCCCCTCTTCGAGCTCTACGACAACACCGCCCGCTACGGACCTCAGCTCTCCGCCATACCCCACCTGCTCAGCCGCTACAACTTCGAATTCGTCGACGAGAACGGTAAGGTCGTGGCTCAGACCCCTGGTGGCAGAGCGCCGGATGGTTACGAACCCAAGACCCAAGTCTTGGCTGGCGGCGACGTCAACATGAAAGAGGAAGATGCACCGGAGTAGGGATCGGGTGGGTCTGGTTGGGAACCTGGAAGGTTTCGTAACGAGGCATACTAGTAGGCATGATCGGGGCGAGTGATCATTGCTTCGGAGGCGAAGAACCTCCATTTCGGGGTTGGATGTGGTCAGCATAATGGTTCGGCTCTTGAAGATAGAGCTGAGGTGCATCAGAATTGCCTGCGTATGCTAGGTTCGAAGCATCTCCTTGGCAGGCATATGCACATTGGCATTGAATTAATGATACCCAACTGGGCACCTAAGTTTTGGACGCGAATGCTTGATCTTTCAAAGACACGAAGACACGAACATCAGGGACAAGTAGGGCGTTCCACCAGAGGAAGAGAGTGTCTGGTGGTCGGCCGAGGCAAAGCTTGTGGTCAATTGAAAAAGACCATCACACTGGTTTTGAGAGTTGACGGTCACTTCGGCAAGCAATTATAATTCAACAATTGACTCCGTAGTTACAAGTGCAACCCGCTTGACTTCTATGCTTTCTCTCCTTGAATTGTTGCGACAACACGCCTCTGGTGCTTCATCGCTCGGAACTCCAGATACCCTGAAGGTTTGAGGTCAGCATTTCCACCTAGAAAGAAAATAAAGCAAAATAAAACAAAGCGACAGGTCGTACATATTCCTTGCCAAGTACCAGTGGCCAATTTGCCATCTCGGATCGGTATCGTCACTGACGCGCCGACTAGTGCCGACTTAATGTGAGCTGGCATATCATCCGCGCCCTCTAGCGGTGTTCACCCACGTTAGCGATGTACATGATAAGTCCGATAATGACGGCACGGTCAGCCCTACCAGCGGAATGGCGATACAGCTCCTCGCCCTTCGGACCCTCCTCGGGTGCTATCCGGTCCAGCGCATCGCTCATGTCGGCCCGGACATCGTCGTCCCAGTTCTCGTTCAGGCTGAGCGCGCAGCTCGTGTGCTGGATGAACAGGTTCAGCAGGCCGACCTTGTACTGCTTCAGCTCGGGCAGCGAGCTGACGACGTGGTCGGTGATGAGGTACGAGCCCCGCGACTTGCTCGGGAGGGTGAACTGCTTCTGGTACCACGAGCCCATCTTGATGTCTCCTGCCGGGTCGCCGCTGTTATATGTTGGCTCAGGTGATAAGATGAGGCTGAGCGGGAGTGTCCAGAGGTAGTGGAAGATACCCGGGAAGAATGCGATTAGGATGAGCGCGAAGAAGAGGATCGTGGTGGTGTGTGAGGCTTGGGGTGAATTTGGCACCATGATGGTGGGAGAGAGGTGAGGGAGCGATTTGATAACAGGTGAACGTCATTCGCGGGGCAGCTTTGGCGGGTCGTAGAGCTCCCTGCAAGGGTCCAGGGGGGAGGCGGCAGTACCTGTTGCAGGTGGGTAGCAATTGAGGATTATTTACATGCGAGGGTAGAGACTAGATGGATCGACTGACATTGCTCCAGACTAATGCCTGCCGGCGCATTTAATCTTCATCGTTGCACTTGATCGTTACACTTTCGATTTCAACTTCACACTTGATTTCTCTCCCTTTTGTCTACCAAGATTTCCGACAGTTTCGCTGCTCCGGCATCGACCACTATCCCGTCTTTCATCGCGGGACGAACTGCGCCACGCCGCCCGAGCTACCAGGCAACAATGAGCGACAGCGACGATTTCGAGGTCGAAGGGCCAGAGCTGGCGGCTGATGACCCGATGCGGGCATTTCTCCCCACCGCTTTTGGAAAGAAGTCAAAGGATGCAGACATTGCCGCGCAGATAGACCGCAGCAAGAGGACCGCGGAGAAGCCAAAAGACCAACCACAGGTGAACGCTGAAGGATCCAAAGGAGGCTCGAAATCTGATTCTGATGGCGACAGCGATGATGACGACTCAGACGACTCGTCCAGCGACGACGACGAAGATGAATTTCCCGTCTCTCATGAGCTCGTCCTCAAGACCCACGAGCGGACCGTGACGAGCGTCTCTGTGGACCCCTCGGGCTCGCGGTTGGCGACTGGCTCCCTGGACGGCACCGTCAAGCTACACGACTTTGCCTCGATGACGCCGACTACCCTGCGCGCTTTCCGAAGCATCGACCCATGGGAGACCAAGAGCTCCACCACGGCAGCAGAATCGTACCCTTTGAACCTCGTCAAGTTCAACCCGCTCCCGGGTGGGGCGGGTGCCTTACTGTGTATCTCGTCACATCCGCAGGCCAAGATCTTGTCGAGGGACGGAGACATCCTGACGGAGTTTGTGAAGGGGGACATGTACCTGAGGGATATGCACAATACAAAAGGCCACGTCTCCGAGGTCACAACGGGCACATGGCACCCGACCGACAGGAACCTCTGCGTTACAGCCGGCACGGACAGCACCTTGCGAATATGGGACATCAACAACAAACGCAGCCAGAAGGAAGTTATCGTCTTCAAGTCCAAAGCCGCCGGCTCTGCGGGGCGGACGAGGATGACCGCGGTGGCATGGGGCTCACCGGCCCAAGGCGGCAGCAACTGTTTGGTTGCAGCTGCTCTGGACGGAACGCTCGTGATGTACAGTGGTGACGGCCCATTTACGAGACCAACTGCGGAAATTCGGGACGCCCACAAGCCAGACACCTGGACCGGCGGTGTGGATATCAGTTCAGACGGTCGGATGGTCGTGACAAGAGGCGGCGATGGGCTGATCAAGCTTTGGGACACTCGCAAGTTTAAACAGCCCCTTGTCTCGGTCGAGCATCCGTCTACGTCGGACAGGTTCGCGATGACCAACATCAAATATTCGCCAAACTCGACGGCAATCATTACGGGATCCGCATCTGGCCATCTTCACATCCTCAACCCTGGCAATCTCAAAGCAGAACATGTCACGCCGATCACAGCGGGCGTGCCGCTGATCGTGACGGAGTGGCACCCGAAGCTCAACCAGATCATCACGGGCTCGGCAAACGCAGAGACGCATGTCCTCTACAACCCGTCAATGTCTCAGCGCGGCGCCGTAGATGTGATGAGCAAGGCGCCCAAGAAGCGGCACGTCGACGACAACCCAGCATTCACTATGGACCAGACGCTTGGCCTGTCGGGCGACAGCATCATCGCGCCGGGAGCCTTCTCTGCGCAGCAGCGCAAGGCTGGCGTCACAGGCACGGGCAAATCGCTCGATCCGCGCAGGCCGCAGGTGCAGCAGATCACACCGTTCATGCGTAGCCAGCCGGACGAGAAGCATATCGAGGAGAACATCCCGCTCAGCAAGATGCTGCACGAGGATCCCAGGGAGGCGCTGCTCAAGTATGCGGATGTTGCCAAGAAGGACCCGCTGTTCACGAATGCGTGGAAGGAGACGCAGCCGGTCACTCAGTATGCAGACATCAGTGACGAGGAGGAAGAGGGCCCGGATAAGAAGAAGGTCAAGCGATAGATTGATCATAGGGATAGATGCCTATCTTTCTATCTATCTCTATCTACTAAATAATACCACCACAACTAGCTCCCTAGCAGTACTGTAATTCTCTCAACCCCTGGATTGCACCCCTGTCTCGTTTAGTTTCCATGGAGCTATGTGCTCATCACGGCCAGTGCCTTGCCTGCCTTGCTCGACGCGATTGCATGGGTCGGTCTCGAGTGATGATGGCGTAAGCAAATGCAGGGGCTACTTGAGGTACCTGGGTACTTCGTGTAAGTCCCCGAGGGAGGCGCCAGTTGGGGTTAGCCTGCCCGCACTCGGCTGCGATTGGCTGCATGCGTTGCCTAGCGCATGGTCCGTGCAGCAATGTGGGTAATCCGTTGCTGCCTCAGGCCTCCAGAAATCTGCACCTGCCTACGAACCTTGCCAGCAGCCAGCGCCCGCGACGTGCCTTGTGGTCAAACCCATTCTCAATCACCAAGCACTCCCACCCACTCCATCCAAAGGCGAAGCGCGACGCATCGCAAAACCGCCCGCAACCATCGACAACCATCAAAAACTACCAAGCAAACTTGTTTGCACGCGATTTTGCCGCGCCTTTCGTGCAGCCTCTCGCCAAATCACCCCCGATCTGGCCAGCTTCTGCGTTTTTCCATTTCGCCCGCCAGCCTTTTTCCTTCCCTTGCTGCTGCGCATCCCACCCCACCGCAACCGCAACCGCATCCGCAACCGCGCGCGCACCAAGCATTTCGATTCCCACTTGTTGGTCGCATCGCATCGCATCGCAAGGCAAACCTGCACCAAGAGGTCGCCCTGCAGCAATTCCTCGACCTCACCCTATACCACTTCTTTGTCAACGCGACACGGTCCTTTTGTGCATCCCAGCCTCGACTGCACCGCGCCATCCTTGGCCCTTCCAGTTCGACACTGCACAACCCGGACACGCCCTCCGGCCTCCATCTCGACGCGCCCCTGCTACATCTGATTCTATCAGCTACACTTCTTGGTCTTTCGTTTACCTCGCCGTGCTTGTGTTAATCATTTGTCACACCTTGCGCGTTGCTTGACAGATATGCACTCAACATAATACTTGGTCCTCGTGGCAATACATCTATCTCAATCCTTTGAGACCGACCCTCTCTGACCCGGAATCATGGCTTCCGTACAGCCTGCGGCGGCCCCGGGGCACTTCCCGGGTGCCAGCCTCCCAGCTAACTTGACTCAGCAACAGATCAAGGATATGTACGATGTATGTTTGCCTATGATATGCATCCCCTTGGCGCATTGTTAGAGGATCTTCTTTGTTGACAGACAATGTACAGCGGTTTAAGCAACTGAAGGCGAACAACACTCCTCCCAACGATCCGGAGCTTATCAAGACCCAGCAATTTCTCATGGCACTGCAGCAGCAATCGCAGCTTAGGAAGCAGCAAGCGCAGCTGCAGCAGCAGATGCAACAAAAACAACAGCAGCAGCAACAGCAACAGCAGGCCGCGGCTACCAACGGAGGTGTTGGAGGCGTCCCTGCCGTCCAGAACAATGGCCAGCCAGGCGTGCAGACATCCCAGGCCCCGGGATCGAACCTTGGTGCTTCCGCCATGCCATCCGCCTCCGGTGATGGCCAAGCTGCAGTTGCCGCTTCTCCCGTTGGCCCTCCACCTGGACAGTTTACTCCTGCTCATCTGAATCTGTTGAGACAACAGATCCAGGCTTTCAAGATGCTGTCAAAGAACTTCGGCGTCCCCGTCAACCTGCAGCAGTCAATATTCCAGTCTCGCCAGAAGCGGCCGGCATCTGTTGTTCAGCAGTCCTCCGCCACTCCAACATCTCAGGGTCCCAGGTCACAAACCCCAAGCAAAGCTGGACCCAACGGTGTCGAAGCTTCTCAGCCCGAAGAGCCGACTGCAGCGGCTCCAAAAGAGCCCAAGTTCAAGAGGCTGCAGCTCCCTGAGAAGATGTTGCAGCAGACTGTCGGCCTCTTTGAACACGCCCGGCACGACAGCCGGCTGTTCATCCCTGGCCTGTTTCCCCACGGCATTGACTTTGATCAGCTAAGAGCAGACCGTGAGAAGATTGTGTTCAACAGGATGAGCACTCGATATAACGAGTTGAAGAGCCAGCCGGGGAACCTGGCACACTGGGATACTTCCAAAGACACACTCGCCGTTGATGATACCCTGAGACGCAAGGCCATCATCGAGATGAAGTCAATCGCGCTGTACTCAAAACAGAGAGCGTTGCGCGATAGGATCGGTCGACAAATGATGTGCTATGACAACCTCGCCATGACGACAAACCGCAGTATGTACCGACGCTTGAAGAAGCAGAATGTGCGTGAGGCGCGCATCACGGAGAAGCTTGAGAAGCAGCAGCGGGACGCCAGGGAGAACCGCGAGAAGAAGAAGCACATTGACTACCTTCATGCTGTTTTCAACCACCGGAATGAGATCCAAGTAACGGCCCAGGGCCAGCAGAACAGGATGGGCAAGATGGGCAAATTGATGTACAACCATCACTTCAACATCGAGAAGGAAGAGCAGAAGCGCATTGAGCGGAATGCTAAGCAACGTCTGCAAGCGCTCAAGGCCAACGACGAGGAGGCCTACCTCAAGCTTCTCGACCAAGCCAAGGACACCCGTATTACCCATCTCTTGCGCCAGACCGACGGCTTCTTGCACCAGCTCGCCTCTTCGGTTAAGGCCCAGCAGCGAGCGGCCGCAGAACGCTACGGTGGAGATGTCGTTCAGGAGGAAGAGAGCGAAGAGGAGGAAGAGGATGAGGATGAGGAGACCGGTGGTCGCAAGATCGACTACTACGCTGTTGCCCATCGCATCAAGGAGGAGGTGACCGAGCAGGCAGACATCCTTGTCGGCGGCAAGCTGAAGGAGTACCAGATCAAGGGTCTTCAGTGGATGATCTCACTCTACAACAACAACCTCAACGGTATCCTTGCTGACGAAATGGGTCTCGGAAAGACTATCCAGACGATCAGTCTGATCACATACCTGATCGAGAGGAAGCAGCAGATGGGCCCTTACCTTGTCATCGTCCCGCTCAGCACGTTGACAAATTGGAATCTCGAATTCGACAAGTGGGCCCCCTCAATTGCCAAGGTTGTGTACAAGGGCCCGCCGAATACTCGAAAGGTGCAGCAGGACAAGATCCGGCAGGGCAGGTTCCAGGTCCTGCTTACCACGTACGAGTACATCATTAAGGACCGCAACATTCTTAGCAAGATTAAGTGGTTCCACATGATTATCGACGAAGGTCACCGCATGAAGAACTCCAACTCAAAGCTGAGTGCCACTATCCAGCAGTACTACTCGACCAGGTTCCGTCTCATCCTCACGGGTACCCCTCTGCAGAACAACCTGTCTGAGCTGTGGGCGATGCTGAACTTCACTCTGCCCAACATCTTCAAGTCTGCCAAGACTTTCGATGAGTGGTTCAACACTCCATTTGCCAACACAGGAGGTCAAGACAAGATGGAGTTGACGGAAGAAGAGCAGATTCTCGTCATTCGTCGTCTGCACAAGGTTCTGCGTCCGTTCTTGCTCCGTCGTCTGAAGAAGGATGTCGAGAAGGATCTGCCCGACAAGACCGAGAAGGTCATCAAGTGCAGATTCTCAGCACTGCAATCCCGCCTCTACAAGCAAATGGTCACTCACAATAAGATTGCTGTCAGCGACGGTAAGGGCGGTAAGAGCACTGCGAAGGGTCTGAGCAACATGATCATGCAGCTCCGAAAGCTTTGCAATCATCCTTTCGTCTTCGGCGAGGTCGAGAACCAGATGAACCCTGCCAGCGTCAGCAATGATCTGCTGTGGAGATCTGCTGGCAAGTTCGAACTTCTGGATCGCATCTTGCCAAAGTACCAGGCCACAGGGCATCGTGTGCTCATGTTCTTCCAGATGACGGCAATCATGGACATCATGGAGGATTTCCTCCGTTTGCGTGGCATTACCTACCTTCGTCTGGACGGTACGACCAAGTCAGACGAGCGTTCCGAGTTGCTGCACGAGTTCAACCGGCCGGACTCCCCTTACTTCATGTTCTTGCTCTCGACGCGTGCGGGTGGTCTGGGTCTGAACCTTCAGACGGCAGATACCGTCATCATCTACGATTCCGATTGGAATCCTCACCAGGATTTGCAAGCCCAAGATCGTGCCCATCGTATCGGGCAGAAGAACGAGGTCCGCATCCTTCGTCTCATCAGCTCTAGTTCAGTGGAGGAGAAGATTCTTGAGCGGGCGAGGTTCAAGCTCGACATGGACGGCAAGGTCATCCAGGCCGGTCGTTTCGACAACAAGTCCTCAGAGACTGACCGTGACGCCATGCTCCGGACACTGCTTGAGTCCGCAGATTTGGCAGAAAACGGCGAGCAAGAGGAGATGGACGATGAAGAGCTAAATATGATCCTCGCACGGAGTGACGACGAACTTACGAGCTTCCAACAACTTGACGAAATCAGGACCAAGGACTCGATCTACGGCACTGCGCCAGGCTGCAAGGGAGTGCCCCGTCTGATGACAGAAGCTGAGCTCCCAGACATCTACCTCAACGATGATAACCCCGATGCTCCTGAGGAGACCGAGATTTCGCTCGGCCGTGGTGCTCGTGAGAGGACCAAGGTCCGATATGACGACGGCTTGACTGAGGAGCAGTGGCTCTTGGCTGTCGATGACGACGAGGACAGCCCAGAGGCAGCCGCCGCCAGAAAACAGGCTCGCAAGGAGCGGCGAGAGGCCAACCGCCTCAAGCGATTGGCAGGTGTCAATGGGTCCGAAGGATCTCCGGCAGCTAGTCGCGCCAGCTCCGAGGAGCCAGAACCAGAAGTAGAGACACCCGTGAAGAAGCGAGGCCGCAAGCCTGGCATCAAGATTGAGAAACGCAAGGCTGAAGACGGCGAGGACGAGCCTCCACCAGCCAAGAAGCGACGCGGCCCTCAAGGACGAAAGTCGCTGGGTGCCGCCAATGGCGCGGACCTCAAAGTGAACCCTCAGCAACGGCAAGTGTTGCAAAAGAGCCTGCGCCATCTCTACGACAGCCTGATGAAACTTGAGGTCGACGACCCGGATCCGGAGCCTGATGAGGACGATAAGGACGACGAGGACGACGGCCCGCCCAAGCGCTTGATCATCGGTCCCTTCATCAAGCTCCCCCCGAAGAGGGACTGGGCAGATTACTATGTCATCATCCAGAACCCAATCGCCATGACGCAGATCGAGAAGAAGATCAAGAAGGAGGAGTACAAGAGCCTAGGCGATCTCCGCAAGGACGTCGAGCTCATGTGCAGCAACTGCAGGCTTTTCAATGACGACGGCAGCCTGATTCATACAGACGCCACGACGATAGAGGTAAGCATTGCCCGCCGACATTTGAATTTGGTTTTTATTTTGCGGCAGCGCGACTGACATGACCGCAGACGTACTTCTTGGAAGAGTATCAGAAGCAGCTGTCAGAGCACCCTGAGCTCAACGAACTCGAGGATTCGTCTTCGCAGAAGGACACGTCAGCTGCACCGACGACGAACAGCACGCCGCAGCCTCGGATCAAGCTGACCAACAACTCGGCAAGCAACACCAACGGGGCCAGCAGCGCAGCACGGAGCGAGGACGGCGATGAGTAATGACGTTGACTCAGGCGGCGGGACTGCAATATGGCCATCATCAAAGACGCGTTCAAGTCTGGGGAATTCGGAGTTTTGCCTGGCGGGGAAAGGGTGGATTGTCTTCTGTGGGCCACTGACTGCATTTCGATTCACGAGGCGTACGGACGAGTATTGAAAGGGAAATACCAAGAAGGAGGGAAGCTGAATGTAAATAGATTATCTGCGCCATGGCAGCCTGACCTGCTTGTTACGGCGGTCGGCGCACTTGGTGGTGGTGGGTGAAGTCGAGGTATATCCTATCCCACTCACCTATTCATCCAACCCACCCGCTCCTAGTTTGCCACGGGGGCCGTTTCGGCGTAGATTGCATTGTAATCCTACTACACATGATATAGAAGTCGCAAAACAGTCGGAGACGGTGATCGGCATAGATGTTTGATTTGGGTGAGTGTATTGTAGGCACAACAAGTCAGTAAATCAACCCCTGAATGTGTCCATCGCAGCCCACAGGCGGGTCGGTGGGCGGGTGGGCTCCTGGGCTGGCTTGTGCACGCCCATTTTCTCAGCCTCATTGGTGAAACTAATAGAGGGGCCACCTGTTTATGCAAAGCAAGCTGGGGGGTGGTGGATGGATGCTTTGGGGGGAGGAGGAGCCACGCAGTACTGTTACAGTCAGATAGTCATAGTACTGGGCAGTACGTAGACTGGGCACAAGATAACCACTCACTCTCAGCTTGGTGTTAGTCTGTGCCGCCGACCTTGCTTGTACATGTACCTACCCTGGACCTGGCCACCGTTTCCCATACCTCACCTACCTACCCAAAAGGCGACGACCCCTTTCTCTACTTACCTGCCCGACCTAAACTGAACCACACCATCATACAGCTGCGCACCACAGCTTTCCTTTTCCCATTCTCCTCAAGACATTCTTTTTGTCTTATCTTTTTTCCATACCTAACCTAACCTACCCGCCCTACGCCGAGTTATTGTCGAAACCCAAACTCCAACACCCACCCCCACCAGCACCAATGTCTGGCCGATTCGTGCGCGCGTCGAAGTATCGTGAGTGTCTTACAGCACCCCCCTCCCTCCCTCCCCTCCACCCCTGGTCGCGTGCACATGCGACCAAGGGCGGGACAAGCTCCATCGACCCGCGTCGCGGCGCCGCGCCTCTTGTTCCCGTGTGGGTTTTTGGTGATGGGCTCAGTTGGCTGACGTTTACTTTGCGCCTTGCTCGCTTGAACAGGACACGTCTTCGGCAAGCCGACCCGGAAGGAATTCTGCTACGACAACCTTCATATCAGTAGGAATGCTTGGGATACGAACCTCGTCGCGGTATGCTTGCTGTAATGGATCGCAATGTCGAATTCGAGCGCTGACGACCTTTCGTGGCTGTCTAGGTCAACCCTGAATACCTCTCGGTCAATTGGGAATCTGGTGGCGGTGGCGCATTCGCGGTCATTCCGCTAAACGAGAGGGGAAAGATCCCCGACGTTATACCTCTCTTCCGCGGACACACAGCTGTGGTGTTGGACACCGATTGGCACCCCTTCAACGACCGTATCATTGCGTCCGGCTCCGATGATGGCAAGATCTTCATATGGGAGGTCCCCAAGGACTTCACCCTCTTCACCGACGCCGAAGAGCCCTCAGACGTGACACCAGTGAGCAAGCTGGCCGGGCATTCCAGGTACGTCGCAGACTGGCTAGGACTACAAGTGGCGAGGTGCGTCCTCGGACGTCTCTAACAACCGCACAGGAAGGTCGGCCAGGTCCATTTCAACCCCGCCGCCGAGAACATTCTCGCCTCGGCATCTGGTGACTTCACCATTAAGCTGTGGGACATCACTACCGGTCAGTCACCACTGGCGCTGAAGCACAACGATATCGTCCAATCGCTGTCATGGAACGCCTCCGGAAACATGCTGGTCACAACCTCTCGAGACAAGAAGCTGCGCGTATGGGATGTGCGTCAGGAGAAGCCGGCGCATGTCGGACCTGGCCACGAGGGCGCCAAGAACAGCCGCGCCGTGTGGATGGGCGAGCACAACCGTATTGCGACTACTGGTTTCTCCCGGATGAGCGACCGGCAACTCGCACTGTGGGAGCCGGGTAGCGACAAGCCCATCGGTGGCTTCAACAACCTGGACTCCATCTCTGGTGTCTGCATGCCTTTCTGGGATGACAGCACCAACTGTCTGTACCTTGCCGGCAAGGGGTGAGTTTTGGGAGCTTTCACCCAGCACTCGATGGACTTGGCTAATATTCGTCCCTCAAGTGACGGTAACATTCGATACTTCGAGTACGAGAACGACAAGTTCGAGTTCCTTTCCGAGTACAAGTCAGGGGACCCGCAACGAGGCATCGGCTTTATGCCCAAGCGCGGTGTTAACGTATGTCGAGGCCACCACAGATACATTGAAAAAGAACATTGCTAACCGGCTTGCAGCTTCACGAGAACGAGGTCATGCGGGCCTACAAGACCGTCAACGATCTCTACATCGAGCCTATCTCCTTCACCGTCCCCCGTCGCGCCGAAACCTTCCAAGGCGACATCTTCCCGCCATGCACGGGATCCAAGCCAGCCATGTCCGCCTCGGAGTGGCTTTCTGGCAAGACCGCACTCCCACCAAAGATCGACCTCGAGAGCAAGTACGAGGGCAATGATGTCAAGGAGGTGGCTGCCGACTACAAGCCCCCAGCGGCTGCACCCGCGCCCACTCCTGCACCAGCTGCCAAGCCCGCACCGAAGCCCGAGCCCGAACCTGTCGCTCGTGCAGCACCGCCATCTGTAGCTCAGCAGAAGGGATCCATGGCCGCGGCGGCGTCCAAGTTCCAAGATGACGAGGACGACAAGGAGGACGAGGCCGAGACGTCGAGCTTCGAGGAGGTGCAGAAGCCAGTGTCAAGAGCTGCCCTGCCGGTCCGCTCAGAACCCAAGGCGCAGCCACCCGCGCAGGCCAAGCCACCCTCACCCATCAAGTCCAGCGCACCGTTCGCAGCTACCGCGTCCTCGGCGCGTAGCCCGCAGCCGTCGCCTGCGCTCTCGCAGTCCGGGTCCGGGTCGGGCCACGTGGAGGCGTCCCTGGAGCAGATCAAGCAGCTCATCGAGGCGCAGACCAAGATCATCACGGCACAGGGCGACAAGATCAACGCGCAGGGCGAGGCCATGGCGCACCTCACGGGCGAGGTGGAGACGCTCAAGAAGAGGGTCGTGTCCGGGTCGCAGGACCAGAGCGAGAGGATCAGGCAGCTCGAGCTGGAGCTTGAGGAGGCGCGGTCGTGAGAGGGCCTCGGGGAAGTGAGTGTGCTCTAGAATGGAGGAAAGATGTGTGGGTGAGCGTGTAATCGGAACGTGGAACGATATTAGTACTACTGCGTTGCCGAGATGGGAACATCTCGGTCGAGACGAGAAAAGAAATTCAAAAATGTTCATGCCCCAGTGGTGTTTCCTCTTTGCTGTGTGACATTGACTGCGCCCGCGCAGTATCTACTGTATACGGCCTGGGCGAATTGGTGTACGACATACACATCGTACGATCCTAGCGAGCGTCTGAAGAGAGCTTCTTATGTGCATGAGAACGGCAGATTGATCAGTGAAACACACCTTAGTCGTGGTCGAACTTCATAGATCATCATCTTGTGGGTGTTTTGGGTGATGTCTCCATGGATTGATTATCTCAGTGTGATTTGCACAGTGGGAGGTTATCCCACTGGAGGCTGTCCAACAGCAGATTATCCCATGAGCGACTATCCCGTGGACGACTATCCCATGGAGAACGACCCCATAGAACATTATCCCATAGATAACTAGCCTAGAGAAGGTTGCCCTCACAAAACTCATTCCCAGGGGTATTATCTCACTCACAGAACGTTTTCCTTCATTTCACTGACGGACTCCCACTCAAGGTACTGAATACACACGGTCATGGAATGGCCAGCAACTAGAAAGAGAATGATTTTCACAGACCGCTTGTTGCATAATCTTCGTTGGAATGAGAGCATTGCTCAAGTTGGTCTATGTCAGAGCTATACCGTACCGCGAACACCACGATGAACCACGAAGTTTCAGCAAGCCGCAATATGGACGTGAGTCCACAAGCTCGATCATCATAATCATCATAGAGGCCGTCTACGAAGAAAATTTTCCGCGACATTTCCAGGATATTTGTAGCGGGAGCTTCTATGCTCACATGTGCACCATTTACCATCGATACATACCATCTAGCCAAGTGTGAGCGCAGCAAGGGGACAGAGGCCTAGGAAGAACATAAGTTGATCCCAATAAATCAGACTCCAATGAGAATGAGACACACCGCAAAGTTCTTGAGAAGCAGTGAAGCCACTCGTGAGAACGACCCCTTAAGAGACCAGACCACAATAATCACTGCAGCAGCCCCTCCGCCTTGAAAGCACGTTCGAGTATCTCCCTGACGACGGACTCCTTCCTCAGGGTATAGCCCTGCATGTCCTCTCCAGCCTCGCGGCTGGCGGCGGCCGCCTCACGTTTGACTGCGGCGTATTTCTCGCGGTCTTCGGGGTGCTGTTTGTCCCACCGGGGAGGTGGGCACAGATGGTCAGCCAGGGCTCAACAGAGTAAAACCCCAGCCTCGCCATTCCCCAGGATACTTATCACGAAAGATACGTTCATCACGATCTTGAGCCCATCTCCTTCTGCGAGGGGGAGGGAGAAAACACATGAGAAAACTCGCCTCACAGACTCACACACTCAACTCACCTCAACAAGCCAGTCCCTAAACATCCGATGCCTCACAACCTCGGGACACCCCGGCCCAAAGACATGCACATTAGCAACAGGGTCAGCACAGACAAAGAACCGGTGCCCATGCCAATCCGGCTCGCGCAGGAGGAACTGCAACCCAGCACCCCGATCCCCCCCCTCGGGGCCCATCCCCCTCCCGGGAGTCTCATCCCACCCCTCGCCCACCAGCTTCCCGACGTACGCCGCCTCGTCCGCCGGGTCGGCGACCACGACGTCGACGTCGATGACGGGCTTTGCGGGTAACCCGGGGACCGAGGTGCTCCCCACGTGGCCGACGTGCAGGGCGCGGTCGCCCAGCGCGCCGCGGATGCGGGACTCGAGCGCCGCGAAGGCGGAGGGCCAGGCTGGGTCGGGTTCTTGGATCGTTGGGGGCGGCTGGGGCACTGCGCGGTGGGCGATGCGCTGGGCTTTCGAGGGGTCGTAGTTTGTGTGCTCGATTATTGCGGCCGTGTCTGGGGTGTTTGAGGTGGCCATGTTTGTACTATTTGTTGAGCTGAGGGCGAGGGTGAGTTTGTCAGTCTATATCTATGTGTACGTGCGTGTAATGGGTAAGTGAGTGAGCGAGCTTGTGAGGACTGCTTCTTGGGAGCTTTTGAATGCTGGCAAAATAAATAAGGTGGTTGACGAATAAGTGTTCGACTTGGGCCCCGGGATTAGCTTGGATCCTTCCTTGTAAGTGATCCGCGATGCTCGGCGAGGAGTCATCTCACCGGCCGGCCAAAACGCTAATTCTTCGGCTGCAGTGTAACGAGACGCACATTTCTTCCCGATCTGGGTTGCAATGGCAATTCGTCTGCCTCTTCATGTTTCCCCAGAACGGAATGGCTGTCATGACATGTAAGAATTTGGTTCACCTGAATATGTTAGCTTATTGAATTTCGCCTCTAGCAAAAGCTTGTTTCTGTCTTACATGGTAAGCGAACATGGCTGATAATTGACAAGTCACCAGGATAGCAGATCTTCTCCTCACCCTGGTCACACTTTTCTTTCTCTACTCTGCCCAAGTATTTTTTTTTTTCTCATCGTCTTCCGACGGCTCACGAGATCCTCGTCGGTCAACCGTTCCCCGCCAACGGAGGCCTGCTCGAGGATCTATCTGGTTCCACCCAGCTGACATTACGCAACTTCTCATCAACTCGTCAGGATCGGAGAAGTGGCTGAGGTGCCGGGATAGTATGACAACTTCAACAGTGTACAACATTTCACTTGAGCCGTAGCTTCACTCGAGAGAGGCAGTGTGACAACCACCGCACACCCTGTCTCATACCAGGAAAGGTATTGTTTGTTTAACTTCCTCTCAATTACTCACTACCTCCGCAGCTCTAGTGATAGAGAGCACCTTCCACATCCCCCGCCTAACCGACCGCGTCCTCTCCCGCACCGGCGCTGAACCGCCTCCCGCCATTTCCATCCAGGGGGGAATATTAATGCAAATATATACAGGGTTGTTTTGGTTTTGTTGTTTTGAGGAGAGTATGGTTCCCCTGGGTGAGAAAAGGAAAGGAAAAGATGTGAATGACCCGGATAATTGGCGCCGCCTGCCCGTTCCCCCCGAACCCCGCCAGAGCGATGCCTCGTGATGGTGATGCTAGATTATGTCCCCTCTTCTTCCTCCTCCGACTGCTTCTTCGCACTTCCTCTCGCCAACTCTTTCCTCCAGGGCCTGAAAGACCCTCCAAGTCAAGCACACCTCAGCATCGCGTGCGGGATAGAACACAGTAAAGAAAAATGGATAAATCGGTAGACCGTCCCGGGGGTGAAAAATTCCTCGCGAGGTAGGCTGGGTATGCTTGTGTGTTGTGGTATCAAATCCGTTAAAAGCAAAAAAGAGATTTTGGGGCTCAGCCGTGAAGTGACGATTCAATCCAGTTCTTTTTCTTTCCAGGCGATGACCGTGATGGTTCAGAGAACAAATGAGAAGCACAAGAATAAAAACAAGAATAAAAAACAGGATGACTATATTTGGGGTATGGTATGGGATCAAGAACTTCAACACCGTGTTATGGACCGACCTCCCTATGGATTTGAGGGGAAAAGAAAATCACCGCAATTTCGCTCGCTTCCAAAAGGCGACTTCCTCAAGAAGGCTGGCTTTCTAAATCAAACTGGCACCCAGCCGAGGCCAGAATCAGTGAAGCAGATTAAAAAGGTGATATTGGGTCGTCAGAGTTTTTTCGATCACAAGAGTCGTTCGCTTTGCAAGACATAAGAGATTCCTCGGCTGAGGCGATGTGTGGGCCGCCGCACGTCCGGATCGGTGGGCCGCCATGAACAAGTTGAGAGGGGTATCATTCCGAGGCTCCTGTCGCTTATGAAGCTGAATGGATGTGCTTCTTGTGGTTTTCTTGGAGCACTATTGCACGAGATTAGTATATTCTCACTTCCCTCTCCGGTTTCTGACTGGACTTACTGCGCAGGCCGTTGAGCTGTCCGGCACGGTCCTGGAATGCAATTTGCAGGCTAGAACCGTCAATGAAGTCCAAGCACACGCTGTTGGGAAGCTCCTGGAACTCGATCTCGGGCGCGTAGGGCGGCTTGAACTCGCTCAGGTGATACCGCTTAAGTTGCTTCTCCCGAATCGATGTCACACCCTGCACGGCGTTGAGGAGCAGGTAGCCGATCGTGTCCAGAGCGACGGTCCGTCGCTTCCACAGGAGGTTGTCGGGGAACTGCACGTTAACGTCGCCTAAAGAGGCGGCGAGAGGGGCTGCGGTGGGGAGCGAAGGTGCTGTCATGGCCCTGGGCGGTAGTTCTTTTTCAACATCAGCGACGGTTTCTTCAGCCAAAGTGGGAGAAATCGTTGGAGTCGACTGTTTGCGTGGGCTCAATGAGCTGGACAGACGTCGCATGAAGCGGCTTGCTCGGTTCCCCTCCTTTGACTTCTTGTCATCACCGGATTCACTCAACTCACCCGTCGAGGTTGGTGACAGAGGCTTCACCGGCGACGTCGCAGCATCGGGACCAAAAGACGTGCGCTTCGAGCTGATGCTCAGACGACCCATCAGAGAGGTATGATGTTGGTGCATCGATAGCGGCCGGGGCGTGCTTGCAGAGTCCTTGCCAACCATCGAGTCCCGGAGGAAATCCCTGGCCATGGTCAAGGACGTGCGTTGCCCCGGCCGATGACCATCCCGAGGCTCATCACCGGCAGCTTGAGACCCAGCTTTGGACAATCGCCTTTCTTGGAGCGACTTACGTGGCTGGGGTTCTCCCGCGTGAACAAGAGGCGTCGGCACCGGCGGCGCAGCGTCTGGGATCGGCTCCAGTTCTGGGGTCTCTGCACCCTTCCGGTGGTCGATGATCAGCGGCGACTGCTTGAGCTCCAGGGGGCTGCTGCTCTCCATGTCATGCTGGGTCTCCTGTGGCCTTGGATAGGTCGGACCGGGGTCACGAACAATCCTGGCCGTCACCGATATCGACTCAGGCCTGCCCCTTGGTGCGTTGCCACCTTCGAACACCGACAACCGACTAGCCACAGACCCAGAACGTTCTCGTGAGGGTTTGATAATGGCCTCTGGAGACGTCTCGAGCGAGTTACCTGGCGACCTTCCCCTGACAGAGTTTGCTCGCTCAAGCGCGGCAGGGGATTGGGCCCCATCTCTGATGCTGTTCTTTCGTACCGAGAAGAACGCAGACGATGGCCGGTCCTTGGCAGACACGACCGGCAGTCCAGGTGAGGGAGGCTTGGTCGCCAGTTGCTCGAAAGCCTTGATGCGCGACGCAAGTCCACCCGAGAGCTTGCCAGGCGGCCGGGGCCCCAAGTGAGAGGCTGACTGCTGGTTCATTCTCGAGTGGAATGCTGCACCCTGTGAGACGGATCTCGCGGACGGGGGTCCGGCTCCAGGGGTCGGCTTTTGTGGGCTCTGGATCGGGCTCGATACGGTCCGCATGATGCGTGGTGTCGGTGGCTCGCTGGGCTGACCTTGTGAAGTGGCGGTGACGGGAGAGGCAACTGGAGAAGCGATTACGGGTGGCTTGGCCTCCTGGATGGTCGCGGACTGTGGCTCGCCCGCGGGCTGTCCATCTTGCTGTACTTGCTGCTTGTCGGGGAGGTCCAGGTCCGTATTGATGGGTTCAGGTCTCTTAGACCGCTTCTCGCTGGAAGCGCTCTCGGCTTCCATGGTGTCTGCTGCATTGGCTAGGTCCTGGTGTTCTCCATCGGGCGTGTCGGTCGAGGAAGTCACAATGGCTGGGATGGGGGAGGGAGCAAGAGTCTTGCTGGAATCATGGGTAGAGTACTTTGAAATTGGGAGGTTCCATTTGGGCGGTGATGCGGCTGATCCGTCTTGTGTCCTCTCGGCAGCAGGGTCCACAGGGGCAGGGCCCACCTCATCAATCCTTCCAGGTACAGATGTAACCTCATGTGGGTCCGGACCCATGGGCTCCACGACGGCCTGGCCGTTCATGGCTTTGGCGAATTTGGAAGTTGGGATAAAACTATGTTCAGTAGGCTGGTCTTTCTGAACAAGTGTTGCCTTTTCTTCCACCTCCCTTTGGGCATCCTCTGTGTCAGGCTGTTGCTCCGTCTGAGTCAGTGGCGCTTGGGACACCTCTTGACCCTCAACCCCCGGGCCGCTCTCGATTCCAGCGTCGTCTGGGCCGGCAGCAGGGGCTTCGTCTGGCCGTGCGTCATCTTGCTTGAGCGTGTCGGCTTCTTGCGCGCTCCCTGCATCGTTTCCATGTTCTTGCTCAGTCTTTTCTGCTTGTCCCTGGATCGTTTCTTCTGTAGAATCTGATACCGACGACGCCTTGGTCGAGTCGCCGACCTCCGAGGAAGCTAATATCGGCGAAGGTGGCCGGGAATCTGTTTGTGTGCGCACTGAGGCATGGTCGGTCGGTATGGTAGAGGCGTTGTCGCCCTCAGACTCGATCTTGGTGAGGGACAGGTGATCCACAGTCTGGTCGTTCTCCGCGGAAATCTTGGTCTCATCTCTGGTCCCTGGCTCTTGAACTGCAGTCTCGGCCTCCTCAGGGTCGGCTGTCACCTGTACCGAAGGGACTGGGGTGGGTTTCGCGCTTGCCATCTTCCTCTTTTCTCGTAACTGCATAGCCTTCATAAGACGCAATTTCTCTGGTGTCATCGTATTTTTGGTAGGAGCTGATGTCGCTGGCAGTGACTTGACCGACACACCGGAGCTGGTGGACGGCCTTCCGCCGCTGGTGCGTGGCCGCAAGGCCTGAAGAAGTGAAGAGTCCTCAGGGATGGGTATCGCCGGGGCAAGGAAGGCGTTATCTCCCGGCTCCTCGCTGATGACGGATGAGGAGTCGTCCTGCGTCTTGGTCCTCTTGCCTCCCTTAAAAGACAATTTGAGACTCGCGGGCATGGACGCCACCGGTCGCACAGAGCCAGAGCTGCCTTGCTTCCCAGCCGGATCGATCGATGGCCGCGGTCCGAGCTTCACTCTTGGTTTGTTGTAGTAGGACGGGGAGCTGTAGTAATCCTGCCGTGAGGACTGCGATGACATGCGCCGGCCTGTGTCCGTCTCAAAGGACTTGGCCGGGGAGGCCGGTCTCGGCGCGCCGATGAACGAGGGGGGTTCTGTGCTGCCAGCGAACTGTGATGCTTCTGGCGAAGAGGCGAGTTGCGGGTCGAGAGTGACAGGTGGGCCAGTGATAGGCGAGCGCGGCCGAGATTCGGTTGGGTCGATTTCTGACTGATGATCCTCCTCCTCTTCTACCGTGGACTGTCTCTTTGCTGTTCTTTGTTCTCCTTCCTCCTCTTCAGCTATTTCCATCAACCTCCTCCGGCGTAGTGAGCTTGTGGAAGACGATGTGGACTCAGATGCCGTGTGCAGGGAGCATGCCGCGGACAGCTTGGTGTCCTTCAGTTCCTTGGCCTCGGCGATGTCGAAGGTTGTGTCATACGGGGCGAAGCGCTCGCAGACCGCGTTGAAGTGGACGGCGAGTCGTGCTGCAGACGAGTAATAAGTGAAGAGGTCAGCAGGTCCTCCCTGAAAGCAAACCGCAGAGGCACGGAGCTGGGGTCTGGAGACAGGACCGAAGCTAGGGCAAGAAAACAACGGGGACGCCTGAGACATACCTTGGATCAATCGGGAGCAGCCCTCGGGCAGGTATTTGATGAGCACATTCCTGCGGCGGTATCGCAAGAGGCCGAACAACGGTGACGTCTCTTCGTACTGCGCGATGTTGTTGCGCATGTCCACGGTGCCACCATTGCCCTTGGCCAGGACGTCGACCTCATCGCGACTAGTGTACTTGAGCAGGAACCTGTAGGCGGGCACAGTTGGCGGGGTCAGCGATGGGTTTGCACAATTCAACTTGACATATGTATGGGCTCTCCGCGAGCTGGGTGCACAAGATTGCATAGCATTGCGCATGCGCGGGGTGCGGAATCCGCCCCGTGTATGACGAGAAATTGCACATCACGTACCATCCTCCGGGCTCTGCGACAGCCGCCTCGTAGGCTTCCTTGACGGCAGCCGCGTCGAGGCCGTTGAGCGACATGGCTGCGAGCCAGCGTTGCGATCAGTATAAGGCTTTTGTCGCGTCCGATGGGCAATGCGCCACGACAGCGCAGCGTCTGTCGCCGGGGTTTGTGGCCGGACGAGAGCTGTCGGCGTCGGCGCTGTATGTGTGGTGGTGGTGGTGGGGAGCAGGCGGGCTCCTCGAGACCGGGAGTAATTTCAGGGGCGCGACTGGCGACAAGGTGATGTACTAAGCCGGGGCCGTTGGGCAGAGGCGGCAGGCGTAACGGTCGCGACCATGGGTTCCCTCTAGTCAGTTCCTCCCCTCAGCCAAGGTGCAGTTGCGTTGGAGACAGCAGGCTGGGCTCGCTCGCTGCTGTTGGGGTCAAGGACCGTGTTGGCGGGCAGCCGGCGGGTGGGCGTTGACGTTGGCGGTGGGCTGGGCCGTCAAAAAGTTGGGATTTCGGAAAAAAGAGGCGTCGAGAGTGAGCAGTGAGGGAAAGAGAGGTCGATCGATAAGGAAATGAAAGAATGGAAAGGCGTATGCAGCAGCAATGCAGCAATGCAGCATGCAACAGGGAAGGTCCAGGGCAGGGCCCAGGGAAGGACGGGTCAGGGAAGGAGAAGACCAGGTACAGCAGAGGCAGCAAAGCACGCCCAGGGCGGGGATTGCGACACAAGGCAGGGCTGCACTGCGTAAGGTACAGGTACGGCGAAATCTTAAAACAAAGTTCCCGAAAGGAGAATTAAGAAAATGAAAAAAGAGCCAGGCGCGGCAAGCAGCCTCCCGTGGGATCGAAAAGTGGTTTGTCGGAAAAGAAGCTCTTTGGTTAATTGTGGGGGAGAGATATGACAGCCGACGCAGGACTCGCTTCTGACTCGTCCGAAACAGACTTTCGTCTTGCAGCAGTGCTTGGTAACGGTAGCGGCAGGAGCATCGCTCGTGTGTGTGTATATGTGTGTGTATATATATCTCTCTATCTATATACATAACGTAGGTCCCGCTATACGGTGCAGTAGGAGAGCGATTGGATGGTATCCCGGCCAATAAATCATGTAGGCTACACCGTAAATCAAGAACGCGTGAGTTTGGTGGTTGACGGACGTGACCGTGGGTGGCCATGGACAAGGGACAACGGAGGAGGGCAGAAAAAAAAGACAACAGTAATCCTGGGACCAGGACACACGAGCATGAGTCTGAAATGGACTGGGTCGCCTTTTCCCCCTCCCATGAAAGCGGCCTGCTAACACTGATGAGTATCATGGATTGTAGAGTAGCCAGTCAAGTCTACGCACTCTGATTGACGACACCTTCCTAGTCTACTTTAGATGGACGTCTGGACTCTGGAGCCACAACGCGTTTGGGAATCTGGCGTTGGACGCTCCGACAGGGAGCTCCCCTGTTGTCCCCGTCTCGGGGTCCTCTCACTGAACTGTGCTTGCTTGCTGTTGCGTGTGTGTACCTGGGCCTGTACTGACACCCTCGATGGGCAGGTTGCCTTTCCCACGAAATGGCGGCGACGTATAAATCTCGGACATAAATCACCGATGGGACGGGTCTTGCAGCCTGGGCGTATTATTGCAGAGGACCATTTCCCTCTGCCCCATCGACCGACTCCCCATGTCCCGCCTCGCCGTCGGCTGGACGTGCAGACGTGCTCATCACCACTCTCAGACTCTTTCCGTACAATCAAATTTGCGGGCGCACAACGTCGTCCCCACTAATAAGCACACTTGCCCGCTCACTCGT
>JACBFG010000025.1:867254-901078 GCA_013435955.1 Diaporthe sp. HANT25 | reverse complement strand
GGGGGGGGGGGGGGGGGGGGGGGCGAGACTTACACCATCGCATGCAATGATGATAAACTCGTCGATGTCGGGCTGGATCACGGTCTCGGTGGTATAGGGGTGTCCGGTGACCAGGTCCTTCATGTAGGAATCGCCAAGCGCACGAGTCACTGCCAGAACGCCGTTGACCCGGCTGTTGAGGATCAGACCACCGGCGTTAGAGATGCGCTTCCCCTCGTTCTCATCGCTACCCTTGTGGTCATACGACAGGCGCAGCGCCTTGCCAGAGCGGCACAGGATGATCCGGGCGTCGCCAACGTTGGCGGTATACAGGACGCGTTGTCTTGACGCGATGCCCTTCAGCTTGGCATGTTCAGCCTCCGTGGTCTGTTTGGCCTCGGGCTTCGTCTCGCCCCCTTCAGAGGGCTTCTCTGCCGCCTTGGCCAGCGCCGGTGCGATCGATTGGGACCCGGTCTGAGAAGCGTTGCTCGGCACCCTATCCTCCCAACGCATCACCGCGACAGCTGCTGTGCAGCCGCTGTTCTTAAGTGGTAGCTTCTCGAGCTGGGTGTCCACGGTCGTAAAGGTCTGATCCAGCAGTTCCGGTATGGGTACGTTTGGATTCTTCTTGATCACGTCTTCTAGTATGATGTGTAGCTTCTTCCCGCACCAGTCCGCGGCAAATGTGCCGGCGTGGCCATCGAAAATGGCGAAGTACCCATTGTCTGTCTCGATCATGCCCTCGCCACGAGCCTGTGAGTTGGTCTCGGAGGAGGAAGCCTGAGACTTGGCACTACCCGTCTCTGAGGCAAGGGCAGGCGCGGGGGTGTGGAGGAAGTTGTAGAGGAATGCGTGGGTGTCTTCCATGGTCCTTCGGCATTTCTTGTTCCTATCTTCCCAAACGCCAACGCGGAATGTAGACCTGGGCCCCGGGAGTGACTCGCCGGCAGCGTTGTTGTGTTGGCCCTGGGGGACGACAAGAGACGGATCATCCTTGCCCAGCTTCTGGATGGGTGTCTGAGCTGTGGAACCCGCATCGCTGCCGGACCTGCCGCTGCCCTGAGCGAAATTGAGAGTGTTTTTGGCGCTCGCAATGAGGCTGCTGGCCTTTCCGCTTACACCACTACTCCTCCTCTTAGGCGTGGCGGATGTGCTTGGGGGGCTGCCATTGCCGCTGCGCTTCTCTCCGGTCGTGACCTGTTCTGCGTTCTTGGTTGGGATAGGGGAAGCGCCGCCGGAGCCGTTCTCGGCAGCGCCTCCAGGGGATTCAGGCGAGGGCGAGGGAGACTTGTTGTCCGTCTTGGTGTTGGGGGATGCGGTGGTGTTTGGATTGCTCTCTGCTTTTGGCGAGGAGCCGGATGAGCCGCCGAACATCTTATTGAACAGCAGACCTCCGTGCGAGGAGAGACTGCGCCGCTTGGATCCTGCCAGGTTGCTTAAGGATGGAGGTGATTGAGGTGTGGGGTTTGGTTGCTGTCGTGGCGGGATGACGTTGTGCGGGAGCAGGTTGGCAGGAAGTGGTGTTGGGCGCGTAGCGTTTTCGTGTCTTGTCTAAGTCGTGTGTGTCGTGTCGTGGCCTGTCCTGTCGCGGGGAGTTGATGATGGGGAGGCCGAGACGGCAAGTGTGTGCAAAGCCTAGGAAATCCTTGTCAGGCTTGAATTGTGTGTACTGCGGTGAGATCAGCAGGAGTGTGGGTGGGTTTGAAGGTCGTGTTGCTGTAGGAATGCGGGCAGTGATGTAGGTGTGCAGTTCGCTGGTTGCAGGGCAGAGAGTCCCCGCGGTAGCAACGGAGCGGAGCCAGCTGCCCAGGTCGAACTATAGATAGACGACTGAATCGGGTTGCGGCCTGGCAGCCTGGGCGGCGGGCACGCATGCACGCACGCACGGCCAAAGGGGCTTGGGCTCTCTCACTGACCTCAAGTGACCTCACAGGGCAGTGACTATCAATCAGTACAAGCTCACAGTCAGGTAGCAAGCAGTGTGTCTGGACAGACTAGGAGCAGGATATAGCTGAGAGTCAGTGTTCTTGGGACTGAGGTCCACGGGTGCCACAATGGGCAACTCGGGGGTGGGGCCTGGGGTCTTGGGTGACAAAAGACTGGATGATGTAATGGTGCAATGATGCTGGGCGACTAGGTTTCCTAGGTAGGGGTCCAGGTTTCCAAGGGAGCTTGGGGTGTGGACAAGCAAGTGCATGAAACAAATGCCGTCTAGGTGGGTGGGCTTGTTTGCAGAATCAAAGGAGTGATTGTGGTTTGTGACTGACAGACTGATTGACTGAATGACTGAGTGAGGCACCCACTGCATACACAACAACAAGGCAGGTATCGGGTGGGTAAAGGTGGAGGAGGGTGGAAGGATGAAAGGCAAAGGTGCAACGGATTGGACTAGAAACTGGAAACTGATTGACATTCCTAGGCCGGCCGGTCACACACACACACACACAGCACACACACAACACAAGCACACACCCCATGGGCTCAGAACACACAGCACCAGCAACACTTTCCTAGTCTCAATCAGGTTGGCGTATAATGCCGGCCCAGGGCTATTCTACCCAGCGCTCACACACATCCATACACATCGTTTAGGTACCTATGCTGCAGCATGCAGCATGTCAGGTGCTAATAAGCGCCGCGCAACTTTAAAGCGGCAAGCATCTGTATCTCCCCTCCGCTCCCTCTGGCCAGTGGGATTCCGCGAATGACTACCCAGCCGGGTATGGGATATTGGCCTTGTGAACACCAGAATGCAACTGCAGTACCAACCTGGTTATCACATCGCCTCGCACACACCTACCCACATAATATACTCCGGTGGGTACGCTGTGGGTGGCGGGCAGGAGCTATTGAAGCTACTTCCCATTTACTAATTACCTAGTTCCTAGTAGATTGGTAGGCTGTATACAATAAGTCAGGTACCCTCATCCCGCCCAGGCAGCTATGCATATCTAAGTGCTTAAGTCTGTAGGGTAGTGAGTATATCTGCTGCTTGGGACAGATACTTTATGCACTTGTCTCTTTGAGAAAATCGCCAGGCACCTAGATGGACTGGTAACAAGCGAGAACACTCGGTCTTGGTGTTTGTCATCGTAAACTTCAGGCTTCCCTATCCCCTTTGGCTAGGGCAACACCACTACTTCAGTTCAACAAAAAGAGTCTCACAGAAGACAGTAAGCTGTGTGTATGCTGCAGAGACTCTGCCAGACTCTGCCCGACTCATGGGGAAACTGATCCCAGACTCAAGCTGACCCTGGCACTGAAGCTTGAGCGGAGGCAGCAAAGCTCGAGTCATTGCTTCCCATCACAAGAAGTGAAAACGGGTACTCCCCATACCTGCTCCTCGTGGCCGAAATCCTCAACGCCAGCATGTGCCATCACCGTCACTAAGGTGAGCTCGTAATTAGAAAAACCCCTGCCGTGGGCTGGATACCGCATCACCTCCTCAGACTGTCCAGGCGAGCCTGGAGATCATCATCACCAGGGTCAGCTCCGCCGCCGCCACTGCCAATCGCCTGGGCCACTTTGCCTTCCGCCACTGCGGTGGTTGGGAGGCCTGAGGGCGTCTCGCCAAGCTGGTGAGAACAAGTTAGTCAGCCATGCCCAGGAGTAGTAATCAGCCTTTGGGGAGAACTCACGGATTGGCTCAGGTCGACTCCGATCTCCTCCAGGACCTGTTCGACGACCTCGTCGCCTTCCTCCTCCACACCGGTATCCATAGCGTCGTCGATAGCATCGTCCATCATCTCCTGACGCTGGTCCATTATGTCGTTCTCCCTCTCGAACTCCATGGCTATCCTTTGTAATTGGGGCAGATTCATGCTCTTGTTCATGCTGCCCAATGCCATCGTGGCGCCCTTCATCGCCTGCATCATTTGCTCGTTCGTTCGGTAGGTCTACGCAACGCTAGTCAGCCAATGCTTTCCTCCCTCTGGTCGTCGGGCCACTGCTGGCGTACCTGTAGGCGCAGGGAGATCTTCTGCAGCTGGCTCCGCATGCCGTAGAACTTCTCGATGTACCTGGGAAAACAACGGTCAGCCAGTGTCCTGTCCAATTCCAGGCTTAGCAGCAGGGGTGACAGTACCTCCTCGTCCTGACAAGATCTTTGGCTTGGATCTTCGCAGCGCCCATCTGGTTCTTCTGTGCGCTCTGCCGGATCTGTGTGACCAGAGTCTTCTCCTGCTTCTCCAATTTGACTCGTACCTGGTCGAGCTCACGGATGGCCTTGTCGAGTGATCGTTGGTTCTTGCGCAGCCGCTCGGCGGGCGTCATGCGCTTTCCGAAAGCCCATTCTAGGATCTGCAAGCCAGGTATGATGGTTAGAAAGTGAACATGCCCGTCCTGGTCACAACCTGTATGCTGCTGCTCACGTTCATGGCGCCTGGTCCGGGGCCCGGGTGTGCGCCTGTGATAAGGTCGATATCGCGCTATCAGTGCGTGGGGGCGGTGATGTTTCGAGTGAAGGGGCAACGAGACAACAGTATCGCAGGTCGGGATGGATCGAAGCCGCACGGAGGGCCGTAGGGATCAGTGTTCCTGGAGTTTGTTGTATTGATTGGTGTCGATGGAGCTCAGCGAGAAGTGTTCGTCACCGTCAGGAATCCAAGGTTGACAGTTGAAGTGTTCCCACTTGGCGTGCGGCCAGGATAGGCTGCCGCAAGCACACGCCAAGGTCCCGAGGTCTGGGCCTGTACGTACCTGCCTGCACTGCATGCTACAGTACAGTAGGTTTGCTGCAGGCCAAATGTTCCGCAGCGGGAAGTCTACTTTGCCTGCTGCTACCGTTCCGTTGCCTCGGCGTGCTTATGTCATCGAAATCCGCCCCGACCGACCAACCAACCAACCCATGGATGCCGACAAAAAATCGTGGAGCCATTCGCCTCTTGTTGCATGAAGTCACGGTATTGAAAGCTCCATTCCGCAAAAAATAAGAGTCATCCCTGGCTGTCTCGTCTCCTTTGCTCCATCCCTCCCACCATCCTCCCTCTCCCGTCACCTCCGATGGACACCTACAAATCACAATGAGTCAAGACTACTTCAACGGCAAGGGCAAGACGCCCGTGGCACGACCTGACGACGAGTCCTCCAATTCCGATGACGTCGCGAATCAGTCCAGCAGCAACGCGAGACCGCCCGCGTACATGACTGTCGGAAGTGGGTCAACTTCCAAGCACGCGGCACACCTGCAGGAGCTGATCGAGCGAGACTCTGGCTATGGCGGCTCTGTCGCCAGCGGTGGCGTTGGCAATGCCCTCCTGCCCGGCTCGCCAGCCTGGGACTCCGCGACCCACGCAGACACGCCCACCTCAGCCGGCTCCGATCGTCGCATGCAGGCGAGTGCCGTACACCAGCTCTGGTACAACCAGCACCGCGGGGCCCTCAATCGAGCCATCAACAGGGTCATCGACCTTCTCAAGGAGCTTCAAGAAGAGAATGTGAAATGGCCTGCCCACTACCCCTCCGTCCAGCGCGCCGAATCCGAAGTCGCACCCGCGTCGCCCACGAGGCCCAAATACCAACAAACCTTTTCCCACCTCGACGACTTCGCCGCTGCATCCTCTCCCACTTCACCACCACCCATGAGGCGCGCCGCCACTTGGGGAGAGGACCCTGCGGCGGCCGAGTCGAGCAGGGCAGCCGAGAGGCGACCGGCCGCAGAGCCCAGGCTGGTCACCCCTCAGATCGCCCAAGAGTTCTCGGTGCTGAAGCTAGACCTCAAGCTGGGTGCCCTACATCAGACACAATTGGTACACTCTCTGGAAAAGGGCTCAGTTGCTGCCCTCCTCGACGGCAAGATCAGCTCCAGTATCAAGCACTTGTTGAACCTGCGAGAACGGATCGAAGACACAGCCAGCAAAGTCTTGGTTACGGGTGACCTGAACGCTGGAAAATCCACCTTCTGCAACGCATTGCTGAGGAGGAAGGTCCTGCCGGAAGACCAGCAGCCCTGCACGAGCATCTTCTGCGAGGTTCTGGATGTGCGGGAGAACTCGGGCATCGAAGAGGTCCATGCAGTCCACAAGGATGCTGCTTATGATCGGAATGACGAGACCACTTACGACGTGTACGCCTTGTACGAGCTCGAGAAGATTGTTATCGACAATGATGCGTACATGATGTGCAAGGTCTACGTAAAGGATGTTCGAACTATTGACGAGTCGTTGCTCAACAATGGTGTCGTCGATATCGCGCTCATCGACGCGCCTGGTCTCAACTCGGACACGACCAAGACCACGGCCGTCTTCGCGAGGCAGGAAGAGATTGACGTTGTGGTCTTTGTGGTCTCGGCCGCCAACCACTTCACCCAGTCAGCCAAGGAGTTTCTGTGGGCAGCAGCGGCAGAAAAGGCCTATCTTTTCATCGTTGTCAACGGCTTTGACATGATTAGGGACCAGCAGAGATGCCAGAAGATGATACTCGACCAGGTTTCTGGCATCAGCCCAAGGACCTCGAAAGAAGCACAAGAACTCGTTCACTTTGTGTCAAGTAACGCTATCCCTGTGGCCCCATCACCACCAGGCGGGCCTGACGGAGGTGGAAGCGGCAGTTCGAGTGGAGGTGGTGGCGGTGATGACCCAAGCAACGATCCCAAGGGCAAGGGCAAAGACAAAGAGAAGCTCCAGGACTTCCAAAACCTCGAGCAGTCACTACGGAGATTTGTCTTGGAGAAGCGGGCGCGTTCAAAGCTGGCACCCGCCAAGCATTACCTGCTCAACATTTTGAACGACGTGAACTCCTTGGCCAATGTCAACGCAGAAGTCGCTCAATCTGAGCTTGAGCGGGTGGGTAAGGAGCTGCGAGAACTCGAGCCACAGTTGGAAGCGAGTAAGAAGGCCCAGAACAAGATTACCGATGACGTGAATGTCACGATAGACGAGACGTGCGACGACGTCTATCAACACACACGCAGCAGTCTCAACATGGCAATTGTGCACGCCGACGAGGATCTCGACGTTCCTTACCCTGGTCTCTTCCAGGCATTCGACTATGCTGAGAATCTGAAGGAGGCAATGTTGCACGGTATCCAGGCCTGTGTTAACGACTGTGAAGAGTATGCGCGTGGCAAGGCTGTCGGCGGCGTCAACGCCATCAAGCAGCTCGGTATCCTGCACCTGGGCAACGAGTACACCGGACTCAACTTCCACCCGGATGTGATGTTCCGGCGCAGACGTGACGTCTTAGCCAAGCAGATTGACATCCCGACTGAGCTGTGGGACTTTGTCGACTGGTCGACTCTGATGCAGCGTCAGGAGAAGGTGGCTGGAACGGGCATGGCTCTGACCGTCGCTACGGCAGTCGGCACCCAGATGATCGGTGGTGCCGGTTGGATGAACCACGCCTTGAGCGTGGCCCGGGTGATGGGCAACGACAACCTCCGCAGGATGATCATTCCTGGCATGGTTGTTGCTGGTACGTTCCTTCACGCCCTGTAAATGTCTTGGGACTCATACTAATAAACCTCGCAGCTATCGCAGCCGGCGCCTACGTCCTCAGTCAAATCCCCCACTCCCTCCCCCACCGCCTCTCCAGCAAGATATCCGCCCAGCTGGAGGCAATAGAGTACGCGCACAACAACGCCAACCGCATATCCGGCTCCGTGCGCAAGGTGCTGCACACGCCCAAGGACCACGTCGTCTTCAACCTCCAGCGGTCGGTGGAGCAGCTCGGCAAGAAGCGCGAGGAGACGCTCAAGGTCAAGAAGGAGAGCAGCGACGCGCTCAAGTACTTCACCAACCTCACGCGGGACAGCGCGCAGCAGCGGTCCATGGTCGAGGCCGTCGACCTGGAGAACCACCCCACTGGCGTGCAATGAATGAAATGAACCCCCTTCTTCCTCCGACGTGGAAAGAAAAAGAAAACGCGGGAAAGGTGTCGGAGGCTTCGGTGGAATTTGGTTTTCCTTTTGATGACGTTGCTATGCAAAAAATACCCCCTACTCAGTCCCTTGCAGGCTAGCTTTCCCTTTTATTTTAGATAAAAACCAAACAGCACATCGAACGGCGTTTTAGAGAAATGAAGCTATCACGTGTAACACGTCCCTACCTTCCTCTGTGCAAAGATGGATTCTTCGTGGACCGCGATGGTGGTGATAAATACTGGCAGGAGATTAATATGCGATATACACGAGAACAAGAGAGACGTTGCACGCACTCACTGTATTATATAATAAAACAAAAAAAAGCTTTCTCTTGAGTGATGTCGGTTTCTGTAGCTACATCGAAACGGGCTATGCTTGAGACCCGTGAAGATCCAGGCTTGATGGGCTCTCTTTTTTTCATTTCCGCCACCTCAACCTCACTCAGAGTTTCACATCTTTGGGAAGCACCAGAATCAAATGTCACCAAAGTACTCAAAAGGCAGTGTGAAATGATGACGGTGGTCAGATTTTTTCATAACGCCATTTCCCCCTTGTCATTACCTTCGGCCGGCCATCCAACCCAGCCGAGGCGTGCTCATGCAAAATAGGAGGGAAAAAAGAAAAAGGTTATGTAACACGAGAACCATCTCGTAGCCCCGTCTGGGAGAGATGAGAGTTCCAAACCGCCCCTTTTGAACCTTTGCCTGGTTGCTTGCTATGCAGAGCAGGCCCTAGCTAATGTACACGCATGTTGAAAGTCTCGCCTGGCATCTCGCGTTGTTCGTTCATCCGGTTCCCGCGACAGTGCTGTTGTTTCCACCGCCGCCGTCTCATGAAAAAGTGGCCCGCTCAGATGCAGTCTTAATGCAAGTGGCAAGTAAGGGACCAACCAAGCCGTTCCCTGGACCCAAACCGACGATGATGTTTGTACAGTGCGATAACGCAGATCGAGCCCCTCTTGAGGTTTCACCACATTGGCCCTCAAGCCATTCGAACTTTCCCTTGAGCATCTCCGTGCTCAGCAAGCCAAGAATTGAGCCTAGACTGCTCACAGTCCAGCAGCCTTGACCTCGACACCACCCTCCTTGCCCAGGTGCTGGCCAACAAGGTCGGCGGTGCTGCCGCCCTCGCCACCACCGGCGGTGAGCACGTCGGCGCCCATCTCGCGCATGCGGACCTCCTGCTCCATGGCGATGACCTGCTGCTCCTCGGCCCAGCACAGGGCGAAGGGCACGCCGATCAGCAGGGCGGAGACGGAGATGGACCACATGGAGCGGCCGGCGAAGAAGATGACGCCCTTGACGACGCGGTTGGTGGCCTGGTACTTGTTCCAGAACCAGGAGCGCGTGGTCGGCGGGATGATGTCGCGCAGGGCAGAGATCCGCTCCGCGAGGGTCTCTTGCGACGGGTCGTAGTCGGAGTCGTTGGAGATCTCGGAGTCTGTTGTCGGTGGTGGGAGGATTAGTTGAGGATCTAGATATGATGGTTTGGGTAGAGGGAGATAGATTTGTTGGGCATTGAAGGTTGGTGAGGTTGCCCTGGGGTGTGAGGCTGCGGTGCGACCGTTGATGGTGATGCTTTCAATTTTTTGACCGATTGCGTCACAAGCGCACGGCGCGCAAAGGCAGGCAGGCGAGCGTACTTGAAGAAACAAAAGCAAGATAAACAAAACGTACCAGTATCTGTGAAGTCGCCATCGTCCTCCACAGGGCCCTCCTGGGCGTGCTGGAAGTGCTCGTCCTCTACCTCGACAAGCTGCACCATCTTGGCTTCGGCGTCAAAGTCGTCGACGGGGTCGTAGTCGGAGTCGGCGTCGTCGGTCTTGACGTCGACGAAGCTTGCCTCGCTCGGCTGGGTTGTCGCTGGCTGCTGCTGCGGGACCGTCTGCTGAACTGGGCGGTCGCTCCTGAAAAGGCCGGCGGCGATCTCAAACTCGAAGGGGATTGGGGACAGGAATTGGTCGAGGATTGAGGGTTGGGGAGGTTGAGGTGCAGGTCGAGGAATATTGAGCTCCCAGCGAAAGTATCTGAGGCTAAAATCCATCATTCCAAGGTTGCGCACGGGCCATCAAGACCCATAGAATGCGGGCACTAGAGACACGCCTAGGAGTGAGTGCATCAGGGTTGACAAAGAGGGTGTCAAATGCCTTGGGTGGTGACGAACTTTGGTGTTCAAGTCACGTCGCATGGTGTTGTTGTTTTCACTTTGGGTCAAGCTCAAGCTCAAGCTCAGCTTTCGCAGCAAGAAATCAACTCAATGACGACTAAGCGAGCACCGGCCACGATGTCTGAAGGGATGCACTTAACGACACGGCACTTGGGAGCCGGGCCAGGAGGCAACACTCATCTCCTTCCACTGAACGACAGACTATACTGGACAGAAACAATGCTTTATAGACCATTTATACACATTCATCAAAGCTAGTATAAGCTTAATTGAATTCTCGTTGAACAAACGCTCTCCTACAATCAATAATTTGCAGAAATCCTGCCACTGGGGAACTGCGCGAAGAACCAAGATTGACTATTCTGAAGCAGATGTAGCCAGAAGATAGCACCACCTCCACAAATATGAGTGGGTGGGGTTTTTAAAAGCTTGTAGAGGGAGATTTGAATTGGTTACTCTGAAATAACCGTATGGTATTTGACTGAGAACCACGAGACAAATCACCTCAGGTATTGAGTTGGGCATGTTATAACTAGTTCGGATACAGATTCCCGCAGCGAGATAGGAAGTATCAATTTCCTGCGCAACTCAATATTATAAATGGCCTCCAGCGTTACTTGAATTCGTGACTAATGATGAATTGTTTGTTTTGTTGGAGGCTATGGAGAGTAGATGAATTGTGGTTGAAGAATCAGTTTGCCTAGATCACACAATGCTGCTGCCCGATGAGTTCAATTCGAAACAAAAACCCAGTTCAAGAGCGAAATAGTCCCTTCGTGCATTCAACATAGTTGGAAGCTTGCAATTCCAAAGCAGAAAGTTCATCTGAAAATGAGAGCAAGAAAACATCAGAGTATCAGTCTAGACTTTAAGTGTATTAACTATGCGTAAAAAGGGGGTCATCGACACCTATAATCATGCCGTTCCGAGCTCATGCCTATAATAAAAAAAGAAGAAGAGGAAGATACTGCTACAGCCGAAGAAGTACTCAGTTGACGTCTAAAGAAGCAGCAAGCCATTATGAATCCCCATCGCTATGCAATGAACAGAGCCCAGTCGATGAGAGGAACTCGACGACAGGGGCATCAAGTCTCATAGGCCGGGCAAAGACATAAACACACAATAACAGGCATCCCCAACAGACCTCGCGAAGATTGAAGCAACCCGCAGTAGGCTATCGCTCATTTACTTGCGCCCCCGCTCCGGCTCGGCAAACCTGATACCTCGCCGCGCAGGGGGCACCCTGGGCGTATCGTCGTCGTCGCTGTCCTCCTCGTCATCCGCGTCCCCGCCCGCGCCGAGCGCAGCCTCCCTGCGCCGCCTCTCGGCGGGGGTCTCGGCCGCCTCCCCCTCCTCGTCGTCGCCGTCCCCGCCCCCGAGCCCCTTGAGCACCGCCAGCCTGCGCCGCCGCTCCACCGCCGTCTCCGGCTCGTCGTGGCTCGGCGCGTCGCTGCTGTGTTGCCGCTCCAGGGGTGATATGTTGCCGGAGGAGGATGAGCCGGGCGGTGATGCGCGGCGCCCGGCGGCTACCGCCTTGGATGAGCTCTCGCGTGAGGTGTTGTTGTCGTCGTCTGCGGACTCGGGTGCGAGCCCGCCGGCCATGGCGGCTGGCTGCTTCTGCTTGCCCGAGCTGCCAGCGGCGGGCTGCGGGGCGCTGATGGCCTTGCCGCGAGCGGATTTGGGCTCGGGCGTGGGCTCCTCCTGCTTGGCCAGCGTCTTGACGCGCTCCGAGGCCGTGGACTGCTCGATGACCTCGCGTCGGGTTTTCTTGTCCAGCTTGCGCATCTCGGTGATGAAGTTGTCCTTGGTCATGCGCTGGCCCACGCCGTCGATCGTGAATCGGATGTGCAGGTCGTCCTCCTTCTCCTGCTCGGCCTCGTTCTTCTTCTTCTCCTTCTGTGCCTCTCCGCCTCGGCCTCCAAGGGCCTCAACCCACGTCGGCCTCCTAGCGACGCCGGGCTTGCTGTCCGATCTCGGTCGACCTTGAGGCTCTTCGGAAGTTACAGCGCTGGACGCGACGGCCTCGTCTGGCTTCGGCTTGATCAGGCCTCCCATGCCCATGTACTTGAGCCCCTGGCTCATCGCCCCGCTGCCCTCGCCCTTCTGGGACGGCAGCTCGTACTTCTTGACGACCTCGCCGTCCTCGTCCTCGACGATGATGGTGTTGCCAAACTGGTATGCGCGGGCTGGCTCGTGGCGGCGCTCATTCTTCTGCTTGTCCTTTCGTTTCTGCACCTCCTCGTCACGCCAGTGGCCAAGCCTCTTCTTCAGGCCGTCGTAGGTCCATTGAGACGGTCCCGCCTCCTTCTCCAACTTCTCCTTCAGGTCTTGCACCTTGCTCTCCTTGTATTCCTCCTCGACTGGGGCCTCGACAGCGATCACGTCACCGTCGCGGTTCTCAACAATGATGTGATCGCCCTCGTCGTAGATCTCAATCTCAGATTGCCTGCGCCTAGAAGCACCTGCCTCTCCCGAGCGTTCATTCTCTGCTGCTTCTTGGTTGGCCTCTTTCTCCAATTCCTCCTCAGCCTCATCCTCGGCCCTCTCTATAGCAGCACGTTTCTCGGGATCTTCCATGGTTGAGCCCCTGCGAGATGCCGTGGGAGTCTCCTTGTCTTGGTCGGGTGGCGAATGGCTGTCACGCAGAGTGGTTGATGTCTGCTCGCTTTGGCTTCGTCGTTGAGGGAAGATTGCGGACTGAGATACGGGGCCACCGGGACCAATGCCGTCATCCCACTTCTTCCTTCGTCGGCGTGCTGCAAGTGATGACGTGCGACTGCCCTGTCGGCTGGGCTGGTCTTCCTCCTTCTGACGTCTCAAAAAGTTGCCTGGATAACCGATGGGAGGTAAGGTCCCTGGGGGATAATCGGGCATCTTGAGCTCATCACCCTCAGTGTCGGACATGGTCCTGGCTTGTGACTTGGATTGAGATGATATCCTAGGCAGCCTGTTCATCCAAGATGGTCCATCTTCCGGAGCGGTTGTGTACGACATGGTGATGGTCAGCGTATTGATCCGCTTGCCGAGGGTGAAGACGGCGATAGATGAGCCGTGAACTATGATGGACGAAATGACCATGAACGTAACAATCGGCCACACAAGAGTGAGCAGATAGAAATGCGGAGTGTTCACATCAGTTGGCACGTCAGCCAGAGGCACGGGCTCGTCATGTTCCAGCTCGCCACGTGCAAGGATGGCGATGAAGATTGCGCCGACTCCGATGGGGCCGAAATGACCGGCAAACAAAGCCTCGCGCCATGTTTTTATGTCTGGTATCAACGGTTTCAGTGCCATCATGATGGGGATGCGGCGGAAGAAGATGACGAATATTGCTATGACGACGAGTCTCCACGGCGTCATGCCCAGCGCCGCGCTGTTGTACTGTTCCCAGGGGATGATTGTTCCAAAGTAGACGAAGTATGCCAGGTTGATGAGCAAGTCGATGACGTTGGACACGTGGGACTCCTCGGTCTTGTTCGTAAACCAACCATCGTTGGAGAAACCCACACCGCACGCAAAGCCGACCAAGAGATCATCGACACCCAGGATACTGCCAGACCCGGCGCACCACAGGGCCAGCACAAAGTAGAAGACGAGGAAACTCTCTCGGTCGATCAGATCGTGCTTCTCAGCGTACTTGATGCCGTGGCGAGCGAAGTAGCCGATCAGGAAGCCGTACACGGCGCCAAAGATACACTCGTAGAGGATTGTGTACACAATCCAGTGGAAGGTAACTTCCTTGGCCGAGAGATGGTCCTGGATCAAGTAAAGGGAGAGGTAGACGAACGGGAAGGCCATGCCGTCGTTGCAGCCCGACTCGGCGGACAGCAGGTCTCGCAAATGCTTGGGCACACGCTTGGCGAACTTTCCCTTACCAACAACGGAGGAGGCAAGGACGGGATCGGTAGCGGTCACGCAGGCCGCAACGACCAGACTCTCGAGCCAGTTCAGCGTGGGCACCATCCACCAGACGAAAAGGCTGGTGATGAGCCACCCGAAGGTCATGACCGGGACGAGGAGGAAGACGACGGATTTCCAGTGCTTCTCCATGTAGAACTTGGGCAGTTCGACGCCGACGGCGAAACACTGCACGACCAAGACGATCCGGGAGAACTCGATGGTGACGATATCGGTACTGCCCCAAGACATGGGGTTTATTAGGTCGGCCGCATGAGGGCCGAATATGATTCCACATAGTGTGGCGACGGTTGCTTCACCAATGTAGGCGCGCTCCTTGATAACCGAGGAGCAGAGCATGAACAGGCTGGTGAAGCCACCGAGGATGATGTACACCAAGTGTGGCTTGGTGATGGACAGGTGATCCCAAGCCATGTTGGCGGCTTAAGAATGGGCACCTGGGGGAAGGGGTTTTTGTTGAGGTCCAGGGGAACTGGATCAGGCTCAAAACGCGACTCCCTTTAAAGAATCTGATCAGGTGGTGGCTGGCTGTCGTCGTGTATGTGCGTCAGCCAGAGAGAGAGGCCTTGCGGCTTGCGACTCCCCAGTGGATCGATAGTGTCCCAAATCCAAAGATCTGTCGATACATGAATATGGCAAACGGAAGGTCCAATGGGAGCGTTGTTCGTGTTTATGAGGGGACCAAAACCGCGCGAGCCGATTAAATCGAATGCTCGTCACGGGGCACACAGCTGTGGGGCAGTTGCAAGATGCTACAGCAGCGTCATCGAGCTCGAAATCGTGGGTTGAGTCTTGGTTGAGCCTCGAGTCGTTGACTTTTTTGGCTCCAACTTGGCGTGGGATTGGCAGAGCAACAGCAACGGCAGCAGCGAAAACACACACTGCGCTGTGACGTCCAACCAGGTGATAGCCTAGTGACCCGGCAAAATGGTTCGGTCGAAAAGAGGAATGTTTTTTTTGCGACCAGGTTGCTTTGGGGTTCTGGCGCCGAGGTATGGAGAGAAACCCTGGAAGATCCGGCCTAGGTCTGTAGAGGGAGTGTCCCCTTACCTATATAAACCGAGTGGCCAAACCAAGAATCAAGCATCAGACAGTGACAAGGAGGAAAAAAAACTTAGTCCTCGCCCAAAGCGTTTGTCTGTCAAGGTTCTGGTTCTCAAGCGATTAGCTGCATGCCATTGATTATTTTAGTGGCAAGTGGATGGGGCCCATGAGGGTGGGGTCCCCGACCGCCATGGGAGCTGCAAGCAGGGCGGCCCCTGAACAATGCTCCACTGCGGCACGGCGGGCGTGCTGCAAGTCTTCCCACTTCTTTCCCACGAGGCAACGCACATTGGGCCGATAAGCGTTGGCGATGGGAGGTGGTGAGCACACTGTGATGATCCTGTTGCCCTTCGTGCACCCAAGGCACGTTGATCACATTTCACACAAGGCCAACTAACGCCGAGTACATGCCAAGGTCATACAAGCACCACAAGCATCCCAAGCTTCTCAAGACCCAGAGTAGAAGCAAGATGAGATAGATCGAGGTCCAGCGCCCAGCCGAGAGAACGGTGCTTTGCATCCACATACACATACGTTAATTGTTGGGCTGAGCCTCGGAAGTCCGTGAAGCTGAAGGGTACGGTGACGGATCGCAAGGAGCTGGCTGTGGGGCTCCAGCACAAGCGAGAAACATCCATCCTGTGGGATCACTTCTTGTGGTGATAAACAAGCAACCTCTTGTCGGTCCCAAGAGATCTAAAAGAAGCTACCCGGCACAGCTGATGTGATGCATGCCGCCTTGGCTGCTCTTCCTCCCTGCAGCGCGGCACAGCACCTTATGTCTATCTATATCTCCGTGCAGCTCTCGAAAAAGTGACGGTCGACAGCAATAATAAACGGCAACACCACGGCACAGCAGCCAACGTGCCCCAGCACGACATTGTTTAGCTTTCGCATGTGCGCAGTAGCACTGCGGCTCAACCTCGTGGGGCCGGGGCAAGGACGTGCTCGACCATTCAGAGTCAGAACTGTTACTGGGCACCCTGGAAAGTTCTGGATATCGGCACAGCGTACAATGTCGACCAGACTGAAAACACTTTCGTGGTGTACGTGTACCTCCAGCGCCCCCCGGATCCCCGGCTCCAGTATCGAGGGCCCCTGCCTTCGTATGTACCGTGCGTAGGCTGACCGACTGACAGGGGCCCTGGTTCTGCCATCCGAAGGCCCAGAGCTCTGGAGTCTGGACGGAAAGCAGTTCCACAATCCACGACAAAAATCTGATCGCATTCATGACTGCATGGTGAGACTCTGCCGGCCTGCCCAGTTGCCCAGGCTGTTCCCTCGCGTGCACGAGTCGTTACCGTCTGCCTTTTTTCCCCGCGGCCCCGCAATGCGGCCAGAGGCGATCGACGGGCAGCAAAACGTCACAAACGGGGCCAGGCGACCCACCAGGACACCGCCCCTGCCTCGCTCTCTGGCCGAACGCCCGATTTCTCTGATTGCGAGAGCCTTCGTCGACCTTGACCGTTGGGGCCGGTCTAAGCCTCTCGGCGCAGACTTGGCAGGCTGGGCAGACGTATCTGATTGATCGAGGGGCCAGCCGAGCCCTTTTGTGTGCTCCTCGCCAAGTTATTATACACAGTACGCAAGCCCGGAAATTGGACCTGGGAAGCTTGTGTTGAGATGAGCATGCACACGCTGGCAGGGCCGCACGTCGTTGCGAGCGGACTGCCCGAGCGGCCCCACACGCGGCCCCATTGATGAGTGCCTCGCAACCGTAGCTTCAGTCTCGAAAAGAAGTTGAGAGTTGTGTCAAGATGCTAGTGCCTGGGTGATTGGGCCGGCCGTTGTGCCCCGGCAATCCCTCGGGTGAGTGGTGAACCACGCGTGGGGGTTCCGGCTATAATACCAGGCGATCGGTGCTATATGATGTGCAATACCGCTGAGCAAGGCTGCCGCATTGCCGCTTCTGGATGCGTGCAGCTTCAGCTCGACATCCAGTTGGCCACCTGAGCAACAGGCATGATGATTGGCCCAGCACCTCTGACAGCCGGTCATGCCATATGGCACATGGATTGCTGATCTTTTGCTTGGAGATGCTAGGTCTTCGAGTCGTTCATATCTTTACTGTATAAAGAGACGTGCATACAGGTCTCCGCAGGCTTCAGTTGCATTTGTCCGGGCACCTGACTACGCTGATCGAAGTCAGTATCGTGGGGCATTGCTGGTCGTACCAGTGAGTGTATGACAATTTTCTTCAACAAGTTCCTCTGCCCTTGCAGAGACACACATTGGTCGAAAAGTGATTTTATCGATACTAGTTAATGCAGGATCTTTGCGCATCCGGGACAGGCAAAGATTTGAGAAAGTCTTTTTGTCGATACGAGTTGATATGGAACCTTTGCGTGACCCGAGACACGCAGAGGTTGGGAAAAGCATTAGCTCTGGCTGCATCTAAGAATGATGGCTGGATGAGTGTTGCAGATTTAATTCAGACCTTTCTCTCCCAAGGAATGCTGGAGCTGCTGGGGAAGGATTGTTCGCATGGTAGCAAGATGTTGTCAATTTCTTTGCGCCTTGATCGTGGCCGCGTGAATACGTGAGCAACGTTATCAGACCCTTGCTGGTCCCGCTCATGTCCGCAGCCCCCCTTATCTTATCGGCGCCGCAAGTCGCGTCGACGGCAGGGGTGACGCGCTTGCCCCTTCGCAGCGTGCTGCAATCCCAACTCTAAACCGGCTGGCACAGGACATAGCGACCAACTCCGAAGGCCAGCAGGAGCAAAGAATGCTGCAACACGACTTCCCCACCTGAGTCACTTCGCCAGTTCATCTGCACCGGCGCTGCATGACTGCAGGCGTACCTGGCCTCTCCCCCCTTCGATCTCTGAGTCGGCCGAGGACCAGGACCTGGGCTGGGACTGCTGTCATCCGCGTCTGCTCACAGGCACATGCCGTTCACCAACACCATCGACCACCGCCCATCATGAGCATGTTCAAGCGTGCAAATGCCACATACGCGGCCCAGAACAAGGGCCCGCAGCCTGCGAAGCCTCTGGCCAAGCAGCTCTTCCCCTCGAGCAGCCCGAGCCCCAGGCGCGATACCAGCATCAAGGACCAGTTCCAGAAGAGTAACTCCTCTTCCAATGGCTCCTCCAAGTTCAGCCAGTCCTCCAAGCCCGCTGGGCCTCTTCAACCTCGGACGTCCAATTCTGCGCAGCCAATGAACTCCCCTCCGCATGCCAACCGTACCGTCAATAGCAAGCCGTTTGCCTCGCTGTACAACAGTCAGAACTCGTTTGAGGACAGCCCCGAAGTGATAGACCTGACCAACAGCGATGCCCAAGCTCCGACGCGGGGGAAGCTTGTCGAAGACATTGATTACTTCGACGACGACGACTTCAGCGATGAGGTCGATCTGGATTACGAATGCCCTTCTGCTCTCCCACCCATGAAACCCGAGACCACACCTGCCAAGAAAGCCGCAAACGCGCCTCCCACCGATGATACCAGCGTTCTTTCTTGGTCTCAGTCCTCGCCCACTCACTTCCAGCCCGCCCAGTCGGTCTCCCAATCGACCGATTCCCAAAGGACTGCCAAACGAGCGTTCACCGAAGACATTGATGCACCGTCCTCCAAGCCAATTGCGAAGAAGAGGTCTCTGCCGCCGCAATACCTTCAAAAAAAGAACAATGACGTCGAGCCATCTTCCACATATGGCACCTCAACCCCAGCTGCGAAACCTCAAGCCAAGCCGAAAGAGTCACGAACGTGGGATCTCACTCCTGGCACCATCAAAGAGCAGCAGAAATTATTGAAGAACAAATCCAAGAAGCCTGGTGTATCTGGCGCTGAAGCATCCGTGGAAGAGATCCAACAGGCTGTCAAATCGTACACTGTCAAGCAGTCCGCAATCTCTCTGAGCAACGAACAGGAGCACGTCAAGAAGCTCGTGTGCGAGAAGGGACAAAGTGTCTTTTTTACCGGTCCTGCAGGAACCGGAAAGTCCGTGTTGATGAGAGCTATCATTCAGGATCTCAAGAAGAAGTACGCAAAGGATCCAGAGCGCCTCGCCGTTACTGCCTCAACGGGCCTGGCGGCTTGCAACATCGGCGGCATGACTCTGCACAGTTTCGCGGGAATTGGCCTGGGCAAGGACGACGCGCAAACGCTCGTCAAGAAGATTCGTCGCAACGGCAAAGCCAAGAACCGCTGGATGAGAACCAGGGTCTTGATCGTGGACGAGATCTCAATGGTGGACGGCGACCTTTTTGACAAGCTGTCACAGGTTGGGAGGATCATCCGCAACAACGGCCGGCCTTGGGGTGGCATCCAGCTCGTCATCACTGGAGACTTCTTTCAATTGCCTCCCGTTCCGGACAGCCACAGCAGGGACACCAAGTTCGCCTTCGAGGCGGCCACTTGGAACACCTCGATAGATCACACGATTGGACTCACCGAGGTCTTCCGTCAAAAAGATCCAGGTAGGCACTTTGCCGGTCACACCACCAAAAGATGAGTTGAATGCTAACATCCAACAGTCTTCGCTCAGATGCTCAATGAGATGCGTCTCGGTCACATTAGTGAACAGACCGTTGAGACCTTCAAAAAGATGTCCAGACCGATCCATTTCAATGATGGCCTGGAGGTCACCGAGCTGTCAGCTGCCCCATCTATATTTCCTCAACCCTCAAAAATAGGCCCCTAAGCTGACAGAATTCAGATTTCCAACGAGGCAAGAGGTTGAGAACTCCAACCAGAGGAGACTGAGGGAGCTTCCTGGCGAGATTCACAGATACGAGGCATTGGATGCCGGTGACCCCAACATTCGCGACAAGTTGTTGGGGAACATGATGGCTCCCAAGGTCCTAGAGCTCAAGAAGGGAGCCCAAGTGATGTTAATCAAAAACCTTGATGAGACTCTTGTGAACGGGTCTCTAGGCACCGTCATTGGATTCTCGACAGAAAGCGCGTTCGAGATATCGGGCGGCATGTTCGATGAGGAGCAAGTGAACGGTGATGACGTGGACCCGAAGGTAAAGAAGAGGCTCGCCGCGTTCAGTCGACAGTTGTCCGATAATGCCGGACCCGACAAGAAGAAGTTCCCACTGGTGCAGTTCCATGCTGTTGACGGAACGGCGAGGATCATGCTGTGTTGCTCGGAACCCTGGAAGGTAGAGACACCAACTGGCGAGGTGCAAGCGTCACGGGAGCAGCTGCCCCTTATATTGGCCTGGGCCCTTTCGATCCACAAGGCCCAGGGCCAGACCCTCGCAAGGGTCAAGGTCGACTTGGGCAAGGTTTTCGAGAAGGGTCAAGCGTACGTTGCGCTCAGTCGAGCGGTCACGCAGGACGGGCTCCAGGTCCTTCGCTTCGACAGGAGAAAGGTCATGGCGCATCCTCGCGTCGTATCGTTCTACCAAAAGCTTTATAGCGCAGAGTCGGCCCTCAAGAAGAAGACCGGCTCTTCCATTACAAACTTCGCGTACAAGACAGCAAAGACAGCCAAGCTCACGAGCATGGCCAATGAGGATGATGAGGAAGAGGCGATGGCATCGTATGGATATTAGCCTTGAGGGGCAATCGTGCATCATAAACCATAGGGAAGATACCCCTAAACTTGGAGCGTTCAGGGCATGATTTATGAGGACTTTTTTGGGACGCGTCTCTGGAAGCCAAGAGGCGCATGTGTGTACCTAGACATTATCAGAAGGAACTCAAATGCCACTCTTCGGCCCAATGCATCTTTGGTAGCCCGGAATCCCCTGCTGGAATGGGTGTCCAATGCCATGTGCTGCGAATCTCATACAAGGTTTGTAGTTGCCTAGATACTTCAGTACTTATGCTGGGACAAGTAGGTAGCCTATGGTCATGTCGGCGCAAGACCCGGGAAGCCGAGGTTGCGCAGAAGCTCAATTGACTGTGACACTACTTGCGGCAGTAGCCAGAATTCTGATAGACAGACACCGACATTCTAGCCAATGCTCGTGATGGATACGTGCATCTGGGGAAACAGAACGATACGTAGAATATAGACTATAAAGCTAGGGCAATGCGTTTTACATATGGGACAGTTATGCCGTCTGCGAACAGCTGGGAGCAAGTGAGGCTTTCCTCAGCCTGCCCCGAAAGCTTCGCGGGCAAATGGACCGCAACTGCTCTCTTCAGATTTACAAGCTGGAAGATCTGTCACCTGGAGACTGGTTGAAAGATGAGCATTGGGAAGGTCATGCTTAGGCACTCCACTATTACCAGGAAGTGCAATTATTGGCGGCCGACGCGTACAGAGGAAGCTCTTGGTGGGTCCTCGGCTTTATCGATAACGAAAAGTGTAGAGGGAGGTGCCCAAGCTCTCAGTTTCCGTCGCGCGACGTCTTCTGCCGCATCCCACAAACCGCTGCAGACGGCAATCATCCCCTACCCCTCGGCCAAACTTCCACACCGGCCTTCGAGAACGTCCAGACAATCCCAGCATTTCGACTGCGTCTCTGTCTCGCCCCCAGAGGTCCTTGCCATCGCCACCTGTGCTACCGCACGTGCCTCTAAATTACGAAATCCCGTGCCAGGCAGTCGCATCGGACCCACGGTATCGAGCAACATGGAGAATCCCCAGGCGTGGGCGGGCTGGTCAGTCCTTGTGAGGCTCAAGAACCCGCCTATCAGCCTGACAGGAAAGATCGAGCGGCTCGTTCCCGGCGAAAATGTCACCTTGGTCAACGTGTGGATCGAGAATAAGGAATGGCGTGGGCGGATCGTGATTGCTTCTGGTGATATCGCAGACCTCCAAATACAGGATGAATCCGGCCCTCAGCAGCCCTATCAACAGCCGACCCCTCCCGCCGCGCCTCTTGCGCAGGTACAGCAGCATCCCGCGGCCTCTGGATACCAGAGCATGGGTTCGCCGACTACGCCCACTGCGCCAGCCCACTACGCCTCCGTTTACCAGGGACAAAATCAGCATCAGCATCAGCAGCAGCAGCAGCAACAGCCGAATCAGCAGGGCGCACCCTTTGCGCCAGCATTGCAAGGACTGTTCCAGGCAGCTGCTCAAGAGCAGGCCCCAGCGGCGCCCCAGCCAACCAAGCCGGCATTTGTTGACCCTGCGATCCTCTCGATGGGAAAGCCGCCCGTCAGAGCGTCACCAGGGTCTGTGAGCCAGGCACCTCTGGCCAACGCCTCGCCGCAAACGACGCAACCTTTATCGGCTATTTCCAATCGCCCAATCTCGAACAATAAGGCACAACGCTCGCCGATCCCGAAAGTCACATTTGGAGAGACATCTAGGGAGCAGACACCTAAAGGAACCCTTGTTGAATCAATGGAGGGCTTGAACATTCGAGCTGAATTGGCCGATACCGACGCCGCCGTGGCCGAGGAAGAAGCTGCAGCTGAGTTGCAGGAGAACCAGGCCGCCGCGTCCAAGAAAAATCGGAAGCGGAACCGAAAGAAGAACGGCCAGGATGGCCCTGTGGAAGAAGCAACCCCATCAAAAGGAGCGCGTCAAGGGAAAAAGGGCAAGGGCTGGCGAGAGACTCCAATGTTGGAAGACACAGCCTCTTTCCAACCATACAAAGCATTGCGCCGGACCAAGGGAAACGCCAACGACAATGGCTGGGCCTCTGAGGACGTTACGGACGTACAGGAGATGCCCGAGTTCGATTTTGAAGGAAGTTTGAAAAAGTTCGACAAACGCACATTGTTCTCTGAGATGCGCGAGAAGGACCAAATTGAGGATGCCGCACGCCTCGTCTCCCACAACCGTCGGCCAAAGCCAGGCACAGCTGGAGGCAAAAACTTGCATCCCACTGAGAACGTGTTGGATATGCCCTCGCCGTCCACAAAGCCAGATAAAGCCCCTCCAGATGATTTCTGGAAGAGCGAGGCCGATGATGGCATGCGCAATGGCAGCGAGCGGTTGAGCGGGAGAGAACTTGGAAGCAGGCAGGGCTCCCGCAAAGGCGAAGGCAAGAACTCTAGCCGGAGGTCGCAATCTAGAAAGGCCAGTTCCACCACCGTCGGTCAGGGACCAAGCCGGGTTAACTCTGGCGTAAGTGTCCGCGATGCTGCCAAAGGCCGGCGCAAGGCCAAAAATGCTGATCCACAACAGCTGCCGACAGCTGCCTCATCTGCTGGCTTCTACGCCGCCCAGAGCGACCGCCGGGTCGAGGTCCTGTCTCCTCTACAGATGCTTAACCTTGAGAACATAGCACAGAATGACCTGGGCTTGACTGAGGATATGATGACGGAGAATGCCGGCCGTGGAATTGCAGAAGTCGGCCTCCACACCCTGACTGACCCAGCCCTCAAGGTACGGCTTGCAGCTGCGGAAGGTGACCCGTCCTCAGTATCGCCGACCGTTGTCATTCTGGCAGGCAATAACAAATCTGGCTACCGCTCGATTGCTGCAGGCCGTCATCTACGGTGCAAGGGAGTTAATGTCATCTTGTGCGTGGTCGGTATAGAAAGAGGAGAGCGGGACCTGTCGGTGGACATGACCAGACAACTACGACTCTTCAAGAACTTTGGCGGCAAGGTGTGCAGCAAAAGCGAGCTCTTCGAGCACGTGAGGCAAGCATCAATACCCGTTATTTCTATGGATGCACCAAGGAGCGTGCGGCCCCAAGCACCGCCAATGGCAGTGACCCTGATCATCGACGCACTGCTCGGTCACGTCACACCTTTCGAAGACCTGCGGGCGTCTGAGCAAGCCACGGTCTACGAGCTCATCGAGTGGACCAACAGAAACGAGGCGTTCGTGCTCGCCGTCGACGTGCCGACCGGGATCGACCACACGACCGGCGAGCCCACGGTGCAGGACGGCCACAGCCTGTACATCCGGCCGCGGTACGTGGTCTCGGTCGGCGCGCCCAAGAAGGGCCTGCTGGAGGCGATCTCGTACGGGGACGCCGACGACAGCGAGACCGTCACGGGCCACGTCACGGACGACTCGGTCCTCGACTGGAGCCTGTTCCTGGTCGATGTTGGCCTCGGGGCTGCCGTGTGGAAGAGGGCCGGGACCAAGATCAGGCGCGGCATCGACTTTGGCAACAAGTGGGCGCTGCAGATCAAGTACCGGTCGACGGAGCTGGATCAGGCTGAAGAGTGATAATATCTCCTGGGTCGCGAACGGGGGAAGGCTCACAGGTGACGCATACCGCTTTAATCTGCATACGGACGGAGTACGGGAGGGGCTTGAACGGGGGTATCTTTTGGTAACCAGCGTGTGCATATAGCGTCTTTAAAACTTAGAACAATGGAAGGACGTGAGAGTTCGCGTGTCCGGTGTTCTGTCATGGCGAATTTGTGAGTGAAATTGCGGAAGGAGGAGTCTCAGGTCAGCAAGAAGACGATGTCTCAACGACCGTGGAAACGGATCTTGGTCGAGTTCTTTTTCTATGAACGACCAATTTTCTGAATTGATATCCGGGAGACCTTTCCATCACGGGTGTGTGAAGCCCGAGAGACATTTTGGTATGCCTCAGGAATCGCGGGGAGGGTTCTGATCGCGCGGATCGCATTTGGACATGAGGAGAGCCACGAGAACGAAGAGTATCGACTCCGGCACGGTGGACTAGCTCGGCCTCAGGATGCCGAGCCCATTATCTCCCTCAGCCTCTGCTTCTCCTCGGGCCCTCCGAAGATGACCTCGATGCCCTTCCTCGCCAGAGCGCGTATCTGGGACTCTGACAGCCCGAAGTGCTCGGCGACCAGCCTGTACTCGTTTGACAGTGGGCTGCCGAAGACTCCCACGTCGTCGGTCTATATCTCCCTCGTCAGTTTGCCATCAGTTTCATCGAAGTGAATTGGGGCAGGGGGGGGGGGACACAGAGAAATAGGGTAATCACTCACACACAGCACCACCGTACACTCGTCGACCTTCCCTGTAAATTCTTTCGCATCAGCTTCGCGAAGACGAGAAAAACTCCAGACCCCCAGGATCCCTTCGACACATTATCAAAACACAGGCAAAAACTCACACCACTCCCCAAAATGATGCCCCTCAAACCCCCCACTGACCATGCCAGCGCGGACGTTACAGCTCAGACACAGCTCCAGCCCCAGGCCGCCGGGGTACGCCGCGACCTCCCGCTTCACGGCATCGCTGAGGTGGATGACGTGCCCGATGCGGTGCGGCCGCCACTCGCGCAGCATCATGAGCAGCTCCGTGTCGGACCCGCTCGCCTCGGCCTCGGCGAAGTGCAGCGTCACGCCCAGCCCCGGGACGGCGCGCGCGGCCTCGAACGCGGGCTGCAGGGCCTCTACGCCGCCGCGCAGCGGGTCCCCGCACAGGTCCACGCCGACGACGCCGGCGGGCTGGAGGCGCTGGGCTAGGGTGACTACCTCTGCTGCCTCGGAGGGGGTGTTGCGGCGGTCCACGGAGAGGATCAGGCGGGTGTGCAGCGCAGTTGCTGCTGTGTCTTGTGATGACTCGTACTCGCGGATGACCTCCAGGATTGCCTCCACGTAGCCCTCCTTTGACAGGCCTGACTTCGGCAGGGCGCGGGGCGTGGTCCGCAGCTCGAGGTAGACGACGCCGTCTGCGGCGAAGTCGCGGAGCACGGAGAGGGTGGTGTGCCTTACAGCGGCGAGGTCGTTGACGAGGTGGTAGATGTATGAGGAGAACAGGGGAAAGAAGCTTTCTCATGTAAGTGTGAGGGAGGGAGTATGATATCCATAATAGAGTAGCGGCTGACGTACGTCTTGAGGTTGTAGTCGTGCTTGCCGTCGGGCATCTCGACGAGGGGATCCTCGAGGTCAGTCTCGCCGGCCTCCTTCTTCATGAGCCAGACCTCGTGAAGACATTGCCTGCTGATACTACCGCTCAAGTGAGCATGAAGCTGGACGAGGACAATTTGCTTGTCAGTCAGAACCCTGCGAGAAGAAGTAAGGGAAGTGGACGCAGGGAATTCTGGACTTCGAGTTATATTCCAGCAGTTTAACGAAAGTGCATTCCCTGTCCCTCATACGTAGTGTAGTCCTCACCTCGATTTTGGGCAAGGCTATGTAGTCCATTCTGACGTCCTGTTACTTTAGGGACTGGATGAACAAATTTATGAGTTACTTCAGACACAAGAAAGTACACAATTTGTACCGTATGTCTTTCGCATACGTATGCACGCATAAACAATGTAGATCAAAGCGTTGTCCAGATGAGAAATGTCTGTGGCAGGCAAGAATAGTCTTGGGAATTGAGAATGGTAGAAATTGTTCGCTTTGAGCCACTTAAGAATGCTCAGAAACAATTCTCCAGCGAGCAAAATCCCACGCCGGTGTCAAAATGCCCATCTGTTGCCGGCCAACTCCCTCCTTCCGTGATAGTGTCGGACGGAGTTGACGTTGTGGAGACCCCTGGGCCTCAGGGATCTGTAAGTTCGGAGGCCGATAAGATAAGCACAGCTGCGAAGAGCAGGAGCAGGGGGTCTGGTCGCAGCGGCTGCTCACCCCGGACAGAAGGTGTGCCTATGTACCGGGGGGCATTACGACGTAGCTTCTTGAGAGGGAATCAACCACCTTAGCTTGCCCGACCTCACGAACAGCCTCCCGTCCGTGAAACACGCAGACCGCGACACGCCTCGTTCAATTGCACTCGCTCGACTCTACAGGCAGCCAATCATACGTCCAAATAGACACCAGCCCGAACCCTCCTGCCATACAGGAACGAGAGACGCCTCTCGCCCTCGGCCATAATCCTGACCATTAGGAAGCCCGATCCAACAACAACGCCAGAATACACACACCCCAACGACAGCGAGTCCCCGGATCCAGCGTCAAGCATAGAATCAAGCCCAAGATGTCATTCGAAGCCGTGATGCCCCCATACAACGCGGGCGACCCGACCGCCACCTTCCTCAGCGCCTCGTGCCTGGACTTCCTCCTGATCGAGCTGGTCCCCATGGCCTACAGGGTGACCAACGAGCTGGAGGCGTCGGCGTCCTCCTCCTCGGCACAAGGGACAACATCAACAGCAGAAAAGGACGTGTCCACGACGACCGCCCCGCGCACCGCCATGGACGAGGAGGAGGAGAGGGACGCCGTCTTCTACCGGCTCGAGACCCTGGGCTACCGGGTGGGCCAGGGCCTCGTCGAGCGGTACGTTTCTTTTATGCGGATGTGATGTGATGTTGTGTGTGGTGCATAGTCTTGCTGCATTACATTGCGTACCTTCCCTCCCCACCCTCCCCCTTCCTTAACACAAAGCGTCCCGATATCATCCGCGGGAAAAGTGGGCACATGAGCTGACATTCCGACCTGTTTCCCCCCGGGTCGCAGATTCTCGAGGGACCGCCCGCGCTTCAACGACACTCTCGACGTGATCAAGTTCCTCTGCAAGGACCTCTGGATGCTCGTCTTCCGCAAGCAGATCGACAACCTGAAGACGAACCACAGGGTGCGTAGGGTGGCTTCCCCAGAGCAACTCACATGGTGCTCTCTTTTCCCCCTCGACGCAGGGCTGTTACTGACTTCGAGCTATCTAGGGAGTCTATGTTCTCACAGACAATGCCTTCCGTCCGTTCTCGAGGATGAGTACGGAGGCTGGGGGAGGTGCGGTTCAACGAGCGGAGCCGGTATGATTTTCATTTACTCAACACCTCTACGCCTTCACTTTCCCCAGGACAACCTACTGATACAGAATTAACAGTTTCTATGGTTTCCTTGTGGCGTCGTTAGAGGCGCGTTGGCGGCAATGGGTGTCAACGCGACAGTACAGGCCGAGACCAGCGAATTGCCTGGAGCAGTGTTCCAGATCAAGACTGTCCCAACGAAATGAACGGTTTCCTGGAATCTCTTCACCTGCTTCGCACCAGCCCTTGTCTTGCTACCATCATACGCGAAAGCGGTACAGATTTGCAGCGATCATGCACTCACACTACGTGAAGGGGACATGTGGTGTGTTTGACGGTGTTTATTATATGATTGGGCCCGTCTGTACCCCTTTCCCTGATTCACATGGAGAACGCTCGGCAGAAATTTTGGCTCCATGTCCGCGTCAGCGCAAAGATGCCGCTGATCTCGTTTACCCGATCCACACACGTGTCAAGCCGTGACGGCATGACTACCCAGAAGCATTTTTTCGACCACTTTGCCAACACACTCACAACCTAAGAGAAGGGACAACAGATCAGCGACTAACTCTTGGATGATTTCATTCGCCAAATCTCGCAAGATTCACTCTGCCTAGTCGCATGGGCTGGCCGCGGTGGTTTGTTTGCGTGTTCAAAAGATGGAAGAAAATGAAGAAGTCCCAAAAAAGACGGCGGAGAATCAGAGGTGGAAGGGGAAATCACTTTTGAGGCGAAGCGTTGGCGAAGGCGACGCCCTTTTCGATGTTGCCCTTGAGGCCGTCGATGGCCTTGGCCAGGAGCTGCTTCTCCTTCTCCGTGATGTTACCCAGGGGGTTGATGGCCTTCTCGGCTCCGTTGGGCTAGGATGGGTCAGCCAGTGTGTTAACGTTCAGGATTCGGAAGCACTCACGCCAAGCTCGATGGGCACGGAGAAGAAGTCGGTGCCAGTCTGTTGTGCGATCTCCTTACCACCGGGGACGCCTGGGAGGTAGACGTAGGATGGCTCGATGAGACCCTTGGCACCCTTCACAGCCTTGAGCAGCTTCTCGGCGAATCTTAATGGTTGTCAGAACAAATTCCATCGGTCACACAAGACTTCAACCTACCGGTAGCCAGCGTAGGCCATGGAGAGAGTGGCCGAACCAGCACCATCCTTGGCCTTGACGACCTCATCACCACCGAATTGGACGCGGTTGACGAGAGCGTCATACTTGTCATCGGGGATGGTGACACTGGGCGTGACCTGGCTGAACAGGGGCAGAATGGTCTCGCCCGAGTGACCACCGACGACGGGAACAGTGAGCTCCTGCGGGTTGGACTTTCCGGCAATCTCGGCGACGAATGTCTCGGCACGCACAATGTCGAGGGTGGTAACACCGAACAGGCGCTGAGGGTTGAAGACACCCTTGGCCTTCAGGACCTCGGCAGAGATGGGCACGGTGGAGTTGACTGGGTTGGAAATGACGAGGATGAAGGCCTTGGGGGCGACCTCAGCGGCAATCTCGATGAGACCCTTGACGATGCCAGCGTTGATGTTGAAGAGGTCATCACGGCTCATGCCAGGCTTGCCTGTTGCTAGCTGTCAGCTACTCGGGCCTCGGCATCACAGGACTGGTGTTTGGAGCACGTACGAGGAATGCCGGCGGGGATGACAATGATGTCGGCATCCTTCAGGGCAGCCTTTGCTTGGGTGGTATCGGGGTCCCGAGGGCCACCGGCGGGCACGAAGCCAGCAACTTTCTGTTACATGACAGCTCAGTAAAGATGCCTTGTGGTATGAGGGGTTTGTTGGGGTGGAACGCACAGCGTTGGAGGAGATGTGGGAAAGGTCAGCGGCAACGCCGGGTGTGTTGACAACATCGTAGAGGGCAAGCTCGTCCACGAGAGGGGAGAGCTTCAGGAGCAGGGACAGAGGCTAGAGCAAAGAGGTGGCGGTCAGCGGGAGCTCCTATCAAACGGTTCAGATTCTTCTCTCTGCCGGCTACTGACCTGTCCGATACCGCCAGAGGCACCAGCAACAACTATATTCGATGATACAAGTCAGCCGAAACAGATCTCCAGCTCCGCGTTGTCTGTGAATTGTGTGGTGGCGTACCGGCCTTGACCATCTTGACCTAGTTGATCTTGTGTGAGGGGTGGGTGGTATGGGTTGGTTTGGAAGGAGGGGTCCGATTTCAGGGCGAAAAGAGCTCTGGTGGGGTATCGCTGATAGAGGCGTTGACCAGTGACAAGGCTTGTGTTTGTTGATGTTGACTTGCAACAAAAGTTCTTGGATGGGAGTTTGTCGGATGGGGAGAGTGAAAAGTATTTCAAGGTATCACAAGAGGAGAGCGGGAGAGAGGGATTGTTGAGGGGGACGACCAGAGAGGGGTTGTTGAGGTTATGATGGCAGCTCCCGCGCCTGTTACACCTTGGCTCTGTTTCCCGGCGCAGCAGGCCAGTGCCAGTGCAGGCAGTGCTCGGCGAAGGAGGTCGTGTCAGGGGGGAGAGCTCCAGATTCGGGGTGGGCTCTTGGGGTAGAGATGGCGGGGTACGCAAGGGCCTGCAGGTGCTAAGAATGGAAAGAGCCAGCCAGTCTGCTCCCCCGTGTCCCGCTGACACGGTCGAGTCTCAACCTGCGTGCGGGAAAACGGGGGGAGGGTCGCACAGGACCCAAAGCTGGGCAAGGTTTCAATAGAGCTCGTGCTCCATATTCCGTTCTGTCCGGAAACCGAAAGAAAAGCCCGCAAAGGCATTGGCATCCCTTATCTGACAGCCAGTGATCTTCACGATGTTTCTGAGCTTCAGGCGAGGAAGGTCCAGCCTCGAAATGGGTCCTCTACCTGACTCTTCCGATACCTCCGCCCATGTGAAGGTGTACGTACTATGTACATAAACACGTGCTCAATGAAGTCACATTTCAATACCAAGCTCAAAATGTGGTAATATGTCTAGTGTTCCAAGGCACGGTTACCTAATTGTAGCCGTCCCGAGGCTCAGGTTCGGCTACCGTATCGAACTTCGGGCATACTCGGTATCTGTGGCACTAATATGCTTGCCCATTCACGTCTCCCTGCGTGTGTTGCGCAATTTGACCTTTGTGGCGTCAACCCGCGAGTTATTTAAGAACATGAAGCATGTCAGTGGTCCATAACCATGTGCGGCATTTCCATGTGGGTCAGCTGGCTCATGCTGAGGACTGGAGCATGCAGGCTTGTGAAGCACATCAGTCTCGGACGCTCTTCGGGACGATAGGCATATCACTGTCGGCAGTGTACCGCGTACGCGCACATAGTCTGGCTCTTCTTGTCTTGTCACTTTATTTCGATATCGAGCCATGTGCTCTTTTCTTAGGAGCAATGCTCCAGCCATCCCAGTTTCGCAGCCTTGCCAAACTGCTTCGGTCCAGGGGACCAGACCGTGTGGATTTCACATTCATTCGCATTGACCATTCAACCATTGACTCCTTGTAATGATATCAATATGCCGCATATCCCAGCCAGACCATACCCACCCGGGGCTCTTTCGAGGCTCCCCAGGTAAGTCCTCAATTCAGATGCGATGCCATGGTCCCGTCAAAAACGTTGTTCGGGGCTCGTTGGCCATCAACAGTCCAGCATTTCTTTTCCCAGTGCTACTCGAAAAGGAATTTACTCCTGAGCAGCCTTCTTGGCAGCGTTGCCACGCAGCTTCTTCTCGGGCTCGGGCTTCACGGGGCGCTGGGATCGGCGGATGGCGGAGGCACGGGCGATGGCAGCTTCACGGAGGTCGGGGCGGTATCCGGACTTGGCGGTGGAGGAGGCAATGTTCTTGAAGGTCCTGCGCAGGGGGAAAATCATGTTAGCTCGGTGGTGTCCAGTAGCAGATCTGGGGGTGAAAGCCTTGAGGGCCTCGAGGCTCGTAGACGTACTTGCGGTTGTGGGAGCCGAAGGTGCGCTTGTGGGAGTTCTTCGCGGGCTGGCTGCTGGCCTTGGTCTTGGAGACGACGTGGACGCCCTTGTCACCCTCGGCAGAGATACCGACGGCCTTCTCGTTAACGTAACCGGCGTGCTGTGGGCCAATTGATCAGTCTCCGTCGTCAGGCGAGCTTTGGCCCAGTGCCCCCGGGGCAGGGCACCACCGCTGGGATTGCCATTAGGCTGGTTCGTACCTTGCGGGAGTTCACGTTGGCCAGGTTGAGAGGGTCGCGGGAGAACTGAACACCACCACCGGTGTTACGCTTCACCAGGTAGGAGTTGTTGTTGCCTATTTATGACACAATTGTTAGGCGCCGCGCTTGAATGGTGCCCCTGCTTGGACATTTATTTATTTCTGCTGCCAGAATTGGCTCGGTGACACGTACGGGTGATCTCCCAGACGAGATCGGCGGAGACGTTAGGAAGAGACATCTTGACGGTGATGTGTTGAGAAAATCGGTGAGGTCGTGAAAGGAAATGGGCGTCGAAAGGCGGTTGGCTGATCTCGTTGTCGTCGACACTGCGTTGGCGGTGCTGGTGATATTTTGCTAGGGGTTGATTCTTTCTGTGGGAGCAGCTTACCTAAGTTTTTCCAGGGTTATCCAACTGGAACGAACCCTCCCCCCTTCGAGTGAACAAACCCCCAACCCCCAACTGCCCCCCTGCCAGCTTGTTTGCTTGCTTGGTACTTGGCGCCGAGGGAGTTTCCAAAAGTCCAATTTAGCGGCCGCGTCTGATACGCGATAGGTTGGTTGGTTGCGTCAGCCTCGGGCCGCTGGAACTTTGCGACTGAGACTCTGTAACCAATCCATCTCCTCCTTCGTTCCTGCGCCATCGCATCCTCGTCATGCGCATTATCGAGGCCTCGCTCTCCGACATGGAAACGAAACCCGCGGCACAGCGCCTCTAGCTTACAGCAATCAACCGTCATCACTTCTCTTTTGTTCCTTTTCATTCAATCAACTCGTAACCTCGACCGGTCGCATCCCAACAGCCGACCGATCCGAACTTCATTCGGGAAGCCGATCCCAACTTTCCGCATAATCTGACGCAACCAAGCGATTTCATATACCCGAAGGACATCACAGAAATCGTCTCCGCAACCATGGCGTACATCCTCTACTCCACCGTGTTCCTCTTCCTCGTCTCCATAACCGTCCTCTACCTCACGCGGGACCGGTGGTCGCACCTCGTCTCCGAAATCCGCCTCCCTGGCGGCGGGTACCTCTACGACCGGCTGCCGAGCTCTTTCACCGGCGACATCGAGGCCGGCTTGTCGTCAACTACATTCGACCTCACTGGAAACGTGGCGGATGGCGACGGCCGCGCGGGACTCGATGATGCGGCGAAGCAGGAGATCCTCAAGATCATGAAGAAGCGGAGGATGAAGTTCGACCAGGCCCGGAAGGTCTACATGGAGAACCGGTTCAAAGCCAACGGCATCGGGCCGGACGGACGGCCGAGGGACCCAAAATTCGTCAGCTTTTCTTGAGGAGATATTGGTGGGCAGCGATGGATGGTTTGGATGGTGGTTTTGGAAGGGAGGCAATGGTCGCTGATCAAGCCTCATGCTTTGTTGTTTCTCCTGAACGAAGGACAGATTTGCGACGGCGTTTGACGGATTGGTATACCTGACTGGTTCGACTCGTGTGGTCCGCCTGGTTCTGTTTTGGCACTTTTATTTTCAACGCTTGGTCACCGTTTTGGGAGACGATAATGCACATATCGTGCGAGGCAGACGCCGGATTTCTTATCTATAACTTTCTTCTGTTTCAGATTCTTCTCTCAAGTTCGAGCAATCAATGCGATTGTCTTTTGCTCATACAGGTGTCGTTCGCGAAGACGTTAAGCTGCCCTGATTTCGTCTATCCACCAATTGGCCTCGCACCTCTATAATATTTGCCCGTATGAGTCCTATGAGGATGACTTCTAGCGAAGAAGTTCGCTCCACCGCTGGCCTCAAATTGTGGCATACAGTGTTCGCCACTATAGGTCTCGAGGAATACACGCAGCAATATATGCTCTCTCAGCCAGGCTCATAAAATGTTGAGACTATGAGAATTCCGGACGGCTCTTTGAAGTGATATTCATGAGTGCATATTGCTAAACATCCCCCCCAAAAAATAACCATGTCTACATAATACCCAGCTAAACGGGTTCTGGCTTTCTGATATGTTCTTCTCAAGCTGGTATCTATAGTTGATGGGCAGCTTGTCCTTCAGCTTCGCTGGATAATTGTTGAAGGTCTACTAGGTGCATGCCAAGTTGTTATCTTGCATTTTATTCACCTACAGGAGATATAGTAAACTAGCCTAGAGGAGATTATTATATGAGAGACTATCCTATGAGAGACTGTCCTATAAGAGACTGTCCTATGAGAGACTGTCCTATAAGAGACTGTCCTATAAGAGACTGTCCTATA
>JACBFG010000025.1:785815-867248 GCA_013435955.1 Diaporthe sp. HANT25 | reverse complement strand
GAGAGACTGTCCTATGAGAGACTGTCCTATGAGAGACTGTCCTATGAGAGACTGTCCTATGAGAGACTGTCTTATGAGAGACTATCCTATGAGAGACTATCCTATGAGAGACTGTCCTATGAGAGACTGTCCTATAAGAGACTGTCCTATAAGAGACTGTCTTATAAAGATTGTCCCATAGGACTTTGTCCTAACCAGACTTTTATAGAAGTTGCCTTACGAATAAGCAAATGTAACGAGCGCACTGAGTAGAAGTCATTAGGGCACATACGTCTTTCACTAGGGTGCCCTCTGGCCCTTGTGCACTCAGAATCTAGCCATACACCAACTCGAATACAAACAATCGCATATCTGCCGGAACTGATTAGCCCTGCCACACACTGCGCCGTCACAGCCGCCATGAGAGCTGTCTTGCCACTAGCAACGACGAACAGCATCTAGTCCCTCTTTGCTATCTTGTATGAACGGTAAGCTTGCAAATCAACCTATTCAATGTTCTGTGAGTGCGACGAATATATATCACAGGCATTCTCAAAATCCTGACAATATAAATCCTCACAGAAGACCAGAACCATCAATGACAACAAACTCCACACTGAAAAATATGGCCAACAATAACCCGAATCAATGTTGCCGGGGATACAGCGGCTCAAGATATCGGAGAGACTGCTGCCATGGCCAGGAGCCTCCGGACCACTGCCACCGAAAATGCTGTTCTGGACACTGTTGGCGCATACGCATCAGTGGAAGGGACGGTGCTTGCTATTGTCAGTCCTGCATACGTATGCGTGAAGAGCAACGGGCAATAGAGAAGGCATGGGACAGGTACTGGGAGGAGAGATTTGAGGATAGGAAGCGCCGGGAGAGAGAACCGAACTACGTTCCAACGGGGGAGGACAGGTTCGACGATGCCATATGTGCCGCCATCACCGGAGGGGCCGTAGCACTTGTGACATACGGGATCTTACGCATGATCGGGCTTGAATAGGTAGGTACAAATCCAGGCGAGGCACTGGGTGGAAAGAGACGAAACGAAATCTCAACTGGGAGCTGAAGGAAGACAGTACACCTCACAGAAGGCAGACAATATATCGCCAGAGTGGCTGTGATATGATGCAAGCAGAGCTTGCGAAGTCTATCTATCTCAGGAGGCACGAGAAAATGGTGGGCTAGTAAACCAGGTATGACAAAGTCGTAGTAAAAGGGGAAGCTTGGAAGATAAGAGCTGGAAGAGAGAGTTAAAGCTGGATTATGAACTGCTAATAGATAATAAAAGGCTGTATCCAGGTCTAGTGCCTCTCCAGAACCTCTGCAAAGCGCCTAAATCGGAAGTGAGACTATCTCTAGCCAGCAGCCCTTGTTATAATTACTTTACAATGACGTGAACATTTCTGCGCTATCGGAATTGTATATCTGTCCATTTCGACAACGTCTCTGAGTTCCTGCTACTATACTGAATTGGGAGTGGGGGGCCGTGCTGATAGGGAAAGTCTTACTGGCAAAAAGTGATATTGGCTGAGAGAAAGGTGGGTGGAGACGCTAGCACAAGGTGCTGGCAATGAAAATGGTTCAGGCCATGAGCTCCGAGGCATCTCGAAGGTCTGATATACTTCGATGTGACAACAAGGGCGGGCAGAAGATGACCCCTGCCATCTTTCGTCTCTCTTTTATTCTCTCCAACCCTCTTGTCTTATTCTCCCTCATCTAGAGGTATCAATGGTGGGAGTTATAAAGATCTGGCTTACTAATCCATATCCGCAAAGCAGAATCCAGAGTGGGTTGTACGAAGTGAGTTGATTGTCTCTGTTGGACACAGAAAGCTGGAGAAGAAACACTTCTGGCGATTTATTTAAGATTCACAGTTATGTTGATCTGTGTCTACTGGTTTCAGAAGCCAACTGCATGGCCATTTTCGGGTACCTCGGTAGTTGCTTTCCTGGCAAGATGGTTGGGTCTAGGCGGCCTCCATTTTTCACTGCCCGTTCGACACTTTTACACGAAATCTTTCACTTGCACGGCAAATTGAGAACGAGAAAGATGATTCTACTATTATGGTGTCTCTATAAAAGATACAGCTAAATCGTATGGATATTCATGCAAGTTCAGACAATGCCTCATTGATCCTTTTCCACACATCCGGGTGGAATTTGCACATACACCAGTAGCCACCGTCGGGAGTACCTATCGTATAAATTATGTTTCGTGAGAGAGGGTTCTCCTTCTTGTTTCGGGGCTTCAACTCATTGCCGTGAAAGTAGACCGGCCTGCCCTTTTTGTATGACGAAGATGCCTGCTTCTTACTCTCGTTGGGATCAGCATCAATTCTTTCGATCACAGCGGGGCTAAAGTCGAGCTTGTCGTGCAAGTACGCCTTGGTCCAGTTGGTATTCCCTATGGGGAATTGGTTGGTGACTCCAAAGATGGGCGGCAGCCCCTGCTTCTCGTAAGCCGTCCTCGACAGGCGGTACAGGGCGTGCACCTGGTCCTCGGTGCCCTGGGTGTTGATGGCGTGGCGGATGGATTGGGCGACCCGGGCCACAGCGTGGTCCGCGTGGACGTCCTGCGCAGTGACGAGGGCGAGCAGCGGCGGTGATGCGTTCTGGACCCAGCATCCCTTCTCAGCCTGGTCCCTGGGGAAGATGGACGGGGCGCGGTCGCGGATGTCGACGGGGAAGCCGATCATGATTGAACGTTTGGACGTGAGCGCGAAGGTCGCCTGGCCGACCATGCACACCAGCCAGGCGTAGACGACGTCCGCAGAGCTGACGAAGGGCGTGGCCTGGTCGGTGTTGGAGGGAATAGCCTCGGGGAGCCCTGCTTTGATTGCCATGGTCGCGCGGGCCTTGAGCTTCTTCACTGTCTTGGGCGGCAGGAAGATAGAGCGGAGCTCCATGGTAGGCCAGTTGATCATGTCAAGGACATATCGAGCCAGCCAGAGGTAAAACCATACCCCTGAAAGCCGACGGCTCTCCAGTACGTGATGCTTGTCTTGAAAGTCTGGGTGCTGACCCGCGGTCTCGAGGATGTCCTTGTCCCCGGCTGAGAGAAAGGCAGGGACCTCAGACTCGCGGCCAGCCATGACGAGGCTCCACGCCTCGGAGACACTGGCCACGCTCATGATATCCCCGAGAAGGTGTGGCCATGTCAGCGACACGAGTGTTGCATCGTTGAAGGAGATGATGTGCATGTTGAACTGAGGTATGTCAGAGTTGAGAAAGTCCTCGAGAGTGAGAGGAGTCTCTGGTGTGACAGAAAGATCCAAAAACTCCTCTGGACTGGCCTGCACAGACGGAGATGACGTTTCCGTGGGCAGTTTCGATGCCAGCGGGTGATCGTTGATGCTCATGTCGCTGTACGAACCATCGCGGGTGAGCTTCACTGCTGGTCTCTCAGCAGTGAACTTCTCTGGGACGTGTATTTCCGTTCTGCCGGTTTCCTTCTGGAGAAGCACGCAAATTAGCGCACAGCCGGTAATGAAAGGACTCAATGAAGAATGAAGGCCAATTTACATTTACTCTCACCCTTCCACCACACTTGCGCCATCCGGGGAGGGAGCAGAGACGCTCGAGAGAGCCATGCACAATATCTGGGTCCAACACATCGTCGAAACGAATGAGCCAAACCCCCTGCGACTTGCGAAAGATTTCGGTGTCGTCATAAAAATGCACAGGGTATATCTCGTCCGTGGGTACCGTTGGCATGCAGACATATTTGTCCGCACCAAGCAAGAAACGACTGAAAAAGGGCATGATTGATGTGGCTGTTGCTTCTTATTATTGTATTTATTTCTTGGCGGGGAATGATAGCGTCAACAGCCGGAAAGTTTACCAATCAAAACAATTAAATATCTGTTCAAATCAGAACAAAAGGGAACAGATAGCTCCCACAGGGAAGATAAGTATTCACCGCTTGCTGTGCCTCACAAACAAAAATCGGGACTGGAGAATAGGTAGGGAGGGCCGAACTCGTTTGTTGAGCACGGCGGCATATCTATGAAGGGCTGGAATTGTGGATGGGTGGTTCTACAGCAGGACCGCGTTGCTCCCTCACAAAGGGCTGTGACAACTTGGGAAACTGTTGCCGGGAAGGGAAGGTTACTGACACAGATGTGTCGATCTATCAGTGACTCTCGCCTTAGGTATTGATTGTGCTACTGATCTTGCTCCATGTATAATAGACGGTACGTTCCAATGCACGGACCTTCTAGGCACATTCCATTCCACACAATAGACATCTACTTAGGCAAGTAGGCTGGGAGTAATAGTATCCGCGTCCAGCCGTTGATTACCAGGACCCTTGAACTTTAGCTACAATTCAAATAGCATCTAAGGGTATTTAATCACCTCTCAGTACATCTTTTTCTTTTTTCAAATACCAAATCTGACTGTATTTATCATTCTTGCGTTCATGAAATGCGAAGTATATATAGAGGTGAAAGAAATGTACCTTGACTATTCTGATACTAAATTTTCATCCAAGTTCTCAATTGAAAAGAGATCCGCATTGTCTGAGCAGAAGCCAAGCATACCAAGGGCTGAAATGTCTTGCCCTAGCTATGTTGATATTGATTTTCAAATGTCGTGATGAGTGTTTCAATGTGCGGCAAGGACCGCTCCCTATTTGGATTCTCAAACGCGCATACAGCGGATGATGCCGTAATCCGCGGACATAAAACTCCAGGTCAAACTGTGACCCTGACGATCTCAACTTGCCATGAGATGCCAGTGCACTGCTCGAATAAATTCTGGTGTCTTCTTTTCACCGCTCAGCAGCTTATTTTGATTTCTCCAGGAATATTTGTCCATTTGTCTCAAATGTTGCTGTTGAATCTGTTTTGCAATCGTACCTGATGTCTCGCTATCTGGTGGCTGAGAGATGTTGCTCCCGACGGGTCTTCACGAATTTGTACAATCAATCACATGGAACATCTTGTCGCAAATCACGGCGGCTTCATTTCACCTGTGACGATATGTCACGGAAACCCCCACTCACAACGGAAACCCCCATTCACACTGTTTTTCATATGAATCTGTCCATCGCGGGTTGTGGAAAGGGATGGGCCAGTTGTCGTAAGATCTGCAACATCGTGTCCCGTTCCTCCAATGGTGTTCTTGAGAGCTGCCTGGATATGTATCCTGTAGAATGCCGGCATCTCTGGGATATAAGAAGGAGAACTTGATGGTTCGCTGGCTAAGCCCTGTTACACGGTCACCGAGGTCCAGTTTCAACAACAGTCGCTATTTCTCCTTGGCTCTAAACGCATCGATTGCATTGTGGCAATCCTCCGGAGTTTAGACGAGATCACCTGTCGGAATTCTTTTTTATAATTCCCAATTTTCCACCCGAGGCAGCTATACAACATGGCTGCTCCATCTCCTGTTGCCATCATCGGCATGAGCTGTCGCTTCCCTGGCGCCAGCTGCCCCGAAGAACTCGAGAGGCTTCTTCTGGATGGTGTCTCCAGCTGGGGACCCATCCCGGCGGATCGTTGGAATCGTGATGCATTCTACCACGCCCAGCAGGGAGCCTCTGAGTCCCTGGCGGCCAAGCATGGTTACTTTCTGAAGGACGACATATCCAAGTTCGACGCCCGTTTCTTCCAGGTACCACCGCAGGAGGCACACGCGATGGATCCACAGCAGCGTATCTTGTTGCAGACCACATATGAGGCGCTGGAAAATGCAGGCCTGCCTCTCGAGGACGTACGTGGGAGCAATACATCTGTGTTTATCAGTGCATTTGCCTATGACTACCAGCGTATGGGTTACAAGGACCTTTCTGAGGTCAGTGGATCGCATGTTGCTGGTACTGGTATGGCCATGCTATCAAATAGGATCTCGTATGTATTCGACTTGACGGGAGCTTCATTGACCCTTGACACTGGTTGTGTAAGTTATCGCTATTTTTTCCTATTCTCAAATCGGGCCTGATCCAGGTATACCGTCATCCTGCTTCTAAGATATTAGAAATCTATCTTATGTTTACAAGAATTCTCTAATGAACACTGTGCTGACCGGCTGTCATTAAACCATGTAGTCTGGTAGCTTGGTCTGCCTTCACCAGGCATGCCAGAGCTTGCGTCTTGGCGAATCCAACATGGCCATTGTCGGTGGATCACAACTCTTGATAGATCCTTCCCAGTCTGTCAACATGAGTTCCATTGGGTAAGATGTTCCTGCCCTCTTGAATTTGAGCCCTCCACAACCCTGGCACAATTCTGTTCTTCGACACTCTATATTTTCTCGACCCATCACATCACAAGAAAGATCATGCATATTACGATACATTTCCACTGGGTCGTGGCTCCAAGTCGAGTCCGGATGGACCCATCCCCTGACTAGAGGCTCAATTTCTAACGGCAATCACCCGCAATACAGAATGGTAAATCCAGATGGCCACTGCTACGCGTTCGACACTCGTGGTCATGGCTACGCCCGGGGCGAAGGCATAGCTACCGTTGTCCTCAAACTCCTGGACAAGGCCCTCGCAGACGGCGACCCAGTTCACGGTGTCATCGTCGGTTCTGGTATAAACCAGGATGGCCGTACGGAGGGTAGCATCATGTCTCCGAGCGGCGATGCCCAGAGAATCCTCATGGAGGAGGTGTATGCAAGGGCCGGTCTGGACCCAAGCCATACCCCGTACGTAGAGGCACATGGAACGGTATGTAGAATAACAGATACCAGAATGATCACTCTGAAAACCATTTCTCCCTTGTACAAGTGGTCTCATGATTGAGTTACTCACCATGTTGCGTTTCCAGGGTACCAAAATCGGCGACAAAGAGGAAATCGGCTCCATATACTCGGTTTTCTGCAAGGACAGGAATCGAGAGAAGGACCTCTACGTGGGGTCAGTAAAGTCCAACATCGGACATCTTGAGGCCTCTGCGGGTATTGCCGGTTTAATCAAGTCGCTTTTGGTGCTCAAGACGGGCATGATTCCACCACAGTTGAATTTGATTGAGCCCAAGCCGTCGCTGAAGCTTGACGAGAGGAATATCAAAGTGAGTGAACTTGATGATCTCCCCGGATCTGAGCACAATTGTCTCAGCCGTTTTCCTGCTGTCAGAAGGCAGGAAACAAACAAGCAATGGACTTGTATGCTAACCGGGTGCCCGTGGTTTCATTAGATTGCCCTGGAAGCCACGCCCCTGCCACAGGGACCTCGTCGAGTGTCGCTAAACAGCTTCGGATACGGTGGTACAAATTGCCACGTAATCATCGAGGACTTGAGCACGTGTACCGCTTCTGGCCGTGCTCCTTCATCCTCAGGAATTCGAAACAATGGGGCTCTCAATGGTCACGCAGCAGCGCTACAAAATGGAATCAAAACCAACGGGGCTACTAATGGAATCACCGCGAATGGGGTGAGCGAGCCAAGTCCCCAGCTCTTCCTCCTGAGCGCAAATTCGGAGAAGGCTCTCAAAGCCTCCGCCCAAAACATAAAGCAATGGATTTCTTCTCACCCCAGTAGCAGCGGGTCCGACATCCAAGCACAAGAGGCGTTGTTGGATGACCTTGCATATACCCTGTCAGCGCGCAGGTCCCTTCTGCCGTGGCGAGCTGGTGTCGTTGCCTCAGATATCGAGCAGCTCAGCTCATCGCTCGCCAGCGTCCGGTCGTCCAAGTCCTCGAGCGCCCCACACCTGGCCTTCGTTTTCACCGGACAGGGCTCGCAATGGGCCGGTATGGGCCGCGAGCTAATGTCCCTGGCACCATTTGAGGAATCCATCCTCAGGTCCGAGTCCATACTCAATGGTCTGGGGGCATCTGCACAAGGCTGGTCTCTGTGTGAGCAGTTGTGCTCGGATGAGAAGTCGTCTAGGCTTGGAGACGCCAAGATTGCGCAGCCCGTCACGACTTGCTTGCAGATCGCTCTGGTTGATCTCTTGAGGAGTCTCGGTGTCTCACTCTCAACCGTCGTAGGCCACAGCTCGGGCGAAGTGGGCGCAGCCTACGCAGCCGGAGCTCTGAGCCACGAAGCTGCGGTCCAGGTGTAAGTCTACCTACCCACATATCCTGAGTACAACATAGACAGGACCACTACTAACGACAACATGCCTAGTTCATACTACCGTGGGTTCTGTGCGGCCCAGGCCAAGCAAGAACAGACAACAGCAGGCTCCATGTTGGCTGTCGGACTGGGCGAAGATGCTGTACGTCCATACGTTGATCAGACAAAGTCGGGCCGCATATGTGTGGCTTGCGTCAACAGCCCAGAGAGCACGACCATCTCGGGCGACGAGTGTGCCATCGATGAGCTCAAGGCTGTGCTTGACGCAAAGTCAATCTTCGCACGCAAGCTGCGCGTTGACCAGGCCTACCACTCCCACCATATGCACAAGGCCACGGCAACTTACCTGTCCTACACAACGCGCATGCAGAGCAGCCCCGTCGGCGAGGGCGTGTCGTTCTTCTCTACTGTGACAGGTTCGAGAAAGAAGGATGGCTTTGGTGCCCAATACTGGGTGGAAAACCTGGTCTCCCCTGTCCAATTTGTCAAGGGCCTACGCCACGCCCGCGATGAGATGAAGCGGGCCGATACAGGTGGCGATGATGCCTTCGTCCTGGTCGAGATCGGGCCTGCACCAACTCTTGCTGGACCAACAAAGCAGACCCTTACGTCGCCTGACTTCAAATTCTCGTACCTTTGCCCCCTGGCACGCAAGACAGATGCCCGACAGTCGACACTCACCTTCCTCGGTCACCTTGTTGAGCTGGGAGTCCCCATCAACAGGAAGAAACTGTCGTCCATGCTCTCTGGGCACGCAGGCCACATACCTCAGGCTATACCCGACCTCAAAGCCTACCCCTTCGACGAGGACTCGCTTCCCTACTGGCGTGAGTCCCGCGTTAGCTCGGCGCACCGCCTCCGACAATTTGCCTGGCACGACCTGTGTGGCCTGTTGGACCCTGCAGGCAGCGAGCAGGAGCCGCGATGGCGCCACCATCTTAACGCGAACAAACTACCGTGGCTCAGAGACCATGTCATTGATGGATCTATCATCTTCCCAGCCGCGGGATGCGTTTGCATGGTCATTGAAGCCATGAAGCAGCTTTCCAAAATTCGCAAGAGCAAAGCTGCTGTACCTAGCACGATCGACACAATCCAGAGATTTAGGGTCAGCGATGTCAACTTTGCCAAGGCTATTTCGCTTCCAGTGGATCAGGAGAATGCCAGTATCGAGTTGCAGTTAACAATCAGCCCATGCAAGGCTGGTGGCGGGCGCTGGGAGGAATTCCGCATCCTTATGTACAGCGACGGCGCCTGGGAAGAAAGCTGCAGTGGGTTGGTTGGCCTTGACGACGCTCAAGATGATAATAATGTCGAAGCTGTCTCCGAACACGATCTTCAGGACTCAGCCTACCAAGTCGCCTTCCGAGGGATCCAGCAGGACTGCACTTCTGCAGGGACGATGGTAGAAGTAAACACACTTTATCAGAACCTCAAGGCTACCGGCAACCTTTATGGGCCAAGCTTCGCACTGCTAGGAGATCTACACATTGACAATAGCCAGACTGTGGCTTGGACCAAGCTAAAGGTTCCCGACCTCGCCAGCCTCATGTCCAGCTATAGCCCACAGCCGCATCTTGTCCATCCTTCGAGCCTCGATGCCGTCAGCCATATTGGAGCCCACCTGTTCAAGCTGCATAACGGTAATGCACCAGTTGTAGTGGGCTCGGTGGCTGACATGGGCATCCGCGCCGACATGGGCAGCAGCCTCTCTGATCCCAACACAGAGCTCTACGTTGCTGCGACTCTGGATCGATCCTTGACCGACATGCGTTCCTGCACGACTGACGCCTATGTCTTCCAGAAAGACGTCAATTCTGGTGAATTGTCTCTTTTGATCAAGGCGCGATACGTCTTGAGATCCTTCGGATTGGGACAGCGTGCGGATTCGGCAGATGAGAACAGCAACCAAGGCAAGCAGCCTCGGCGAATGACATGGGATGTTGATGTGGACTTCTTGAGCAACGAGAAGTTTATGTACATGGTTGCACAAGATCAGAAGAAACAGCGAGAGCAGTCACCAACACAGAAGGATTTCGATGAGGGCTTCAACAAATACTACTCCAACATCGAGCAGGCTGCGTCCATTTTCATCCGGCACGCCCTATCCAAATTGGATCTTACAACCACCACGCCAGGCACCGTTACACCTCCCGTGGTGGCAGCACCGCACCTGCAGAAGCTCTTCAACTGGATGCAGGCATACAGCATCTCCCCCGCGTTTCAGGATCTCACATCCGACCTCAGCTTCGAGGATGAGGCCCGTGTTGTGGCAGCGGCTGAGAATGCCACATCCTTTGGTTTTGAGGGAAAAATGGCCGCCCGAGTCGGTCGCAAGCTCGCAGATATCCTCCTCGGCAAGTGTGACTCGCTCACCCTAATGCGAGAGGGTGACCTTCTCGACTCGCTATACGCCAACGGCATCTCCTCGTCCAGTTACCAACAGATGGCTGAGTATGTGCGACTACTGGCATTCAAGAAGCCACACATGAAAGTCCTCGAGATCGGCGCCGGCACGGGAGGCGCCACTATGCCCCTGCTTGAGGCCCTGAGAGGACAGGACGGCGAGATCTGGCTGGATCGCTATGCCTACACGGATATTTCTGGCGGCTTCTTCGATCAAGCCAAGACCAAGTTCGCCGAGTGGCTGGGCTACATCGACTTTGGCGTGCTCGACATCGAAAAGGACCCGTCAGCCCAGGGATACGCGGCCGGGTCCTACGACGTCGTACTAGCTGTCAACGTCCTCCACGCCACCAAAGATATGAACGCTACCATCACCCACTCACGCCAGCTTCTACGACCCGGTGGAAAACTTATAGTCGTCGAACTGACGAAGCTAAGTGTTGCGGTCAACATAGTCTTCGGAACCCTTCCTGGTTGGTGGGCCTTTGAAGATGAGCGCCTCGGCCACTGCCCTCTCCTAACTACAAATGGGTGGGACGATCTTCTTCGTCAGCACGGATTTAGCGGCCTAGACATTTGCGCTCAGAACACTCAAAGCCAGCAGAGTGGTATCTCGTCCCTGATGGTTTCATCTGTGACAACTGAGTCGGCTCCCGAGCAGGCGCTGTTACCTCCGTCACCACCAGTATCCTCACCTCTCACTGGCGTGAGAATCATCCAAGGATTCAAGGATTCACAATCGATTCAGAGATTGACAGCGTCGCTCCTGGAGGCCTCGAGGTTGCGAGGCTACCATGGCTGGGCCTGCTTGGATTCGATCACAGATTCCGAGAGGTTACAGCTGAACAGCACCGATCCAGTCATGGTGCTAGATGTTGCAGAGCATGGACTGCTGCTGAACGAGAAACCTCAGATATTCGATGCCCTCAGAAAACTCCTTACTTCTGGTAGCCACGTGCTCTGGGTGTCGCTTCAGGAGACCAGGGACGATGCAGCTATCAATGCGAAGAGGTCGATGATCCAAGGCACGGCTAGGGTTTTGCGCCGTGAGAATGGAGGCTCGTCCAGATTCATCACCATCGATGTCGACGAGGCTACCACTCTCAGCGACCTCACGGTCGTAAGAGACCTTTGTAGTCGTCTCTTAGAGGCAGCGCAGGCATCGATGTCCGGCGAGGAGGACAGTTACGAGCGGGAGCTGAGATACAGCAATGGCGAGATTCTCATTCCTCGGTTGCAAACGGACTCCAAGTTCCAAGCTTGGGCCGACAGACGCTCCACGGCGACGTCGACGCCCAATACTCTGCCCCTGGAGTCGGGCGTGCCGTATCACCAACCCAGCCGGCCGCTCAAACTGGAAGTTGGCACCCCAGGTCTGCTGGGCAGTCTACGGTTCGTCGATGACGATGCTAGTAGCACCAAGGTCCAACTCAAGCCGTGGGAGATAGAGATCTCGGCCCGAGCGCACGGCGTCAACTTCAAGGACGTTTTCGTTGCTCTCGGTCAGATGCGTGCTGGCGTCAACATGGTGGGCGAGCTAGCTGGTGTTGTTACTGGTGTTGGCGAGGATATGAAGAGCAGGTACAAGAACGGCGACCGCGTCTTCGGCTTCGGCGCCCCGCCATTCGCCAGCAAGCCTCGCATCAGCGGCCATCTCGCCCATGCCCTTCCAGCGGACATGCCTTTCAATGCTGGGGCCACGATCCCTGTTGTCTACGCCACAGCTTACTATTCTCTATTCGAGGCTGCCCATTTTAGAAAGGGACAAACCATTCTTATCCCTGCGGCTTCGGGCGGCGTAGGTCAAGCTGCCATTCAGCTTGCACAATATGCTGGCGCCAGCGAGATCTTTGTCACGGTCGGTTCCCAGGCTAAGAAACAATTGGTTATGGATACGTACGGCATTCCCGAGAGCCACGTCTTCTCCTCGCGGGCTGTCTCCTTCAAGGAAGGGATTCTGCGGCATACGAAAGGTCGCGGAGTCGACTGCGTGCTGAATTCACTGTCTGGAGAGATGCTCAGCGAAGCCTTTGACTGCCTGGCTAAGCTCGGTACTTTTGTCGAGATCGGAAAGACGGACATCTACAAGGGCAACCACATTAGGATGAGCAACTTCGACAAGAGCATCACCTTCGCCTCTGTAGATCTGGTTACACTCGGCGCCGAGCAGCCTCACGTTGTTTATGAGACATTCGCGTCTCTGGTGAAGTTATTCGACGAGGGTGTGCTGCGCCCGCCCACGCCCATCAACTCCATGCCGATCGATCGTATTGAGGACGCCTTCCGCCTGATAGCATCGCGCAAGCACACAGGCAAGATCGTGCTCGAGTCGCCCGAGAATGCAGCCGTGACCGCTGTCGCAGCAGCGGCCCCAGCACTCGAGCTGGCGAAAGACGGAACGTACGTCATCGCAGGCGGTCTGGGTGACATGGGAAAGCGCCTGGCAGCATTCATGTCCGCACACGGAGCCGGACATGTCGTATTGCTTTCTAGGCGCAGCATATCTGATGAGGACCACATGGCACTGCAAGGCCGATGCGGAACCGGATGCGTTGTCCACGTCGTCAAGTGCGACGTTACGAAGGAGTCTGACGTTAGAGACTGTGCCGACTTCTGCAGACAGCGAAATCTACCACCGGTCAGGGGCGTCGTCCATGCTGCAATGGTCCTCCAAGACCGCCCATTTACTTCCATGAGCCGCGGGGGCTTTGCAACGGCTCTAGGTCCCAAGGTATTCGGAACTATCAACCTGGACAAGGCATTTGCATCACCTCAGCTCGACTTCTTTCTCACGCTCTCCTCTGTGGCCAATCATATCGGAAACGGTAGCCAGGCCAACTATGCTGCTGGCAACGAGTTCCAAGATGCCTTTGCTCGCGCACACGGCAGCGGGAAGAACAGTAACAAGACGCACTACATAAGCATCAACCTGGGAGCTGTGGCAGGATCTGACTCTGTGAAGAAGAGCTCAAGCACAAATAGGCTGGAAGTCATTACAGTCTCCTTTGACGATGTGTTCCAGAGCATCGAGTACGCCATGAGCCCGCAGTCGCATCTGGATCAGTGCAGCCAGTCTATAATGGGTCTCTCGAGGGCGGCCATGATCGAGGCTGAAGAACATGTCTGCTTGACCAACCCCTTATTCAGTCAGCTTCCCTACCCAGCACGGACGGGCCAAGAAAGCGCGGGTGAAGGCTCGTCCGGAAAAGCCGTCGATGTGGAGGCGGCCTTGCGGAATGCTCGCACGATACAAGAGGCAGAAGCCATTATCACGGAGACAATTGTTGCCAAGTGCGCTGTTTTCCTCGACCAGTCAATCGAGGACGTGCCCGTCAACCAGCCACTGGCTACAATCGGTCTCGACTCCCTGGTGTCCATCGAGCTGAAGAACTGGCTGCTCCGAGCCTTCCAGGCCACTGTGCAGACATCCAATATCTCCAGCGCGCCGAGCGTCAAGGCACTTGCGTCGTTAGTCGCAGCCAGGTCCAAGATAATCAGTGACGAGGTTCGAGCAACGACAGTCGATACCGCGCAGACTGAGAACAGCACTGCCCCTCTTGACAAGAATAAGGAGACTTCCCATGGTCTTGAATGCTGCAGGGAAGCCAAGACGCTGCCAAAGTATCCGCTGCCTGACTTGAACGAAATTTTGGCGTACCTCGAGCAGAATGTCTCCCATTTTGCTAAGACCGCCGAGGAGCTCAAGGGTCTCAGGAAAGCGGTGGACGATTTTACCGCACCAGGCAGTCTCGGGCTGCAGATGTACGACCAACTCGTTCAGAGGGCCAAGGACCCTAATCTGGACAGCTGGCTCGCAGAGATGCATTTGAAAGGCTTGTACCTTTCGCGCAGACATCCCATTGCACCGTGGGGTAATTTCCTTAATACGCACAAAGACAGCCCCAAGCCACACACTCAGGCAGAGAGAGCAGCACTGGTCGCGACGGTGGCATTCCAATTCTCCAGGGAGGTTGCCGAGAGGAAATTGGACGCAGACCGGCTGGGAAACCAGCCGCTTTGCACCTACTCGTGGGACTGGATGTTTAACACCGTCCGCGAGCCGCACCCTCGCTGCGACAAGATGCAGCGGTATCCAGGCAACGACTACTGTGCCGTACTCCGACGGGGACACGTCTTCACCGTCCCGCTGCGGCATAATGGAGAGGAAGCATCGTACGAAAGTCTCAGGGATACTTTCCAGAGCATCCTCGACCGCGGCGACCTCGGCAGCGATTCGTGGGCTGGAATGCTGACGACTGACTTCCGGGACCCCTGGGCCACGAACCGAGCCGCGCTGCTCGCCCTTGGCCCATCGAATAAGGCGTATCTCCAGGCCGTCGAGGCCGCAGCCTTCCTGGTCTGCCTTGACGACGGTCGTCCCGAGACGAACGAGGAGCGGGTGCGCCAGTACTACGTGGGCGACGGGTTCAACAGGTGGCAGGATAAGAGCACGCAGTTCCTTATTACGGCTAACGGTCGCTCGGCACAGTTGTCTGAACATTCCATGGTGGATGGCCTGACCATCATCAGGATGACGGAGCGAATCCACGACGCGATCCAGTCGCACGACACGACAACCACCACTCGCAGCAACGGCAGCAATGCGCCGCTTCCAGTCGCTCAGTTCACACTGATGACCACGCCCGAGATCGATGCGCGCATCCACGAGTTGCGCACGAACTACGCGTCGCAGACGGCCAAGAAGAGGTATGCGCTGCATACGATGCAGTCCCTGGGCACCAGCGCCGCGCTGGGAACTGGCGTCTCGGCCAAGGCGTGCATGGACCTCGCGATCCAGCTCGCCAACAGGATGCACTTTGGCCACAACCCGGGCAGCTGGGAGCCGGTGTCGACGCAGCACTTTCACCGCGGGCGGCCGGAGCTGGTGCAGGTGGTGACGGACTCGGTCGTCGAGTTCTGCGAGGCCGCGCTGCAGGTGGCGAAGGGAGGCAGCAGCAGCAGCGGCAAGAACAACGAAAACGCCAAGCAGCTCCTATCCAAGGCCGCCGGCGAGTGGGAGCAGCAGATCCGGCGCGCGAGCGAGGGTCGGGCGTTCCTTCGCATGTGGGACACGCTGCTCGGGATGGTGCCCGAGGGCGCGGAGAAGCCGGCCATCTTCACGGACCCGGTGTTCTGGCGGGCGTTCCCGGGCAAGGTGCTGCAGGTGCGCAACGAGGCCGAGGTCGAGGACGCGGCCATCTGCCTGTGGGACGAGGACGCGCTGTGGATGAGCTACTCCATCAGGGAGGGCAGCGCCAGCGTCTCGATCGTGGGCGACGTGGGCAAGGTCGAGGCGTACCGGCAGTGTCTTGATAGGGCGGGTGATGTGGTCAGGTCTATTGTTAGAGGGGGAAGATAGATTTCATTTCTAGTTACTGTGTTTTTAGTATCTTAGATTTCTGATGAGGAACACCAATAGAATGGCGGGGAGGAGAGTTCGAGTTGTTCTTTTTTAGATACTAGATTTAATTAGCTTCCATTGTTCTTTCACACTAAGTACTCTTACAAGAATATTGAGCAGTATTTAACTTAGCAAAGGTCCTTCTGGACTTGTCTCAGTTGACATAAATTGAAGGCCAGCAGCGTCCTGAAACCCACTTGGAATACCAGCTAAACAACAGTAGAAATTACCGTGCCCTACCCACCTTCGGACTCACCCACCTTCGGACCCCATTTCCCACACAAACTCTATAAGTTTGCTACTATATTTCAGCCCTAACTTTATAAAATAAAATATTCTAAAAGTATATTAATAAACTTTATATATAATAAATACTATATAAAATTTTAAAATAATTCTAGCTTAGCTTTATTAACTCTAAATACTTAGTTAAAAAGAGAGCTTCTTTTTTCTCATAGTAAAACTGTTAGTGCACAGACCACATTTGGGTCTGGTCCGTGCACTCTGGAAATTTACTATGGGAAAAAAGAAGCCTCTTTTTTAAATAGGAATCTAAGGCAAAGAATATAAGACTATAATTCTTTTAAAATTTTATTTATATACTATAGCCTTTAAAATATATATAGAAATTTTTTATAGATTTTATAGGCCAAAACTCATCAAGCAAACCAAGTATGAATGTATAGAGTTTGTATGAGAAATGGGGTCCGAAGGTGGGTGAGTCCGAAGGTGGGTGGGGCACGGTACTCCGTACAAGCTGTCAACCCTTGGTATTAGCTACAACGGCCAATCCCTAGTGCCAAAAAATTCAACTGTAGGTCATTTATCAAGGTCTACAATTCTGAAATAATTATTACCGATTCCCATGGATACCAATACCCTGCGTTGCCTACTGCCCAACCTAAGTCTAGATGTGTTGGCTGCAGTCACCAGTCTTACATAAGCCCCAACTTCAGGCCATCAATAAACACCATCATCCACTCAGATTTAGCTTTAAACGTGGGCAATGAACTCATCTCGTGACTTACTGATCACGACAAAGTACTCGAAACCACCTATCTTTCCCCATACAACTTGAAGTCCAGGATGAGCCCCGATGGCCGCAAGGCACCGCCCCCAGCGCCCCCACTGCCTCCCTCGCGCCAACCTATCACGTCTAGCAGCAAATCAGAAACCGCAACGCCTTCCGCATATCTGGATGGCCCCCAGTCGACACCAGCAGACTATTCGACGCACCCTGTAGAAAATTCACTCGTTGTTGAACAGCCGTATAAACCAGTCCACTACTTCTTCTACGGCACCCTGATCCAGCCCAAGATCCTGAGCCACATCCTCGACCTCACGGAGCAGCCCGTCCTGCGACCAGCAAAGCTCACCGGCTACGCGCTCGCGAACTGGGGCCAGTATCTCGCGCTGGTGGGCTGTGAGATGGGACAGGAAGTGACGGGTTATGTCTACCTTGTCCACTCGGCCGACGACGAGCTCAAGCTCGCGCGGTACGAGACGGATGCCTACAAGGCAGTTCCGTGTGAGATTTTGTTTACGGACGGCGGGACACCAGCGCGGGAGCAGGGCATGACGTTCAGGTATGCCGGGGACGACGAGGCACTGAGGGCCGGGAGGTTTGACCGGAAGCTATGGGAGGTGCGGATGGGCATGCGGCTGCCCGGAAAGTGGAGGGCAGATGAATTGAGTGAGAAACAAATGAAAGACAGAAGGTAAGGACTCCCTTGCTGGTGGCAATGCACTGGTGACAAAAGCCACAGCATTTCAATAAAGGGGCAAGTATAAACTCGTTCATCTTTCATTCATGGTATTAAAATAAGTATACGATGCTCCTGATTCCCATCTCCAGAAAATACGGAGAGGTATCGGGATGGCCTGTGACGATGGCGGTTGGAAGTCGACCAACCTTGACAGCCACCTTTTAGTGTCGCGCATGGCCCTATATCTTGGGCGGGAGCCTGAATTATATACAAAAACCTCGTTTCATGTGCCTCTCCACGTCTTAGAATCCCTTCCACAGGGCGTGAGAACGTCAGTACTTTTCATCTTGTCAATCGAGAGGTCTCGTCTTGAGCTCTCTCTCTAGCTCTGAGGGAGCTCCCTGCAAGCCCCCTCATGCCCTCGGGGCCTCTACCTGGTCTTCTTTGGCTCTGGCAGATACGTCCTGTCGTCGACACCCTCGACGACCTTGACCATCTTCTCCATCTCCCTGCTCTGCTTCTCCCACTGGGCCTGGGACATGTTCTCCTGCTTGTCGAACATGCTAGGGTCGGGCTTGCGGTAGGAGCCGCCCATGCGGTCCCAAAGGGTGGTGTACTGGCCGTAGTTGTAGTTGAAGGCGAGGTGGTGGATGCTGTGGCAGGCCGCGCCGTTGACGACGGGGTTGTCTGAGACGAACTCGCCGTCGTGGATGATGATTGTCCAGAAGTTGACAAACACGAACAGGAAGACGTAGGACAGCTTGTGCAGGGGGAAGAAGAAGGGGAAGACGTGGTATGGGAAGGACTGTGCGAAGCCGTCGAGCGGGTGGAAGGCGTGGGAGGCAAAAGGGGTGGGCATAATCCACTTGTGGTGCGGCTTGTGCAGGTTCTTGTAGATGAGCGGGTGGTGAAGCCAGCGGTGGATCCAGTAGATGCAGAAGTCGGTGAACATGACGAAGAAGGGGAACTGCACCCAGCTGTAGGCGGCGAAGGGCCCCTCGGCGGCCGTGTCGTAGAGCTTGCTGTGGCCGCGCACCTCTGCCAGCATCAAGGGCGTGGTGCATATGGACATGAAGGGCATCGAGGTCATGGTCTGCTTGATCTCGAGGGCGATCTGATTCCTCAGGTACTTCGGGTGCTCCTTGGTCTTCTTGTCGAAGACGAAGACGTAAGACAGGCTGGCGAAGACGAAGTATACGACTAAGCCGAATAGCCTGGGGAAATGATGTCAATCGAGAGGCTCTCTCAGGAGGTTATCACTTTGTTATTTTGGGGTAGCATTTACCAAACAATGAGAAACAGGGACAGAGCCTGGCGGTAGATGTTATCTCGCGGCCATTGGCTCATGTAGGCATATTGCGACGGCTCGAGGGTGAAGTAGTGTGTTGATGGCTTGTAAGTCCATGCCGAGAATGCCTGGGCGCTGACGGTCTCGTTGGACGGGGGATGGGGGTAGTCGTAGGGTGCTGGCTTCGCTGGGTGGAACGTCGCGTACAAGTAGTCCACGAAGAGGGTATCTGCGATCTCGAGAACGATATCCATGGTGATGAATGGTGGTGATGGACTCGCTTCGTGTGGACGGACTGCTCCCTTACTGACTCGGGAGTGCGGGCTGATTGTGGAAAGGAATTGAAGGTCTCAGATGTTCCTTCACCTTCAAGTATCGGGCCGGCCACAGATATTATCGCCCCGAGTGTTGGACGTTAATTGCAAGTGCAGTCTGGCGCGGCAGAAATTCCTGGTAAAAACCTCCGGGCCGAAGAGATTCCCACTCGGTCGTTTCTCTGGAGGACGGGTTGCCGTTCAACAACGCGGAAAGCAAGGGTCCAAGCTTGTGCTCGACGATGCACAAACGCGGCAAGAAACACACCCAAACACACACCCTCTGGATTTGTCGTGCCTCCCACAAACAACCAAAGCAAAGAAAATTGCAGGCAGGATCTCACAAAATCTGGTGGCAAATGCAAGATCTTGTGACCCAGCAGGAATGCAGGCTTTGGGAGGTGCCGCCCGTTGTTCTGATATTTATTCAGGGTCCTCGTCCCGAACCCTGCGTCGAGCTCTCCACTTCAAGCTTGTAGCTCACAACAACCCCGGCCCCCATAGTACGATGTTAGATGGAGTGGCTCCCACCGCCGGCCGCACAAACCACGCCAACGCGCCCCCGGATCGGGCAAAGACAGGCGTCTGACATGACCGTCTGCTGTCAGTCGTGCAACCGCGCCAGGGAGTTGCGCGACGAGTGGAGCTCCTGCCACCCCAACCGGGCTCCTGATTTGCTGCTGCCCTTCCCCGGCGTGCTGTGGCGCCGGTTCGGAAGCTGGCGGGAGCGATGCGGGAAAGTGGCCTCATTCGATTTCGAGATGTGAGCTTTGCTTGCTTGCTTCCTTTTCGCTAGCAGGCTGGGCTGCCAATCTCTCCGAGCCAGCTGCTATACTGTGGCCCCGCCCTAGCTCGACAAGGTTCTGTCTGAGTGGCACATTCCAGAGCTTCCACAGCTTCGGCAGCTTCCACACAGCTGGGCTTGTCTCGCTCCTGCCGATCGCTGGCTGGCCCCCTTCCCAATCAGATAAATCCCGCCTACCCCATTCGTCAATGGCTCCTCCCTGATGCGACCCTGCCCGAGCTGCTGGGCCTGCGAACAAACCCTCCTTTCTCTGGGTACAGCGTGCAGATGACACCAGCTTTTGCAGCTCCGCCGTGCATAATACACAAACCTTCTGGAAGTCGATGCGGACGATTGGGGGCTGCGAGGACACCCGGCTGGCTCCCTTCGTCCCATCCGCCACGTAATACGTACCTAGGTATACTTGTACATGCATGAGCCCCTCACTGGATCGCACAAAGCTACTGCACATAGTACTCATATGTGTGTTGTCTACCGGATCCTGACGGTACCGTACGTCCGGCCTGCCAAGTGCCTCACGGTCACGGATGCCTGTCGCATACCTGTGCCGTGTCCAATTTGTCCATATTTGGCAGAACTCGCTCATCATTATTACCTCTTTCGTCGCTTAAGGGTAAGAGCCTTGCTCGTGTGGCGAGACTCCGTGCTTTTGTCCTTGGGCGGGCAAGTGATGAACTCGGCAGGACCTCACAGATGTCGACTTACTCGGACAACCTTTGCGAAGGAGAAATCCGTTGAAAATGCTCACTTCCCTGTCGGCTGCGTGTCGGTCTTCTCACGGGCTTGCTTATAAAGCACGGGCTGAGTGGTGATTGATGCGAGGTTTGTCGCTGCACATCATCACAATCCCTGAAGTCCAGGGAGGATGACCAACAATTTCGAGGTGGCTGAATGGGCCACGTACTTGACAAAAATGTGATGCCATGCGGTGTTGATGGCCACGACGTCGGAAGTTCCGCGACCTATGAGCTCGTGTTCATTGGCCTTCGATTTCGGACGAAGCAGGAGCCTGGCGCAGAGAGGACGACACCAGGCTGAGCCTCTGTTACACTTTGGAGGGCAGCGGAGGCGGTCTGGACCCAGTTGGCAACGTGTCGGATCGCGCCGAAAGGGCCTACGATGTCGGGAGGACGCAATTCATCCCGCAGCATCACTCTCGCTGCAATAGACGCAATGCAATTCCATCCAGGCCTCTAATAAACCGTGCGACGGCCACGGTCGACTGAGGCTATCCCGAGGCCCGAGCCCACGCAGTTCCGCGACCAGAGCCGGCCCAATTGATCATGAAGCGGTGTTGACTCGTTCCAGGTCCTAACCGATGACGAGCAATGGCTGCGTTGAGCGATTCTATGTGCTCCCGGAACCTTAAGAACCCGCATCTCATCGGCTCCGAGGGCGAGCACGACTCGGCTGCCGCATCTAGGCCGACATCCCCAGGCAGGCATTTCTTTATCGAGTTGAACAAGCGATTGAGTCTCGGAGGGCCGCCACGGTGCACCAAAAGGTTGGTTCCCGCGGGACGGGTGATCGCCGTGGTACACCCCTGTGAAGGAGGATCTTGAGCGGCAGTACTCAATATTTACCGCATGGTAGTTGAGGCAAGGTGAGATGGGTTGTGCCGGCGGGTATAGAAGGAGATAGACTGGACAAACACGGGAGCGCAATGTGCACGGATATCGAGCCGCGGGTTGATATGTTTCGTGTGGGAGGCATGACGCAGCCTAACAGATCCCTCAGCTCCGGGGACGACCACCCTCGCCAATCGGGACTCTGCGTCTCCCGTCCGATACTTCCGGAAGAGACTCACCAGAAACTGCCTTCCATCTGAACTTTAGGAGCGTCTGCTAATTGCCCTCGCCTGGAGAACTCAGCCCTAACCAGCCTGCACGTTGCATATCCGGGTGTCGTGGCAGGCATCACGGAGACGGGCTGGCGGCATTTCTGGGAGGTCGGCATTCCGTATCAAGGGCCGGTAGGAGACATGGGAGGACAAGACCTCGCCGGCAGGGGATAGCCTCGTCGAGCCCATGAGTACGACGCGACCACAGGACTTGTCTTGATAGTGTTTGGTGTTTGCGCCTCGCTCGAGAAAGTCTCGTTCGCGTTTTGAGTGCTTGGTAGGGCTGAACAATGCCGACGTCAGAGAACTAGCAGGCTTGGTCAGTAGGGCTTGGGTGCTCGTCCGGCCAGCTTTGGCAAACGCTATTCCCGCGATTTTGGTGCCTGGTGGGTGGACTGAATCATCGGACCGGGCTGGTCGACGAAATGACTGAGCGAAAGGTGGTGGAACGCGTGTGCTGTGCGTAAGAAACTTTGCCCATGTGGTTACGCGCGTACGTGCATACATGCGGCTTACTTCGAAAAGAGGAACGGAAATACGCAGTGACTTCTTGCCCCTATACCCGGCGAGACACACTCCCTCGTCGTCACCGCGGCTGCTCCCCTCCCATCCATGCCGACGTGCCGCTTCGGATACTCGTACGTAATCCTCCCAGGCCGAAGTTCCTGACCAGGTAGAGGTCGCATATACCCTCAGCGGTATAACATGTCTCGGAGTTTAGCCGACAAGTCACACGCCCCGGGCGGCACGACACCACCTCAGAAAAAAAGCCTTTCGGTACCTGAATCTGGGGTGTGGCATTGACCACCCCCGTCCGCATTGAACGTGTTTCGGCAGACCCCGAAAAGTTCAGGGGGAAGACGTGACCAAAGCCTGGTACTGCCCAGCATTGATGAGCGGCCGGGAGAGTGCTTATTGCAGGCCAATGATCAGTGCTTACGGCCCATTAAGCTCATTCTGGGAAATGCCGAGAGCACGTCTTTTGTGTGATGAGCAGCAACGTTTAGGAAGATTGTTTGTGGTAGGATCCCTGGGTCCAGGGTGGGTCTTTTCTGGCTTACACGACGACGTCTGGTGTTGCGTGCGCCCACCTACCACCGCCACCACCACCACGGCAAGATTCTCTACCACGATTTTCAGAGCCGCTGGATTGGTAAATCAAGGCAAATGGATTTCACAGTGGAGGAAGCAGGTTTCGGTCAATATATCGTTACATTTGTAGTTTCTCGGGTCTAGCATCCGCAATTTCGTAGCACAGCTCAGGACGACCATGTGCCCCGAACCACATTAAAGCACACCGCATCGTCGAGCAGAACTATTTTCGAACGTAGTGTAGTAAAAGTGAAATTGGCATTTGGAACGACCCGTTTGAAGAATCGAGACGCCGCCATCTTGTCAATTGGCTGTCCCAACCCCCATATCGCTCTCGTAATTCCAAGCGTCCAGGGGCTGGAGGAAGTCAGGAACCCTCTTAGTTGGCAGCGGCAGCCTTGTTCTTCTTCTTGCCCTTGCCCTGGTGGTGAGGCTCGCGGGTCTCGATCTCCTCGACGTCACGGGCAGCGGCGGCGGCCTTGTTCTTCTTCTTGCCCTTGCCCTGGTGGTGGGGCTCGCGGGTCTCAAGCTGGGCGGTCTCCTCAACGTCGCGAGCGGCAGCAGCAGCCTTGTTCTTCTTCTTGCCCTTACCCTGGTGGTGGGGCTCGCGAGTCTCAAGCTGCTCTGTCTCCTCGACATCACGGGCAGCGGCGGCGGCCTTGTTCTTCTTCTTGCCCTTGCCCTGATGGTGGGGCTCACGAGTCTCGAGCTGCTCGGTCTCCTCGACGTCGCGAGCGGCGGCGGCGGCCTTGTTCTTCTTCTTGCCCTTACCCTGGTGGTGAGGCTCGCGGGTCTCGAGGTCCTCAACATCACGGGCAGCAGCAGCGGCCTTGTTCTTCTTCTTGCCCTTGCCCTGGTGGTGGGGCTCGCGGGTCTCGAGGTCCTCGACGTCACGGGCAGCGGCAGCAGCCTTGTTCTTCTTCTTGCCCTTACCCTGGTGGTGAGGCTCACGGGTCTCGAGATCCTCAACATCGCGGGCGGCAGCAGCGGCCTTGTTCTTCTTCTTGCCCTTGCCCTGGTGGTGACGGGCCTCGAGGCTGCGCTCCTCTAGGTCCTCCTCGTCATCCTCCTCAACATCCTCCTCCTGGCGCCTGTTGGCGGCGGCCTTGTTCTTCTTCTTGCCCTTGCCTTGGTCTGCAAATTTGTGAGCTGTTGACTTCCCCACAAATCAGAAGGGGAGAAACACTTACGGTGACGAGCCTCGATGGAGATGTCAGCGGGGAGAGCAAGAGCGGGTCCGACAGCGGCAGCGATGAGGGCGACGCTGCGGCGGGACAGGGAGGCACCCGGGGCGTTGAGCTCGAAGCCAGCAACCGTGGAGGCTGCGAGGCCAGAGACCAGGAGGCTGATGACTGAAGGGGCGTGCATTATGGCGTCGTATGTTTCCTGCCTGAGGGATCGTACTATCAAAGCTGGCCGGCAGCGGGTCAAAGAGTGACTTAGAGTTGGTGAGAGAGGGAATGAGACGATGCCAAGAAGGAAATGAGCTCAACTACTGAACAGGAAGAATGGCGTGAGCATGTTTGGGGAGTGAGCAGATTCTTGAAGTATTATATACGGAGGTGGCCACTGGGCCTACCCGCCTTGGGAACTGGTCGAGTGCAACGGAGCCCATGCCCTGGTAGAGCGAGGCTGGCCGTTTAGCCGATGAACAAGACGAAGATGAACGAGTCTAACAGCCCTAGACCTCGTCCCTGGACGAAATCATCAGGAGTTGGGACGAAAGCGACAATGTCAAACCTGATCTGCGCAAGCCAGCTGTCTGAGAGTCTTGTCTCATGATGGATGCTGACTCCCAGGCACACGGCAATGACGGCAGTGGGGCGGCGCGGGAGAGGGTCTCATCGAAGGGCGCTTCTCGACTGCCACCACAAGCGGTTAGGAGGGGGCCCATGATGAGAAGAGCGAGCATGGCTGGTGTAACGGCCCCGGCCTGGTCCCTGTCCTCTAGATCGCGGACCATATGCTGGGACCAAGTGGATGGGACGGAAGTCTGCTGGCCTGTGCCAGATCCAACATTCTTCCACGACACACAAGCCCGTCAGAAGGACCGAGTGCGATGGCCGACGAGGGTGGTGAAGCCAGCGACGTGCAGCACGGAGCAACTGCGCGTATTCGATCGAGGCAGGGATGAGGGCGCCACGAGACCCAGCCCCATGCTCTACAGGAACCCCTTAAGCATAATTGTGTCTTGCTGTGGAGACAGGCTGACCAGGTGGACGGGGAGTGGTCGGACAATCCGTGGTCGACAGCAAGGTTGGGAAGCTTGCAGGAAGCCAAGCTTTGCGGCTCCGTCAAGCTCGCGAACAGCGCCAGGGGTTCGTTGGCCGGACTGGCTGGCTGGCTGGCTGGCTTGAGTGGCCGAATGGATGGTACGGGCCCATGCTGTGTCAGGTTCAGATCTCACACAAGCTCGCCAACGAGATGCGAGATGTCGCCACATGCGCATACCCCAGATCAGCGGTGGGCGCCCATGACAACGACCCCTTCCCCCCAGGCCCAGATCGAGCAGCGAATATGATTCACGCTGGCATCCAGTGGATCATGTCAATCAATTCTTAGCCGCCCAGCAGCCCTGGGCACAACCTGCCGTTGAGGAGGTGTTGGAGACTGGGATGCGGCTGAAACTGCAACTTTTGGCGCCTTCTCAGCCCGCGACACCAATCACCACCGTGGTCAGTGTGGGGAAGGACGAGACCTGCGTGGAAGAATAGAACAATCGAGTATTGCTGATGCACGGCCATGCCAGTCAATGATGGACAAGACCCACGCGAAGATCGGGTGCGAGGGCGAGGAACTGGTAGACACTCGGTAGAATGCCTGACTGACATAATGGGAAGGAGCCCTGGAGCCAAGCCTGCCCAGGTGAAACGCCCAGTGCTTCCAACAGGTAGCCTACCTTTGACTGCCACCCATGCTCAAACTTCCCGCGACAGCGGCTTGGCTGCATGACCCCAGTTCGCATTGGCTCCCACTCCACAGTCGGCCATTCGGGCTTTTTCCCACCTCACTTAACCTCACCTCTCGAGTTAGAGTTGGCTTCAGACCTGTCCAAGTGCCGGAACTTTTATTATTCTCTCTTTCGCTTCGTGTCACACAATATCCCGCCAACCTAATCGCCCTTTGTGATGGCTTCTGTGGGGCCCCGACCCCAAAAGATCCCCCTCGCCTCGCTGTCGTAACTAGACCATGTCGGGTCCGAGTGGCCACCTGCTCGTCCTGTCCACTTCTGCCCCTTTCAAACACACCCTGGCCCAAACATTGTCTCATCCCATGTCACCGCCAACATCAGACGTCTCAACCTCCAAAGGGGGCCAATGTGCCTTTTAGCCGACGAGGCTGGTTTGTAATGGCCTGCGCCGCTCCTATTCCCTTTTTTTGTTTCCTGAACCGCTGCGCTGGTGCTGTTTTGATCACGTCAACACATCTTTTCTTGGGAAACGTCCATCATTGATTGCCCGTCATTCACGTTGATCACACACTCTCAAAGGCTTGGCCCCGCCGACGTGGCAAGACGAAGCGACCTGAAGCAAGTCTAGCAAGTCTAGCCGTATGATCTACGCCTCTTGAGACTTGCTTGACCGAGTAGCCAAGTCTCTTCCCTCCTGTCGTTCATTCTCTAGTGTAAAGGGAGCCTGGCGTTTCCTATTCTCTTCCTCTTCACACCCTTCTTCCGATTTGTCTCGTCCGAGCAGCTGGCATGCCCTCATCTTTTCGCTTCATCACATATTCTGCGTGTGAATACCCTCTACTATCTCCAATGGCGAAAGACTACCAAGCCGTGCCTCTAGACGAGGAACAGAGCCGGAGCAGCTCAGAGTCCACAATATACGAGAAGGATAGGCTACCACTTAGGTTGGCAAGCGACAAATACGGGCGCAATGCCAGGACAAGAGCATCAGAATTCCTCGCGAAGCACTGGCCCTGGATAGGACATGCGGTCCTGCTTACGTTGTCGATGACCCTATTCACGCTGTCCTTCTGCAATCGGACGGCCAGACCATCAGACCTCCAGGTCACACAACAGTTTTCCTCTTATTGTATGTATCAATCATACAGTTTCCCCCTTTCCATTCATCCGGACTAACATCAATCAGCACCGGTGGCCCCCATCGTGGAATATAACACAGTCCGATTCAACCTGACACCCATGGTGGAGGGTCCCTTTGTCGGGTATGGCCCCAAGGTCGATGAGGCTTGGGACTCTATTGCCAACGACAGTAAGTAGATTGTTCGGTCTGGTCCCGTGGATAGAACCATGTGCTGACTCCATGTGAACAGTGGGCGATCAAATGATATCAGAAGCCGAGTTGGACAGGCTAGGACTGCCTAGGAACTCGCTCAAGGTGACGGACCCAAAGACCGGCAAGGAGGGTTACCGCGCTGCAGTCGAGGTGTTCCACCAGCTGCACTGCCTGAACCTGCTGAGGCAATACGTCTACAAGGAATATTATGTCAACATTTACAGTGACATTCAGGAAGAGGAGGAGGGGCTCAAGGGTCACGTCGGTAAGTCATCAGAGCACACATTGTCTGCCCAAGCCTGAAATGCTGACACCACGCTTTTTCAGACCACTGCCTCGAGGCTATCCGAATCAACCTGATGTGCACCGGAGACATTGGCATATTTACCTTCCGCGAGTACCCAGAGTATGGCTACGAGGAGGGTGACTTCTGGCCCGACTTCAGCACACTGCACACTTGCCGGAACTTTGACGCTATCCACAAGTGGGCCATCGACAACACGGTCTCTTGGACCCATGATGTATGAAAACATCAACAGTCCTTTTTTGTTTTTACGTTCTAGGTGGGAGCATCGTCAGCCACGCCCGCTGTCCTGAAATATCGGAAGCGGGCAAAGAGAGCCGGAAGATGCTGGGCAGACTTGAGACATAGCTGTTCGGCACACTCGATTGAGCTGGGGCGCATCTATAGCCTGAATATATTAGAGCGAGAAGTCCCGGGATCTGCATTCGGCAACCGGGCGCCGAAGATATAAGCAATACATAATACTACCTATCCCATAGATCGCCGTGATCTGCCGAGAATGTTACCCTTCCAGCCCCCAGCTTCTGAGTGGTGAGACCATGGCTGTGTGTCAGGTTCCATCCCTAACACGTACATAGGTTTGCTTACTCAACAAAGGCTGCAATTCGCTGGCACTTACCTCTGGTCGCCAGGCCATCTCTGACCCTATCTGGATGTGTAGCTGTATGGCAATGAAGCCGTAGCAATCTGCCTCCCTCAGTCCCAGGTGAAATAATGGTGGTGGCACCTCCAAGGATAGCCACCTGACACCACGACCTGCCAGTGGCCCCTCTCAGCCAAGATGCCAGTTTGTGGGGTACGTGTGGCCATTCACTTGAGGGCTATCCTGCTGGACCTTTTTCGAGCCCGTCGATGATCCATGGATGTGCACGCGATGGCATGTGTGGCAGGGAAGACTGCGTCTGGCACTTGTACGATGACTTGTATTCCAAGTGGGCAAATGACCAGATTCTGAGTGCAAAAGGGCCATAAGGCATTCGTCTCATAGTAAATCATCCCCCCGTCACTGTCAAAGTATCGAAGAGCTCGTAGTCGAGAACGCTCCGCCCATATGGAGCGAGGTTGACCTCTTGTTGTCGCAGAGCGTGCTTGTTAGCGAGGGAAGAGTACCATGAACGGAATGCTTTTAGGCGCTCAGTCTTTTTGCACAAAGTTCACATTACATTGTGGTCTGTGTGAGAAAGAATTCATTAAACATGATATCTCATGTCTCCGGACCGACGCTCCTCAATTATTGGCGTATCAGTCGCGTCAACGTGCATGAGTTGGTACCGTCTGGCGAGGATCATTCCGTGTGCACACTGCATCGTGAAAACATTGAAAATCAGTGGCTTGGAGAAATAGCTTCATCGCCGATGTAATGTCACAGCTCGACAGAGGCGGGGTGACACAAGCATGATTACTCACACTATTGTATTGAGACTCCCACCAGGGGCTCACATGTGAAAGGTTGCACAGGCACAGATATCCCACAGAAGATGTTAAATCAAAGGCTGTGTAGGAATAGAGGCGTTTGCAGTTAGCCATGGGTAGTCTGTAGCCACTGAGGGCTGTTGGGCAGCCTCCCGACTGCTTCCTCCCTGCTCAATCGACTCAACCACACCACACCAGACCAAATCGTACTCGAATACGTGATCGTACCAACAGGCTGGTCTTTTCAAAATAATAATGTCATGTAATGAGAAAGATGTCAAGTGAGAAAAATGCAGTGGGCCGGGTGAGAAAGACATCGAATCAAACAGGGCGAGCGTGTAAGGCCAAGAAGCAAGAAAGGGGCTTATGTGGACCCCTGAAATAAATACAATCATTGTGTTCTGCTAGTATTGATAAGGGTCTATTCGAGAGTCAGCACTGTCAACAAGTGCGAGGAGACGGAATGCGTTCAAGAGCTCAGTTGGCAAGAGATGGGCGATTGGAGTCCAGTTGCATGACAGAACTGTCCGAATTTCTTGTAAGTCATCGCAGGGAACTTGTATTCTTAATGCGCACACTCGAGTCTTTGGCACTTGCTTTTACGAACGTTGTCTGGCCTTCAAAGTCATCCCCAGCACGACAGCTCCTAAACAGCAAGTGGAATACCTCGGTCACTCCACCAATCGTGTGAACCATTTGAGGAATGAATCGCCGCCTGGGGTCCTCAAGTCATGTTTGGAGACCTCCCCTTCAAGGGAAGCAACGTTCTAAGGTTGTATTCATCAGTGATCAGTTGACATCACAAATGCGGGAGATCACGTCCAAGACTCGGTCAAAGACTACAAATGTGCCGCGCGATTATAAGGCCAGTCAGTAGTAGAAAAATGCTCACCCAAACGCATAAGCCTTCACGTTGTTAGCTGTGATCAGTGTCTATCTCTTTCGTTAGGGGGATCTCAGATGGGCGTTTTGAGTTCCACTATTCGGGGACCTAGCTTCGGTGGCACCGTTAGCATTGTAGCTCACCGACGCTGTGATCGTGGAGTTCATGTGAGGAATCGTGATTGTCCGACATCGTGGGCTGTTCTGGCTACTTCCGCTGTGAGGTGTGACGAGGCCTTTGATGGATTTAATTGCTCTTTTCGGATAGATCAGCAATTCCCTCCGCTAGGGGATCTCGTACCTTTCCACCTCTTACGCAGATTTACCCGCGGCCCACACACCAGGACCTGGCTTTGCTTGCAAGCTGTAACGGTGATTGGCGGGCAGTGACTCGTGTCTCTACCGCTTAATTATCATCGACAACCCACACACTCCACAGCGTCCTGAGCGTTCGATTCTCTGACCCTCCCCTAGCAAGCACGTATCCACGTGGGCAGCCGTTTACCCGTAGGCAACTTGCAACTCTCCGATGTAATGTGGTTCCAAAGCAGCATGGCACCTGCGTCACTAGTCTCCCGTGAAACTCGATATATGTCTATAACGATCAGGCATAACATCCAGTGGCGATTGCCTGGCTTTTATACGACAGGTTAAAGTGGGTCCAGCGACTGAGCGAGGCGAAACTTGGGACGTATAAAAAAGAACCAAGGGTTTCACCTGTTCGTCGCAGCAATCAAAGAGAGTTTTCGCTTGGGACCGCTGACTCGCAATAATGCGGGTTATCAGGGAATCTGTACAACCAAGAAATGCACTTCTCCCAGATATCCATCTACTTGGTCATTGAACGTGTGCAAAATAGGGGCAGTGCCCAGGCGGATGCTTCCCAGATCTCAAACTATAATAATCGCCTATTGCAGCGCTCCCGGAACCTTATTTATTACGCTTTCTGCATCTCATACGCCATCTACCTAATACAGAACGACTACACACAAAACTCTTTGCAAACATGAAGTTCTCTGTCACCAGCCTCCTCCTGTCGGCCCTGGCCGTTGGCTTTGCCCAGGCTGCCTGCCAGTCGCGGACCACAGGTTGCGTATGTCTGGATCTCGCCCAAGCTCTTCCGATTTTTCTCACTGCAAAAATTAGCCTCGAGCTGACCAATATATCGTGACACAGTCTCCAGACTCCGTCTGCCAAGCTCTGCTTAGCAGCGGTCAAGTCTGCGGCTCGACCGAGACCTCCTCGGGATGCTCTACCAGCAACGGCGAGATCACAGTAAGTTGACACCAGCATGAGGACCTCTTGGCATTTTAAGCAATCTCTAACCTTTTTTTGTCATTAGTGCCAATGCTGCGCTTAGATCTGTTGAGGCCTGCTAGTGGTAGTTCTTGTTGCAGCCTGGTAATACACACATGGTTTTAATGCCGTTCTCAGCTCAAGAAGCATCTTAGTATTCGAGGCGATTAAATCAGTTTCTTCAAGAAAAAAGAATCAAGTAAAATGAAATATGATTTTCTGCATTCATCAAGCAGTACAGTTGGGTTCTAAATACATATTGCATCCGGGGTATTTACATAAGACAGGCGTCCTCGCCCAGTCGAAATTTCCCAGTGTCCCAATTAAAGACCGAGTCTCTTCCTTTTCTAGCCGACTCGCGACATTGACGCCACCCCCAATCCCAACCCGCAGGAGCAGCAAGCAGTCTAACGACCTTGTGCGTCGGTCCACGGTCTCCATGGCGAGTTCAAGTTGCCTTCGTCCCTTACCGCAACTGGGCTTGGCCTCCTTGGCCCCGGTAGGAGCGGTGGCGGCATGGCTTGAATCCCTCGCACACCTGTGATGCCGCAGTGCACGAGCACCGCGCAAATGTTGGTGAAGAGTGGGATGCCCTCGAGCCAGTGGTGCCCCTCCTGGATCAGGGATCTGTTGGCCAGGTAGCAGAACCCTGGCGTGATGAACAAGATGAGCATGACGAAGGCATGCTTCTCCCGTCCCTTGAGCCAGCCTTTCAGCAAACCCGCAGCAAAGACGATGGAGAGGAGCATGCTGAGGCCCGATAGACTATAAGATTGCAGGTAAGTAGCTGCTAACTAAAAAATACCAAGCAGATAGCGCTGCTAGCAGCCTTTCATGGTACATACCTCTTGCTCATGACGATGAAGGACAGCTCGTTGTGCCCCCCGTCTACGCCAGTGGGAAGCTGGAGCTCGACATAGCTGCAGAGCGTGGAGAAGGTACCGCTGACGAAGGTCGCCCAGTAGACAGGGCCACTTGGGTGTGCGAGGGTGACGAAATTGCCGAGTGCACAGCAGGCGAAGAGGGCTCGACCGAGCCTCGAGATTTTGAGACTCCTGTATTCTGCAGTCATGTGTAATGGAGATAAAACGGGGTTTTGTACGACTAATTTCACATTCTGTCGTCCTCTCTGATTGAGAGCATGCACAGATGTGTCCCAAGACGCCAAAGAAAGACCCGTTGTGCGGTACTCACCGTCGATTTCCTTCCTATCGATGTTGCTGCCAAGGATACTAGGCGCCTTGATAAGGGTCAGATCTATAGGTAGTCGTATCTGCTGATGATCTTGGTAGATGTTTCCTGGCAGCGTGGCCCCTTCCTTCAGTCTCAGGCCACAGATCATCAAAGTGTTACAAGAGTAAACAATGGCAAAGAGCTCAATGATGTCATGGTTGAGCTGTACGATGCGATCGACCAAGTCGCCCTGTTGATCTGAGTCGGCAAGAGTCACCACCCATAGGAGAGCTATGATGGAACCGCTTAGGTAAATGAAGGTGGTCATATGTTCGAGTAAGGCTAACAGCCTATGGTGTAGTGCTTCCAGGGTAGAAGATTTTGCATGACGCCACGTTACGATCTTCGGGTTGAGAATCAGGCTGGCCGACGAATTCTCTGAGGCCGGCGAGGAATCGTGATGCTCGTGGACCGGTGTGTGGTGCGATTCGATGATGAGCTTGTGTGGCTCGTTGTTGAGTGTGGGAGCCGAGCGTGTCTTCTCTTGTACTGGACTTTTTGCCTCATAGTATTTGTACTCGGGCACTTCCAGGCCAGCAAGGATAGCAATAGCTTCGGCAGTGAGCTGCTCCTGGGGCCTGAGTAGTTCCTGGGGCCTGAGTAGTCTCTCCTGGCCATTGGCTATCCCGGTCAGGGTAGAGCCCTCTTCCTCTGGGGAAAAGCCCTGACCGTGACTTGGATGAGAGAATCCTGAGGTTCGTATGGCATGCTCATCGATGGGTGTGATTCGAGGTTTGGTACGCCGTCGATTTAGAGCATCGTTCTGTTTCTTCATTATCGATCATTAGCCTTGGGTGCTAATTTGAATTTGGTGGCTGTTTTCTTTCTCACCTTGTCGTTATTGTCGCGGTCGATGGAAAGCTGGGCCTCGTTGCTGGACAGGATGTGTGAGAAGATGTCAGGCAACTTATCGAACCGACTCTAATACTTAAAGGGCCGCTTGACCAGGAAGACGTACCATCCCAACTGAACTTTGTAATCGCCGTGGTCCATGTTGATGTTGCTCAACCAGTCCCCCGACTCTCTTGATCGCTGCTCCTATATCCTTGTTAGCAGTTGAAGGTTTATGTAGACAACTATAACATACGGAACCACTTGTGCCAGGTCTGTATAGAGACGGACGATCTTCTCCTGTGGCATTCGCTAGCAGACCGGGCTTGAGAGAGGCTGCTGGAAAGCAAGACGGGCACAGTTGGCGAGTTAGTGCGAAGGAGGTTGAATGATAATCCAAATGCGAGAGTCAGACATTCAAAGATTTGTGGAGGTTGGGAGAAACAGGCCAGAAGATTTCAGCCAGGAATTCCAGTCAGGAGAATCCCCGAGGGGCGCGGGCAGGACTCCAAAGCTTGGAAGAGCTTCCCTGACCTCTGTCTCAATTTAGGGATGCTTGGAGGGCCTATAGAATCGAAGAGAAGACATAACAAAACAGCACGTATAAAGTGGAATACATGGGCACCTGAGTGACACCCTTTTGGACTCCAGCAAGGTCTAGCCATGCTCCAAGGCTCTGTCAGTACACTAGATTGAGAGGCCTCTCGGGCGGGCAGCGTTGATGTCAGCCTGCAGGAGAACAACCGGGCTGAATACACGCGCCCTGGACTGATTCGCTAACACAGAACCAGAATCCGGTTTTGTTGGGACATTGAGGGTAACACAGACGAATGAGAAATGCTCTCAACTACTAGTTAGCAGCCGTGGAACAGCTGGACTCACGTCACCGAGAAAACCGATAAGAAGAAGTGGAAAAACCCCAGCCACTCCGACCCCGATGTGAAAGTACCATCGCCAATCTTGTGGTCTAAAGACTTTTCCTCCGAAAGAATTTGACAACAAATCCGGAGGACTCCAAGGCTGGCAGCAATTTGACCAAGTCATTGCTCAGGTGCTATGTAAGTGCCTACCGACTCTTTCCTAAACTTCACCGCGAGAAGCCAGATTGCCGGGAGATTTATTGTGTTTCTATTGCTAACAATCATTCTCTTTTCCCCTTCTCAGATTGTCGTTGATCGCTCCACCGACCTACCGCAGAAGCGATAGATTTCGTCCGAGACTCAACACCTCACCTCACGATCCAACACTGTTTCGCCGGGAAAAGATGGACGTATTCAAATTCCTTGAGATCGGGGTAACAGGATCTTTATGCTTCTGCGCACTCCTCTGTCGAATCCTCGGTACACTCCTACTACTATTCCCAACCAAAGCAAATGGCCACAAACGGTACGCAGACGTCAAACTGGAGAACATATCACACCTGGGCTACGGAAATGGCGAGAATCTGTTGACAATGGCAGAATATAAGATCTGTGGAAAGAAAGGCCGCTCGCACCTTGCTGAAACAGAAATGCTATCTTCCAGATGCAATATTCCTGACTCGAGATACAGATCACGTCGGACGCACCGGGCGCACCACACATTGCATGGACATCGAAAGCGCCCTTCCAACCAGCACCAATTTTCTAAAGCAGCACTCGATAGAGGTCTTCGTCGCTCACACCCATCTGCGATCTCATTCGGCGGCTCTTCTTGGGGAAGAAATAGCGAGCGTCATCAACACAAGGTCATCCTCCTTCCCTTGTTCTTTGTCACGTACCCCAATTTCGCGTCAGCCGCACTGCCGAACATGGGCTGTGATGCCATCCACCAGCAGGTGCCACGTAAGAAAAGCCTTACCAAAATATGAGAAAATGAACTGCTTCAATCTCTGCGGATCTAACACAATGTAGATATTCGTACTCTGCTCGGAAACGAGATGGAAGGCACCGTCTCTCCGATGTCTTCTATGGCCCGATACTTCCTAGTCTCGGGTGTATTCATTTGCACTGCTGGGGGAATGCTCATCCTACAAAGAACAAATCCTTATCTCAAATACTTCGGCTTTCTCGCCAGCGCATTCTTGATAACTGTCTGCATGACTTTAGGCACGGAAGCAATGCTGAATTTGTTTCCTTGGACTGTCATGGGGACTCTTCTGATCAGTAGTTTGTTCTACGTGTTCAGTTGCAGCATTCATGATTCGGCCGACCGTACTCGCTTGAATATTAGTGATAGCTGCGAAAAAGGGCTCAAGGGTTGAACTTGAGCTTGACACCGGTCTTGCAGTTCTGTTGAGTTCAACATCAACTGAAGACGTTGCGATTGTTCTGGGGTTGGTAACAGGGGTGAGACTGACCATGGCTCCATGCTGTGGTAGGAAATACTAGGTCTGGCAAATATGCGATGGTATATGTTCGAAGTGGGAGTGTGTGGCTAGATTCTGAGCACAGAAGTGCCAGAAGTGCCAGAAGTACCGTTTTTATGGACATGCAGAGCTTCCTATTCACTTGAGCCCCCAGTGATTGCCACACATGTGATATATGTCTTCGGGCAATTTTCTCTCGTATGTATGCCTCCAGATAAGCTCATTCCATTTCCAAACACAAGTAGTGCCATACCTACAATCACAGTCTGTTGAGGGGACATGTTATTTTAACAAATGTGACTGCCTATCTTCTTTTTTGTCGAATGAACAGACACGTAGCGTAATAAAGGTCTCCCATGCACACATTACTCATTGCGAGCAGTCACTGAATGAGCTGGTTCGCTCCACTTCTGGTAATGTTCCTTTGAGCGATAAATAGACCTTTTCAGGTTGACGTAAATTTGAAGCCATTGAACTGAAAATGAGGCTTAACATCATCAATTACATCTCAAGGTCCTGCTCGAGACTCGAAAATTCAATACTAGATGACAGAGCACATACTCGCATGTACGTAAGAGGCCTCAAACTGGTGTTTGATGCCGATCCTTCATTCCGGAAGTGCCGGTCGTAGGATGCCATACAGTCCCCCACCTATCTTCGGACACACCTACCTTTGGTCACAATTTTCTATATAAACTTTATTACTTTACTACTACATTTTGGGCTAATTTTTATTTTATAAAATATTTTAAAATTTTATATAAAGTTTATATATTTAGAGAATTAAATAAAATCTAAAAGAAATTTTTAGCTAAGTTTTACTAACTCTTAATTCTTTATTAAAGAGGTATAGAATTACCAAGTACTCTAAGTATAAAATTATGACCAAAGGTAGGTGTGTCTAATGTACACTATAGTCCTGTTAGATTGCCACAAATGACCCAGTAACGTTACCCTTATATCATAACCTGTATGTCCATACATATGTGCTCAGCTGAATACGCTGTGATTGCACGTTATGCTTGTTTTTGAGGTATCACCGTCAAAGTCGAAGAGACCTGCGTGGATCTTACTGACTGCGGTTTCTAATCTGTATATCAGTCTGTAGCCATGGAAGAATGTTGCCACTTCCATCAAAGGAACGATGCAACAAGCAGTAGACGCCGCCAGGCATAGCCTAATCTCGCAAAAGAGGTTTGAGTCATCTGCAATCAGATAAGGGGGCTCATGCAGGGGCCCCTGCAGTGCCAAATGTAGCCTTACACCCACCAGCCCTAACTCTGTGAGTGTTAACGCTGCGGGGAGGAGGCTCGGGCCGCCGACGGGACAAAAGTTTCTACCGAGCCTCCGGCCCCGGCCGCAGGGTGAGAAGCTTGCTCGACAAGATATCGCGCTCGGCTCTGCTGGACAAGGCCGCGGGCGCCGTGTAGGGCGTAGGGCGCAGCGATTGTTAATTGTCAGTTTATATTTATTAGTAATTACTCTACAGTAAAATATTTATCCGATTCTCCACTCAGATCATCAATCCATAGACTCTTAGATGCCAGCAGCTTTTCACGTTATCCGGTTTATCCTTGCCAGCATGTGGTACCCTTCTAAACGCACCCCTCTGACTTGGCTTGATTGACTTTCTACGTAAAGTCTGAAATCCCGTATTAGAACATACTGCAAAGTCCGGCCTGGTTTGACCAGACCTTCGCACTTACTAAGACCTTTAATTCTAATTTTATACTAGTGCACGAGCTTCACTCGGATGTCCGCTACGCGGCCACAGGATCTGTATGATAATCCATATAGCTGTGGGGCTGTAGGACCTCACAGCAGCTGTTCAATGTAGTCTGTGTCTTTTCTCCAAGGTTTGAATCGAAGTTCTTGGGTATGGTAAATTGTTTGAAACGACATGATGAGTAATCATTTTTTGCCCTGCAGAAGGTAAACAAGCTTCACCGAGTCCCACAGTGACGTGCTGTCATGTTTGATATCATGGCGGAATTACGGTAATAGGAGCAGTGAGAGTAGGTACCGGACTTGTTATATGCCCCGGGCACCCGAACGATATTATGAATATAATAGATGAAAGTAAGTAGTATTTCATCAGTTGATCGCAAAGTATTCTTGTCTCCCTCGCAAGGACTATACGAAGCACATTATTCAGTAAGACATTGAATTTTGGATCACCACAATGACGGAGAACATTTCCGCCGATTACCTTGTCATTGGATCGGGTGCAATGGGGATGGCATTTGTCGACACCCTGCTCACCGACACCAAAAAAGCAACCGTCGCAATTATCGACCGCTGGCACCGTCCCGGCGGGCATTGGAACACCGCCTACCCTTTCGTCCGCCTGCACCAGCCATCTGCCTACTACGGCGTCAACTCCAGGCCACTGGGCGAGAATAAGATCGACGAGGCCGGCTGGAACAAGGGCTTGTACGAGCTGGCAACCAGCGACGAGGTCCTGGCCTATTACGACAAGGTGCTCAACCAAACCTTCCTGCCGTCCGGCCGGGTCGCCTACTACCCCAAGTGCGATTACACGGGCGGCGGCGAGTTCCGTTCCCTTGTCAGTGGCAAAACGTTTAGTGTCGGAAAGGAAACGCGAATCGTTGATGCTACCTATATGCGGGTTAAGGTCCCCTCCATGGCTCCGCCCGCGTACGGCGTTGCGGATGATGTGCAGGAGAGGCTCGTCACGCCCAATGACTTGACCAAGATTTCTCGGCCCTACGCCAACTACACCGTTGTTGGCGCTGGCAAGACTGGTATTGACGCGAGCTTGTGGCTGCTGGCAGCGGGCGTCGACCCGTCGAAAATCACATGGATCATGCCGCGTGATTCCTGGCTGCTTCCTCGCCACAATGCCCAGCCCAAAACGCCCATTTTCGCCGAGGCCATAGCCCATGCCCACAAGATAACAGAAGAGGCGATCATGGCTGCCACATCCGCGGCCGATCTCCTACGGCGCCTGGAGGCTGGCGGCCAGTTGGTGCGCCTGACGGACGAGGTCTGGCCCACCATGTACCGCTGCGCTTCAGTCTCCCTGCCGGAGCTCGAGGCGCTGCGCAAGATCTCCAACGTCGTCCGCCTGGGGCGGGTGCTCCACATCAGCGCAGGCGAGGTGGCACTGGAGGGCGGCAAGCTCAGCCCGTTGCCCGACACGCTGTACGTCGACTGCACGGCCGACGGGCTCGAGAAGCGGCCCCCGGTGCCCGTGTTCAGCGGCAACACCATCACGCTGCAGGCGGTCCGCACCTGCCAGCAGGTCTTCAGCGCCGCCTTCATCGCCCACGCCGAGGCCGCCTGCGTCGAGGAGGCGCGCAAGAATGAACTCTGCCGCCCCGTCCCGCATCCCACCCTGCCGCTCGACTGGCTCGCCACCCGGGTCCACGACTACGCGGACGCGATGCACTGGTACGCCGAGCCCGAGCTGGCTGCCTGGCTGGCCCGGGCGCGCCTCGACTGGTTCGGCAAGTGGGCCACGCCGCTCCCCGAGGACCCGGGGGAGCGGGCGGCGGCGGGAGAGGCCAGGGCCGCTCGGGTAAAGGCGCTTTGCGGCAAGCTACAGCGTCTTCTTGACGAGAAGGACGCGGGCGAGGTGTAGCTGTCGATTTAAGCATAAGGTTTTTGTCAACGGAACCTTGGAAGGAGACAGGTAAGACTAAAAATGGATATCCAGAAAGCACCAGTGACAGCCTGAGTAGCTTCAGCTTGCGGATTACGCACCATCAGACAGTTGAGAAAATAAAGCTGTCGCACAAAGCTCAGTTGATCCGGTCCTGGTGCTGCTGCCTCTTGATATAGATATTGTAGAATACATGACTTTCATCCTCAAAGAGCTTTTTACTTTCTGTGTCTGGTTTTAGGTGCTTAGATTGAGTAAGGCTTCACAGTCTCTCCTGAGCGAGCAGGACATATGAACTGCCATCGTTCCTATCGTAGGAAGCGAGGTATTCCCGCTGCGCATTTTCAGTCCATGGGTATTCGATTGACTTTCTACAACGAGGGGGCTTATAGCTTTCCCAGTTTTCTCAATCGACTGTCCTTTCCCAACGATCTCCACCAAATACTCGGTCTTCAGAACAGTACTTCGCCGCACCATCCGGGTCATCCGGGTACCGCTCAGGTTGTGCGCAAGAATAATGAGAGAAAGGCGTAGACACCTTTTTAAACAATTGTTCTCCCTGTAGGTTTCGTCAGTGGGCTATACAGCATCCTTGTGAATACTCATATCCAGCTTGGAGAGTTCCAAGGCAATGCTGTGTATGGCTACTGGGACGAGCACTATGAAGGACATCTTCGAGGCCTTGGAGCCCACTGGTGTATTCTGGTATCGCTGAAGAACCTGAAACCTGGTTAGTTGCCTTTGTACCACTCAAGAACCCGTCGTGACAATTCCAATCGACGCCAAGCTAGCCTCGCGTGCATTTAAGGAGAGGTCCTTGCTCTTTCCGTGGAAGTTCCCGGAGCTTCATGACGATTCGAGTCGATCAGCCAAGCGGAATTGATTGTACGGCGCCTTGGCTGGTGGAGACCTCCCAAGCATTCCAAGAGTTATTGCCGACGCGATGTGTCGTGCAAGCTGGCATACTTGACCTCTGAGATTCTTCTCTGCTGCAACAACCCCCTCCCAGGCCTTCCGGAAAATATAAATTCGATCCATAACTTGAGGCCTTCTCTATCTGGCTGAGTCCAGAAGGCTGAGGCTTTTTCGTAGCAAGGGTATCAATCTAGAGAGTGGAGAGTATATGGCCACGGAGCATTTGTACACAAAGTGACAAAGCCGCCTATTTCGAAATTTCTTCAGCTTCCTGTAGAGGCCGGTACCTTATGACGCTCAGGACATCACTTGAGACGAGCGGTATCATTCTAGACAAGATAGTAAGGCAGGTGTAAATATGTCGAAAGGAATCTAACTACGTGGTCAACAACTTAGAGGAGCAGGCCGCGAGAATGCCTTACATCGGACGATAGTAATAGACCCAGCGGTCACCAAGATTGTAGATTCCACTGATATTGAAGCATTATCTTTAAATTTAGGTTGTTAAAAATGAGTGTCCACTTAGTAAGCCACGTCCCAAGGTCCTGCTTGAGACTCAACCAACAGTTCATGTCTTGATAAGAGGAAAGCATATGCTCGCATATGTAGGACATATGAAAGTAATGTATCGTGTCTGGTGCACTGGTGCACCTTTCCGGAAGTGATGATAGGAGAATGCCATAACGTCTAGGCCTTCGAGGTCTTTCCCCCTGCGCCGCCCGCGGGCTTACCACCTTTACCTCCGGCCACATGACTCCAGGGGTCATCTTGAGGATTTTTCACCCAGCGCTCCAGTGAGGCGCTCATCTTTCCCTTCTTGCTAGCAGAGTACTTTTCGCTGCCATGTTTGTCGCTGGTGGACTGTGCACCAGAGGCCCATGTCCCGACTCCTGTGAGGTCGTTGTTATCAGATGAATCCCTGATAGGAGTGTCAGTCTCAGAACCAGCAGATAGAGTCTGTCCTATCAAAGAATTGAACAGATAGAATGTGGCGACTGACATATTTTCGCTCTTCTGCCAGCTTTGTAGGACGCAGGTGCCTTGCAGGGCCTCTATCGAGAATCGAGCTGTCAATTGCCAAGGACACACTCGCCGAAGATGAAGTGAAGATGGTGAAGAGCCTTCCCTTCTTATTAAATATCTATGAAATTAAGAAAAGGAAGAACGAGAGGATTTAGCGATTAGTAAAGTTGTACAGATTGTTGAGGAAACCTTCGAAAAGTCATAAAGACAGATGAGTGTTGGAGGACCATGATGATTCCGGATTCTCTGTAGACAATTTCGCTGATTTATACACTCGAGGCAACCATGTTCAGCTCATCTCTGATGCTATTTTCAAAAGATCAGCTTCCCAGAATGGCTTCTATCAGCCTCGGTGTTTTCAATCTGTAAAAGGAACGTTGCCCGATGCAAAGGCGCATTAGGGCCTTCGGACACATCGGTCACTGGTGTGGAAAAACTCCGAATGTGTTGTGCGCCGCGCAAGAAAAAGCGCCACCTTCAGTTCACAACATGGAAGCTGGCGATTGGAAAATGTTCTTCGTTTCAGAATCGGCAGCTATTGGGTAGAGGGTGGACTAATGCACGTTGTAAGTCGTGGTGGCCTGGTGCCTGACGGAGCTGATTGTCTGTTCTGCCGACTGAAGGGCCGATTGGTGCCACTATGCGCCATGTGTTACTATGAGGTCCCCGTTGCTACCTGTCGCTTCGCAGGCTGATGGGGAAATCAGTCAGTGTGGGGTGGGGGCCAAGGGCGTCTGCGGTCCCACAACGGGGTGGCTTTCTCTGTGGAATATCTCGTATACTGAAAAAAGAAACAGATCTGGCACTTTTGTTTCCTCCTCAAAGCCATCAGTCGATCTTCACAGGGCTTCGCTGACATGAAGCTCTCAGTTGAGTGTATTGCTTTGGAAAAGCAGCGGGAGAAGACCTTGCAGGCTGAGCCTAGACTTGGCATGTGTAACCGGTTGAACGCTCGTTGATGCAAGTTCAGGCTCTATCTATAATCCACTGTTGGAGAGCTGAGGACGAGTATCTGACCACAATCGTTCTCAATCGTTGTTCCGCTCATCAAGACCGCTGACCTCAAGTTCGCTCCAGCCCTTGTAGGCATTCGGTAAGAGGGCTTTGAACACATGATGCTGAAGCAGAAGACTAATCTGATTATTTCGCGCCATGATTCTTGAGACATAGATGATACCAACTATAGAGTTCGACTTCAACGAATTAATGAAATTATCACAACAATGCTAGAAACAAATCGCGACTGTCAGCAACAACTGCTTGCCCAACATGCAGGAGTCGGCGTGCAGCCAGTTGAGGCTTGCATGGTCTGTACATTTCCCAAGACTGCGAAGATCTTGTATGGAGAAAAACCTATGCCTCGAGGTGACAGACAGTAAGAAAATACGGGTTGAGAATTTGAGGGTTTTAAAAAGTAGCAAACATGATTCTCTGCTTACTCCGGGGTGTTGACAAGTCCAGGACAAGGGCGGTCTGGTCTTGCTCAAGTCCCCGACCAAGAAAACCTGCTACAGCCCACATACCAAGACGGTAGTTGAACATTTGGAGCGTGCCAAAAGAGCTTGAGCCCTTTGTAAAGATTCAAGTAGACCATATTTTAAGGGTCTCTCCTTTTGAAGCGCTTCCGATCGATTGTATCTGCACGCTAGGGGAGTATCTTGGACCTGATGCCTTTGGTATCGCATCAACCCCAAAATGCCGGTCTGAATCCCACATCTCAATGCATACAATGACTGACAGCTGATAGCTTGATAGAATGCCTTAGGCCACGACTATCACAAGGGACTTGACGTCCTAAATGGATGTCTTGACGTGCGAGAACACGACTTTCTGACAAATGACACGAACATCCGTGGGTTTATCAGGCCTGGGAGCATGAAAGCTTGTAAAACTATGTGTTCGATGAAATCGATGCTGTAAGTGCTTGCTCCACGCACGTGAGTTGGCCAGCGTGGTTTACATCTATATCCACATAGATTCGTGTACCGTACCTAGGTACGTGTAAATAATTGTCCAAGGGATAACGAGCACGTCATGGGCTCGAACGTTGATTTCTGCACACGCTTTTGTCACAGAACAGCGGCCGCTCAAGAGAGAACTATGTGGTAGATACTGACCAGTTGCACCGAAAACCATGGCTGTCTAAATAGCATTCTGTACGGTCTGCTGTGGAAATGTCTGCCCGCCATTGTGGTTTAGGTCACCAATATGCTGACATTTGCATTGCCGCAATCCACCCATTTTGACCAAAACATGACCGTTCAGCTGTAACAAAACCGATGAAAGTCAATCGTGGAAAGAAAGACGATCAATGGTCCGAGGTTGTGCCGAACTGTGAGGCCATGCATCATGGGACGAAATGTGTTTCGAGGTGATAGGAACCAGGTGAAACGATCTCATCTCACAGAGTTTTGATCGGTTGTCAGTTGAATTGATGATCAAACTTTCTGGCTTTTCGATTTGCCGGCTTCGTAGCCATGGACCACGTCGGAATTCTAGCACCCAGAAAGGATCAATATTATCCGCAGGCACTTGGCCACGACCAAACTGAATTCACTCATCGCCAGCCTTGCCCCCTTCCTCCCACCCATAGACAACAACTTGCCCCTCCAGATAAGGAGGCCAAATCAACTAGCTTTCACCTCCAGAGCAGGGGTGTTATGACGCATCTGTTTCAAGCACCGGCTCCCTGGCGTGACCCGTCCAGGCTACAGTACCGATTAACACCTCGAAGGTGTCTTGTTCAATTCCTGGGCTTGGCATCTTCTGCTCCTCCTTTTTTTCCTTCTTGCCTTCTTATCTTGTTGCTTGTTGGCTCTTCAAGTTGACAGTCGCCATACAAAAGAATTTGGGGAGACTTGCCTCGGACGACGGGACAAGCATGCATCGGTTCTCAGGCCGTTTCGGCTTCGAAGCTATTTTTATCTAGGTAGTACTTCCAGCTGTACTTTCTACAAGGTCATCAGACAAATAAATGTCAGACAGACACCGTCTGACGCCATCTGGAATGCTTGATAGTCCCAAAAGTATGGTTTACTCTTCAAGCACTTCATAGGGTCCAGTCGTGTTGCCGTCGTCACCGCATGTGGCTGCATTCTGCGTCGGGTAGCAGTTCAAGCTCGTCGTCCATTGACCGCGACAAATCACCCGAGAACATTCAGCTGGGTCTCTAAAAGTGGCGAGAGAAAGGGGTCACTCGCTCTGGAGCAAAACGATGACGGTGGCCCATTTCCTGGTTCTAAAGTACATCACGTGCCCAGCCAGCCAGTCTTCCCGAGCGCTAACGCTGATGCCGAACAAACACCACTTAGGTCAGAAACGCTCAGACAGGAGGTTCCTGCTCAGCATGGTGTCGCATTGCACCATGTGTCGGCTAAAGATGGGAAAGATGGGATGATGAGTCGTCCGGTCTGGGAAGACGGGACGAGCTGGGCGGGAAACGAGCTGTGTGGAGAGGTCGGCTAGTGCGGTCTTGCAAGGCCTCTAAAACAATGGCCTCGGAACATTTTGGAGGTAAGCTAGCAGGTGCCACACACATACTTAGTACAAAGTTACCTTTGGTGCTGAGTGGTGTCTCCCCGGACGGACGGTTGGTGGATGGATGGATGGTTGAGTGGGTGGGTGGATGACCGTTCGTCCGCGCGGGCATATTACTTCCCTTACCCTCACCACCCGCCTGCAAGACTTGCAGCTGCAACCTGCAACCTGCAACCAAGCGCTCTTTGCAGTCCCACACTGCAAGGGTGTCTTTTTAGCGCACGACAGTTGCGGCCCCCTTGTTTTGGATCCGCCGACCTCCACGCCGCCCGGAGGGATTGCTTCTGCGGTGGTGATACGATAAGCACTGTACTTGCTTGGTATGTATGCACTGCCAGTTCTGCTTTGTCCTGCCCGTGGTGGGAAATGACACGGTGACATGTCGCTGCATCCTGCGGTCAGCCGCGACCACATACCTAAGTTATGCCAGCTCGCACCGGCGGATGGTAGGCTGGACGAGGATCAACTGCGTTAGTCGGTCCTCATGATCGATCGATGTGCGCCATGTACAGTATGCACAGTAGTCGTTCGCAATGAGATCACGAATGCAACGGGTGCTGGGCCGGTGGACGGCGGCCTCTGGGTTTGGTCTGAAGTGAGCCGATCCGATCACGTCGAAGCATGGCGTTGCACGGCCGTGCATCAGGCATCCTAGCAACTGGTGAGGCCGGGCCACAGCGTGTGAATCGACGCTCCTTCGAAAGCAAGTGAGTGAGACGGAGATGGAACAGAGATCTGATGTCGCGTACGCAATGGCGTAAGACCAAAATGCAGCACAGTCAGACTGTGTGTGCTCTGTGTCGTGCTGTGCTATGCGCTGGTGGCTGTCAGGCCTGCTACCAAGGCCCTGCTGACCGTACATCCCATCTGGCCCCAACTTTATTTTAGACGCCGTGATGAAATGTACTGAGGGCGCACAGACGCCAGAAACGTCTCGAGCGGCTACCCAGGCTTGCAGGCTTGGGCCGGGGGGACCTTTTGGCCTCTGGCGTCCTGAACAGAAACCCTGAATCCCGACCTGCCAACTGGATTCGACTCGGTCCCGGCTGGCTCGGAGTACGTACCGCTCTCTGAGATACCTACAGCATGTACCGCAACTCTCAGCACAGGCAACAGCCGAGCGTGCCTCACCCGCGAGAGCCACGTTTTTCATCGGGGCTTGCCCTTTTCAGGCAGCTTGTCCTGCTTGTCTTTCTCCGTGTCTGCCCGGCAAAGAAACTCTGGAAGCTCTCGCTGCTAGCCAAATTAGGCAGTTATCGCCCCCACAGACCACAGACAAAGGGTGTTGTTGCCTCTCGCCGTATCAGTCCCACACACCCCAACGGCGTCGATGATGTACAGGTGGTAGCTGCAGGCTGGGGAGCGAGCCGTGTACTGTACAAGCCCAGACATTCCGCTTGCTTATTCCCTCCTGCTTGAACAGAGGGCTTCGTGACACATTCCATCTTGGATAGGGAGGGGAAGGGACGATATGGCATCCTGTGACACTTTGGCCTGTCTGCCTGTCTGCCTTACAACATGAGGCACGTACTTGCCAATATATCCATCGCACAAGAACCGGGTGGCGGCAGCCACAGAATCCATAGGCTTCTGCGGAGACGTGCTGCGTATGTTGTGGTGTAATGGAGTATCCGTACATGGGGTCTACTTAGAGACAGCCGTTGGGCAGCAGTCAAGAGTGTGTACCACAGCAGCGCTGATCGGTACAGGCTACTTGGGGTGGGCAAGACGCACAGTATCCAGATGCGCGGGTACTTCGCACCACAGCACCAGAGCCCGAGAAGGGAAGGGGCAACCTTGGTGTGCATGGTTACCGTATGTGGCCCGATTCGGCTGCGGGCAGGGTTTGTCTTGGGTGGGGACCCACTCGGTCGCGCTAGGCCGCGCCGCCCCATTCTTTTTCAGCAACCAAGCGGGAGGTTAGGTGAGTTACTTTGCGTGCTGCCACTGGCAGGCCGGGCAGGCTCAGGCTGGTGGGTTTGCAGCTTGCCTTGCCTTGCCTTGCCCAGCCTGGCCCTGCTCCGTCGGTACCTTGGTACCTACCTAGGTAAACCCACCCACCCATCCATCCGTGCCCATGGCGCCCCCCCCTACCCATGGCCCCGTTCCCACCCTCACGCTACCAGGGCACGGCCGCCAGGGCCACCTGGTGCTCAGGCTGGGGGCTTGGCTCGGGTTCCCTAAAATCAGTCGTGCGTGCTTGCTTCTTTGCTTCCTCAATCTCGCGCGCCTCTCCTCTTCTCCTCCTCTGCCCCTGCTCTACTCCCGCCCTCCTCCACGAACACGACACGACAAGTCTCAACAAAGCTTGGTTCGGAAGGCGGTTTTTTCATCAGCGACCATCTCGCCGACCCCAAGCCTTTCATCCCCCTGACGTCGTCACCAACCGACGGTGGAGCTCTCCATCCCACCGTCTCCGCGAAAAAACACTCGAGACGCCCGCGCTTGGATCGCATTCCCACAAAGACTCAGTCCCAAGCCAACCAGCCAACCACGACCACGCTGGTCCGACCCAGCCCTCGTGACCCGGACCGGCACTCGTCCCAGCCAGCTAGCCAGCAGCAACACACGACATCTTTAAGCATTATCGGCTGTGATCTGCATCACAGCGTCGACACCAGGCCCTGCCGCCATCCCAAACGTTGTCAATAGCAGCACATACAATCGAGGTGTCGCAGCCATGTCCATGTATCCGCACCGAGGCATGGGAGGCGTCCCACCCGGAGGGAACGGCGCGTCCCGCCTGAACGAGCTGCTCGACAACATCCGTTCCGAGTTCGAGACCCAGGTTCGCCAATGCGAAAACTACGAGCACCAGAGTGAGCATACCTGACCTTTGCGACGAGCACCACCGGCGCCAGCTAGGCGCGACCTCTCTAGTCCCAGCTTCTAACACACGTCACAGTCCAAACTCAGGTTAATGAAATGCAATTGGTTCGCGAGAAGGTTTACGCGATGGAGCAAACCCACATGGCGCTCAAGCAGAAGTATGTTCCTCCCTCGAGCTAGCTATTGCGCCTGCGCACATCCACTGACAGCCTTGCCTGGCAGGTTTGAAGAAGAGGTCACCCACCTTCGCCGACAGCTCGAACAGGCCAGAGGTGGCGCTCCTCAGGGTGCCATGGTCGGCCCGCCTCCCCACCAGGGCCCGCCGCAAGCTCCTCCCCCGGCCATCGGCATGGGCACCAATGCCTTCAGCGCAATCATGTCCGGCCAGGGTGGTCAGGGCGGTCCTATCCCCCCGCCCCCTCCTCCGCCGCAGGAGCAGCAGGGCCCTCCTCACCAGATGCCGCAGCCTCCTCCAGGGCTCCAGGGCCCCCCGCCGCCCCCTCCACCACCGTCACAGGCGCCCCCTTTTCAGCAGCAGTACCCCCAAGGCCCGGCGCCGGGCGGTTTCCCGTCCCAGCCTCCCCAGAGCACCGCCAGCCCGGGGCCTGGTAAGCGCGGTGGACCCGGCAGACCGCCTGCTGGTGGCCCCGCGACTCCTCAGATCAACACCCCGATTCCGTATCCAGGACCCGGAGGCCCGGGCCAGTCTCCTCAGGTCGGCACCCACCCGACCCCGGACCACGCCAGGATGGCCCAGCCGCATCATCCTCCCAACAACGCCCTTGGTGATCTCGATGTTGAGCGTCTGGCCCCTCAGCACAAGAAGGCAAGGGATGATTGGTTCGTCGTCTTCAACCCGACTGTTCCACGCATGCTCGACGTGGACTTGGTCCACACCCTGGCCCATGAGAGCGTTGTCTGCTGTGTTCGCTTCAGCATGGATGGCAAGTACGTCGCGACTGGTTGCAACAAGTCTGCTCAAATCTATGATATCGTCTCTGGGGACAAGATTTGCGTGCTGCAGGACGACAACGCCGACACTGGCGGCGACCTGTACATCCGAAGCGTGTGCTTTAGCCCCGATGGCAAGTACCTCGCCACCGGTGCCGAGGACAAGCTGATCCGCGTCTGGGACATCCAGACTCGCACTATCCGAAACACATTCTCTGGCCACGAGCAGGATATATATAGCCTGGACTTCTCTCGTGATGGCCGGACCATTGCATCCGGCAGTGGCGACCGCACAGTCCGACTCTGGGATATCGAGACATCTAACAGTGTGCTGACGCTCACTATTGAGGATGGAGTCACGACTGTTGCGATTTCTCCCGATTGTCGACTGGTTGCAGCCGGTTCCCTCGACAAGAGCGTTCGCGTCTGGGATATTGCCACCGGTCACCTTGTCGAGCGCCTAGAGGGTCCTGACGGCCACAAGGACAGTGTCTACAGTGTCGCGTTCTCACCAAGTGGCAAGGATCTAGTCAGCGGCAGTCTGGACAGGACTATCAAGATGTGGGAGCTCAGCTCATCTCGCCCTGGACAGATGAACCAAGCCCCCAAGGGTGGACGATGTGTCAAGACTTTTGAAGGCCATAGGGTAAGTCCAGAAATTCCACGATGCTCTAATATCCATGATCTAACAATTTTTACAGGACTTCGTTCTCTCTGTTGCCTTGACACCAGATGCCCAGTGGGTCATGTCAGGGTCTAAGGACCGAGGGGTGCAATTCTGGGACCCCAGAACCGGAAACACCCAGGTCATGCTGCAGGGTCACAAGAACAGTGTTATTTCCGTGGCACCGAGCCCCACCGGGAACTACTTCGCCACCGGCTCTGGAGACATGCGCGCTCGTATTTGGTCGTACACCCGAACCGGGCCTTAGTCGGACGAACCGGCTACCCCAGACACAAGCGACATGAGCGGCATGACGACCGAGTCGGATCAAGCAGAGGAAAGGAACTCATCCTTCGTCTTAGGAAACCTAAACAGGGCCGAGCCTTCTCACAGCTGATGCTGCAGGCGCTTGCGTGGATCCGATGGCCGTAGATAACCTGGGCTGCCCACGTATACTTGGAGAACGATATTTCAGGGTGCTTCTTATCTTCAGTTCTGGGTAAAAGACTTGGTCGGGCGTCGGTGTAGTAAAAAAAGAAACAAAAAAATTGAGATGGAAGGCGGGCATAGGATTGTTAGGCAATGGAAGTCCACGCGTTGGGGGGATTATGGGTAGGATCCTGGGCAAGGATCCGAGTGTGACTTTCAGTAATGACTAGATGTGTAGTTTCAATCTGCAATGATACTTTCCTCCACTTTCGCTGTGAACGTGTTTGTGTTTGGTCGGTTCCCTTTTCAGTGTGAAATGTCACTGGCACGGGAGCGTACTCATGGTGGAGTCAAATTGCTGGCTTCATTCACTCAGAGCAGGGCATGGAAGTGGCAGCCATCCATCCCGTCAATTCTACATGAGAGAGCTAAACAAGTCATCGAACTCATCACCTCCTTTCTTCTTTTTCTTCTTCTTAACCTTCTTCTCGCCGCTCGACGACTCTGTCCGTGTCGGCTTCTCGGGCTTGCTTATCCTCGACGAGCCAGAGCCATCCGCTCTGGGCCTCTTCTTCCCTTTACTCTCACCCTTCTCGGGCTTTCTCTCCTTGGGAGGCGGCAGTTCTGCCGCCGGCGACGAACGCCGGACCTTCCTTGAGGCGACATCCCGTTCCTCGTCCTTGTCGTCATCGTCTCCGAGCTCGTCCCTCGAGATGGCAACCCCCAGGTCATCCCCGTGTCCCGCACCCAAGCTGCTGCTGCCACCACCGACCTGCGGTGCAACGGCAACGTCTGCACGCCCTGCAGCCATCCTGGCTACCACCGCCTGAGCTGTGTCCTGCATGGCCTCAGCATTGTCGTCACGACCCTCCGGAGGCTCGGCTGACCTCACGAACGGGGCCAGGGACGCCTCCACCTGCGCCAGCACGCCTATGAGCATCAGGCCCAGCTGGGCGAACTGCCTGTCTGCCAGGAGCTGCGTGAAGGCTCTGTTGTTGGTTGATTGTTAACAAGAATGCGCACCCTGGTGAAGAGGGAATGGGACTCACTCGAATGCCTTGACGGCTGCCACATCGTGCAGCCACTGCGCCCTCACCTCCACCCTGTCCAGCTCCGGCTGCTTGGTGACGATCGCGGCTCCCTTGTCGCTCGTCTTCCTGCGCTTAGCCTGAGCTCCTGCCGATGAAGAAGAAGAGGATAGCAGCTCGGCGCGCTGAACAGCGCCCTCCAGGTCAGGTAGGAGCTTGTGCACGCTGCGGCGCAGCATGTCGAAAGGGGCCCACCATCGCGTGCCGCGGTGCTGGTTCTTGTTGCGGTGGACGAAGCCGTCGAGGAGGAGGGCGGCTGTGGAAAGACGAGTTAGAGAGGATTGGAGGGTGGGCAGGTCTGGAGGAGCTCTGGTGGGGAGTTTTGTGTTGCTGTTGGCCATGAGAATTTAGATGAGAGGCGCAGGGCCCAAATAAATGGTGGAGGTTGAAGATCTCAGGGATCGTGTAAGTCGAATAATAATTGTATTCGAGACAATGTCTCTAGTCCGAAGTTGGTTTTCTGAGAATGGAGGGTTAGACCCTGTTGAAGCTAGTCTAGTCTAGGTTAGACTATCACGTCGGCCTTGCAGCTCTGGAAAGTTGGAAAGAACCAAGGTTCCGCCTTCCAGAATCAGAATCTGGTAGGGACTGGGCTGGACCGAGTGGGCAGAATCCAGAAATTGCGGGGGAGGGGTCCTGCGGGCAGCTAAAATTTCGCGACTCGTTTTCTGCCGCGTTTTCCCTCCGTTTCGCGCAGGAAAGAGAGAAAGGATGTCGAGGATCACTTTCACACGGACGTGGTCCATCCAGTCCCAAGCTCAAGCCTGCCACAGACCACCCTGAGCGATCTTTTCATCCTGAATTGATTCTCCAACCAGCAATGGCTTCACAACCCCTCCGCATCCTGCTCATCGGCAACGGCGGCCGCGAGCACGCCCTCGCCTGGAAGCTCAGCCAGTCGCCCCTCGTCGAGTCTATTATCGCCGTCCCTGGAAATGGCGGCACCGCGACCTGCCCCAAGGTGACCAACAACTCCTCCGTGTCTGCCGAGGACTTCCCCGGCCTCGTCGCCCTCGCACAGAAGGAGAAGATTGGTCTTGTCGTCCCTGGTCCCGAGGCGCCTCTCGTCGCCGGCATCGAGACCTTTTTCACCAATGTGGGCATTCCGTGTTTCGGGCCCTCAGAGGCTGCTGCGCGCATGGAGGGCAGCAAGACCTTCTCCAAGGACTTCATGAAGAAGCACAACATCCCTACCGCCGCCTACGAGAACTTTTCCGACTACGAAAAGGCCAAGGCCTACATCGACTCCGTCCAGCACGACGTCGTCATCAAAGCCACTGGCCTGGCCGCCGGGAAGGGCGTCATCATCCCTACATCCAAGGAGGAGGCCCACCAGGCACTCAAGGAGATCATGGTCGACCAGGCCTTTGGCTCCGCCGGCAGCGAGGTTGTCATTGAGGAGTTCCTCAATGGCGACGAGCTGAGCGTACTGTCTTTCTGCGACGGCTACACCATCAAGTCCCTGCCACCCGCCCAGGACCACAAGCGCATCTTTGACGGCGACCAGGGGCCCAATACCGGCGGCATGGGCTGCTATGCGCCAACCAACATCGCCACTCCTGAGTTGGTGGCGCGTATCGACAAGGAGGTACTCGAGCCCACAATTGCTGGCCTGAGGAACGACCGGATGCCTTTCAAGGGCTGTCTCTTCACCGGTCTCATGATCACACCCAACGGTGTCAAGGTTCTGGAGTACAACGTGCGCTTTGGTGACCCCGAGACGCAGGCGGTCCTTCCTCTGCTGTCAGAGGACACTGATCTGGCCGAGATCATGCTGGCTTGCGCCAAGGGTTACCTGAGCTCTGTGGACTTCAAGGTGCAGCCCAAGTTCAGCGCAACGGTCGTTGTCGCCGCAGGCGGATACCCCAACAGCTACGCCAAGGGAACACCCATGACCGTGGGAACTCCTGCTGCCGGCAGCAACATCACCATCTTCCACGCTGGCACCAAATTGGCGGGCTCCCAGCTTCAAACAGCAGGTGGCCGTGTGATTGCTGCCAACGCGATTGGCTCAAGTCTCGAGGAGGCCGTGAAGAAGGCATATGAGGAGGGTATCAAGCTGATCCAATTTGAGAACATGTTCTACCGCAAGGATATCGCACACCGCGCATTCAGGAAATCTGGCGCCGCCCCAAGCGCAGGACTCACCTATGCCCAGGCTGGTGTCAGCATCGATGCAGGCAACGAGCTTGTTGAGATGATCAAGAAGGCTGTGCGGTCAACCGCCAGACCTGGTGCCGACGCCGAGATTGGTGGATTCGGTGGTGAGGTCGACCTGTCGGCTGCTGGCTATCCTAACGCGCCCGTGCTGGTGGGTGCCATTGATGGTGTCGGCACGAAGCTGATCATCGCGCAAAGTATGAAGAAGCACGACACCGTCGGCATCGACCTGGTAGCCATGAACGTGAACGACCTGATTGTTCAGGGTGCCGAGCCCGTTATGTTCCTGGACTACTACTCCTGCAGTAAGCTTGAGCCGGCCGACGCAGCTGCCTTTGTCTCCGGCGTGGCCGAGGGCTGCCGGCAGTCCAAGTGCGCGCTCGTAGGCGGCGAGACCGCAGAGATGCCGGGTATCTACCACGGCGAAGACTACGACGCGGCCGGCGCTGCTATCGGTGTCATGCGCAAGGAGGCGAGGCTACCACGCCTGACGGGTATGGCCGAGGGCGACGTCCTCCTCGGACTGGCTTCCAACGGCGTTCACTCCAACGGCTTCTCGCTGGTCCGCCGCATCGTCGACCGCGCCGGGCTGAAGTACGCGGATGCATGCCCGTGGGACAGCTCCGCAGGCACCGTAGGCGAGAGCCTGCTGACGCCGACGCGCATCTACGTGAAGCCGCTGCTCAAGGTCCTTGGCCAGAACCTCATCAAGGGCCTGTCGCACATCACGGGCGGTGGCCTGACTGAGAACGTCCCGCGGACGTTGCCCAAGACATTGGCAGCCGAGATCGACGTGACCAACTGGGAAGTTCCAGCCGTCTTCAAGTGGCTGCGCAAGGCCGGCGATGTCGCGCCCAAGGAGATGGCGCGGACGTTCAACAACGGCGTTGGCATGGTCGCTGTGGTTTCTGCCGCGGACGCAGACCAGGCTGTTAAGGTTCTCGAGGCGGAGGGCGAGAAGGTGTACAGGATCGGAAAGCTGGTGAAGAGGAGTGAGGGTGGGGAGGGATGTGTCCTGAAGGGACTGGAGTCTTGGGCTTAGATACATAGATAGAGGGGGTATCGGGGTCTGCTTTGGCGCTTGGATCGGAATAGGGGCAAAGGAAAAGAAAATCTATATATTGCTTTATTGAAGATGCAATTGGACGGAACGTTGAGCTTGTGACGGCTATCGCCTGGTTTTCTATTGGACGGTGCGGATTGGTGTCATTTTCAAGCAACAGGATGGAAGAAATCATCTGCCAGAATTTCCATCCCGATATCCACCACCCAAGGTTCAATCGCCCCGGTAGGATCGAGAATCGAAGTCACTCGAAGGATTGACGCCCGGGGTCCAGCTCCAGAATGCGAATGAGCCTTTAGTGTTCGAACACAGTCAGCATCCTGCAGGCCCACGAAGTGAGGTTGTATCAGGACACCTACATCTTTCGACCCAAAGGACAACCCTGAGCGTATTCTCACATTAACAACTCTTGATCATCGCCATTTGCTTGCTTGGATGGACCAGCTCACGCCATGCCACTCTGGTTCTGGCATCCGCAGAGACCGAAAACCTCTGCTGACGTGTTCAAGGTAGAGCAACAACTATGGGGCATTCTCGCTGGGGACCGCGAGCCGCAAAAACCAATCTCGCAGGCGGCTGACCTCTACCTGCCATTAGAGAGGGAGAGGAGGAACACCCGGCTTCTGAGAGTCACGCGCGCGGCACAGTCTGGAGCAGAGCAGACGAGATTCGCCGCACAGGTGGTGCATGTTGACCTGGACGACGACCCGACTTACCTTGCCATTTCTTACGCATGGGGTGAGAAGTCGGTTGTTGGGCACTTCCTTGACCCGGACGGAATCGAGACACCACTCGGGTACAGCCAGGTGATCCTCGATGTCTTAAACACCCTTGTTCCGCCGGACGGGACGCTGTACCTCTGGATCGACGCGATCTGTATCAACCAGGAGGACCCGGACGAGAGAGCAAGCCAGGTCACCATCATGGGTGGCATTTACAGGAAGTCACAGCAGGTCATCATCTTCCTCGGTACCGCGGACGACGCATCGACCCGCGCGATGGACCTGCTCCAGCTGACCCGGGGCTTCATCCAGGCCAACGGCGACGTCCTCCCCGCCCTTCGCATCGAGGACTTTGAGCAAAGGTCGCTCGGCGCAGGCATACCCCCCGCATCCTGGGCGGCCGTCGCGCAGCTGCTCTCCAGGCCGTGGTTCACCAGGGGTTGGACGGTCCAGGAGGTCGCGCTCGCCTCGGACGCCGTGGCGGTGTGCGGCCGCCATGCCGTGCGGTGGGACGACCTCTGCCAGCTCTGCCGGTGGGTCGTGGACAACAACGGCCTCTTGTTCCAGGTGATGGATAAGTATCTCCCGGTGGAGAGCCGGATGGCTTACCTGGAGGTCCCGTTTAGGAATCCGCCGAGCATTGCGGTCGCTCGGGACATTCAGTGTGGGGAGAAGGCCCCGGCGATCTTACAGCAGCTGCTCCTGCGTTTTCGACACTTTCGGACCAGTGATCCTCGTGACAGGATATTTGCTCTTTTAGGCTGTGAGTGAAGCAATCCGTCTTTTCGAGGAGTGTGGAAGCTGATATGCATCTGCTGTTTCTTTAGTGGCACTGCCCAGTGACAAAGTCGAACACGAACTTCAACCCAACTACAGAATTGCGGTCGAAGACTTGTACACCCAGGTCGCAAGGCGAATTCTTCTGAGGGATTCAGAGGCTCTCATTCTGTCTGTGGCAGGGGTTGGTCACCGGCGGTCTCTGCGTGTACCATCCTGGGTGCCGGACTGGACTTCACTTACAGAAGGCATGACTCTGGGCGAGATTGCAGCCACTGAAAACTATCAAGCAACCGAACAAATCAAGAAACCCACCATTTCCTACGACCCGCAGACGCCAAAAGTGCTGACAATCGAGGGCTGTGTCGTCGACACCATATCAAAACTGAGCTCCGAGCGCCTACCCCTGAGTCGTGAGGGCCGCCTGCGCTACGTGAAAGACACGGCTGTCTGGATGGAAGAAGTTCTGAGAATGACAGAGATCGACGAAACCCTCGAGATCAGCCAGTCACAAGACAGCACAGACGCACAAGCACAGAGAACGTGCCTCTGGAAGACTCTCACCGCTAGCGGGCCGGCAACGCCACCCTCCTACGGTTGGAACCTAGGCCAGCAGCAGCAGCGTGGACGGGACCCGCCGACGGAGCGAGGCTTTGAGAACTGGCTCGCAGAGCGCCGCGAGTGCGCCGCCAAGGGATCGCTGGAGGGTCTGCGTCTCGAGAGGGCCGCGAGGGAGGAGGTCTCCCGGTTCGCGTACCATTGCGACCGCGCGACGCGGGGCCGGCGGGTCTTTGTGTCGGCCGCAGGGCACCTTGGGCTCGCGCCCGCGGGCGCGGAGGTTGGGGACGCTGTCTGTGTTATCCCTGGGATCCGTACGCCTTTTGCTATCAGGAGAAATGCTGGAATGGGACATCTTGGAGATGGGGACTATGTCCTTGTGGGAGAGGTATATCACCGTGGTGTTGTGTCAGGGGCAGTTGGGCCGTATCTGTCGAGTGCACCTATACGTCTATGCTAGTTTCGAGGCTCGCTGCGTAATCCCCATGTATAGCACACTGACTTCTGCACTTAACAATCTATTATCTTTTTGAGGTCCAGCCATTTTGAGGCAATTTGCCCTGGCTGCCGTGCAGTGGTTTTCTGTACCGAGTTACATGCACGTTACTGGGGACGAGCAAAGCGGGCCTGTACAAGATAAATATCCATTTCTCTACGGCAGAGAAGCCTCCATGAAGGAATAACTAACAGAAGACTCTGGGAATTTCCAGGTGCGAGGAACTTGCAAGGAAATTGACGTGAAGCACGGCTTGTGCAGGCCTTCTATCCACGAACAAGCCCAATCAAGCCCTCACTCGGTCGATCCGAACAACGAAGGGCAAAAGGAAGTAGAGAAATTCCCAAAGGCCCAACCAAGCCTCGAACCACAAAGGTCCGGGGCACACAATAAGCCGCGCAAAAACCGAAGACTCCAATTCATATTCTCATCCCGTTGACGCCCCTGCCGAGCTCCTCAATCGCATCGGCCCGCCTTACGCCTTCAGCGGGAACATGCCCCTGCCCGCCCACCGGCGACCCACACTCCGGGCATCGCGCCTGCTCCATGGGCATCCCACACTCGCCAACAGTGAAAGGATGGCCAAGCTCACAGGTATACCAGTGACCCGTGCCGTGGAACTCAGCCGCCATCGCGCCGTATACTGCGCGCATCTCGTCGGTCGTGACGGGTCGGTAAAAGACGCCACCTTTGAGGACGTTCTCGGCAGCTTCGATCTCCGCCTCCATCACATGCCTGGACTCACCGCGAATGGACCCAAGGAGATCGCGGGCACGGGTGAGGTGGTCGAGGCCCTTGTCACTAAGACTCTCGCGCTGTGAAATGACTTCCTCTTTTGTGTCGTGCGTCACTACCGTTACTTCTTCAAGGAATGCGCCAGGGATAGACTCATCACCGGACATATCAGTTTGCTCTGATTTGCCAAGGGAAAGGGCGAATACGCAGAACTGGGCCGAGTAGATATGGCCCTCAGCCTGCAGCTGGGGTCGACTGGTGTCGACAGCGAGCTGGATGAGCTTGTTGCACAGGTCGAAGTTGGCAGTAAAATCAACATCGATCTTCGTTTGAATTACCCCCGATGCCTTCCAAAGATTCATGAAGTCAGACAAGATGGTGATGCTGCACTTCAAGAGGAGAGAAAGCGCGAGTAGATATCCTCGGAGTTGAATGACATCCTGGTCGTAATGGAAAGTGCCATCCGTCTTGTTCTGCCTTCTCGCATGGCGCACGAACTCGAACACCCTGTGGAAAGGCTGCTCCTGGACGCTGACTTGATCCACAAACTTTTCGATATTGACGTATGTTTGCAACAAGCCCTTGTATCGCTTCTGGCCAACCCAGTTTCTCAGACTTCTAATTTGAGTGAAGAGATTGCCAGTAAGAGCAATTCGGCCAGGTCGACCGACATCCTTCACCTGGTCAGCGCTGTCCTCCAACTTTTGCTTTTCCTTCATGAGGGAGTCCGCCAGTTCCAGATGACGGTGAGCGGACCACGAAATAAACTTCTTGGTGGCTTCGTCAAGCATCGCACGGCGCACGATCCGGCCGTACCGGCAGATGCTGCGCAGAGAGCCACGACAAACTGAGCAGGCTTTGACTTCATCCATGGAGAATGGCTTGGCGGCAGTCATGATTTCTGTTGGGAGGCCATTTTCGTCAAGCTCATAATGTTCATGCATGCTCATCTGCCCATCCATTGATTCCACTGTGAAGAAGTGGCCACAGTCAGGGAAGATGCAGGGAGTCTCATCAATCGTGATTTCTCTGTACTCCTTCATCTCAAGTAAATCAACGACAGTGGTCAGTACGTCCTCGGAGCCACAGGTCTGACAGTATCGTGCATCCGGGCAATCCTCGCCGCATAGAGAGGGACACTGGTGCCCACAGCTCAATAATAGCGTGCACCGCTTCGAGCAGGGAACCCAATCGCATGGGGCAGCGCAGGGCATGGTACACTCGCCATGAGGGCAGCGTGAGGCACACACCTGCTCGGCACACGGCGCGCAAGGTTCATGGCAGAGCTTATTGCACCGGGAATGACTGCAGTGCGCCTCGCAGGGCCGCTGACAAGGACCACACTTGGCCTCGCCGTGGCATGGCTGCTGACATGTGTGTGGGCATGCTGTAAAGTTCCGGTCGCAAACTTGTATGCAGATTCCGTGATTTGTCGACAAGACCTGGCCCTGCTCGCGGAAGTTGCAATTGAGACACAGGCTGTGGCATGTGTGACAGCAAGGAAGGACTTGTCCACACTCGGCTGTACACTGGAACATTGAATTATCAACGGCCACATGGCAAGGGACAAAAACGGCGTGACCACAATGGGGCACCTGTTTCTGGACAATCTCTAGACAAGTGACCAAGGCTGGGCTTTGTACTTGCCAGCACTCGGCTGTCTCCATGATGTGGCCACAAGGAAGCTTCAGGTCGATGTGGTCCAAAACCACATGACACTTGTCCTCGCATTGATCTCCACACTGCAGAGAGCAGGCATGATCGCAACCTTTTTTGGGACGTGGGCAGTCCTCAATGCATTTGACAGCCTTGTGGACGAGGTCGGAGTGGCACGGCCCGTGGCATGCATGGCCACACTCTAACCGCCGATCGCAGCGCAGAGTGCAACCGGCATCTGGAGACAGCTGCGAGAAGTGTTCTGGCTGAGAGACAAGAATGGGCGTGTCGGGATGTCGAGGGCACTGGAGCTCAATTCTGTCGCCAAAGTTGTTCTTCGCCTGCAACAAATGGATGATCTGGTTCCACATTTGTACGTTGCTGTATGTCTTCGAATTGCCAATAATATAGCACCCATGCTTTGCTCTCGATAGGAGAACATTGATCCGGTTCGAAGTGCTGAGGAAGCCACATCGATTTTGAGGGTTGCTGCGAACGAGGGATATGATGACAACCTTTGCCTCTTCACCTTGGAAATTGTCGACTGTCGCCAGCCGCACACTCTTTGCAAGAGTTGTCCTGGCGACTGACTGGTGATGAGGGACCGGTGGCTTAGACTGGCTGATCTCGAGCTCATCCAATTCGACAAGATCCCGGTCGTCAAGTGCGACCGCAAACGTCGACTCTGCAGCCATTCGCCAGCGGAGCTTCTGAAGCTGGCCAAGGTAGGGCGTCAGGACGGCGATGTCCTCCGGGCTGTACTTTCCCTGCCTGACGAGATGAGATACCAGACAGGCGGTCATTTCAACCTCGTGATCATTCGAATGGGACGTGTTATGAGGGTCCTCCATTGCGGCGCCCGCCTCCAACATTTCGTGATGGAGCCAGAAGAGCCGACGTCTCATTCCGACAACATCTGGATAATCGATGACATTTTCTGCGTCCTTGAGATGCTTGTAGAGAGTAGAGCGGACCATCTCTGCAATCGAAGGGTGCATTCGTCGCTGGGTTTCAAGCACGCTGACGGGGAGCTTTGGATCGCGTGAAAGGGGCGGTTGCACGAGACGCTCAAACAAGGACATGTCGAGTGAATATTGAACACCGCTCGGGTTGGTGCTCTGAAGCTGATAGTTCTGTATCTGGGGACGCAGCTGCTCATGATCGCCAATGAATATTGCCTGCTCTACAGAAGGCAACATGGCCGTCAGAATGTGAGCCTCGAGGACTTCACCGGCCTCTTCGCAAAGCATGACCTTAGTTCGGAGCTTTCGCAATAGGTGAAGTTCACGCGCAAGGCCTGTGGTGGTGACGCCAACAATGTCAGCTTGCTGTAGACATCGGCGTCGAACCTCTTGGCGAACTCGACTGCGGTGATCCCTGGCTTCGTCGTGGTCCTTGAGAGTATCGATGAGTTCCGTAATGATGGGTCCCCTTATGTCTTGCAACCAGGAACGGTAGATCCGTGACCGCTCTGGCTGCGTCATTTCGGTCAACGGAGAGTGTCTGAGATCTTCGAGAGGCCGTGGAGCTCCTGCTCTCTCAATTCCCAGGTCACTTCCTCCATAGAGCCATTTTCGGATCTCATCGTGCTTATTGCGTTCGACCTTTTGCCAACCATCGTCCTCATGTAGGAAGAGTTCATTGTAATGAGCAGGGTAGGACTCTGACAAATAGGAACGGATAGTCGATAGCGAGTCGAATCGTGACAGCTGAACAATCAAGCTGGTTGCCCTCGCCTCGAGATCCTTCATCTTTTGGACAATCTCATAACTTTCGTGTTTCTCGGGTCTCGTTTGAGACATCTTCTCGGCAACAACTCTGATGTTGAGGTTGTCAAGCCGCTCTGATTTGGATCGTGAGCCCATTCGAATAATGCCCTTGATACCATCGTCGAGCAAGTGCTCAAGTAGCTGGTCGAGCGCGTGGTTGGTGTAGCAGACGCAGACGATAGGACCCAAATTTGATTTCTTCTTGTTCCCAAGAAGGACCTTGAGGATCTTCTCACCGCTGTACGATTTCCCTGTGCCAGGAGGCCCTTGACTGTGACAGTTGTCAGCTATCTGAAAGCTAGGAGGTGAGGTCGGCGTAATTTTGGTCTCATCCGATACTTACATCAATGAAAGTTCACGAGAAAGAGTATTGAGCAGAGCGTGAGATTGCGTTGGATCAAGGCCCGTTCTGGATGATACCTCTTCCACTGCAGGCGTTCTGTCGACACTGACGGATAAGGCTCTCCCATCCACGGTGAGGCACTGGAGATCGAAAGAGAAGCCAGGCGCGCGAGCAAACAGGGGTGGCGAGACGACGACTCCATCTGCTGGGCTTGGTCCGGTGGGGGCGATGAGATCCGTAAATGGCAAGTCGGGCTTGCGAGAAAGCTCCTGGAGTGCTTCCAGAGTGTACTGGAACGAAGGTAGTAAAACGCCTGGGAATTCCACCAGACGTCGGTTGGGGAAGCTGCCTATTTCTCGGAACCACGTCAAGATTCGGCCGAGATCTGCCCTCGATTTACCCACGAGGTGCATATTGACATAGAGGTAGTCCCTATCAGACGAAAGCGTGAGCTTCTTTGGGCCCTGGGGGTCGCCTTCGGTCTCATTTGAAGAGGCGGGGCCATTCTTTGTGGCACCTTGCTCGCTTCGCAAAGTCGAGTCGGCAACTACCAGGAACAGGATCATGCCAGCAGCGTCGAGGACACAGGCTAATGCTCCAGGCTGAAGTCTCTTGCATTGCTCCCACCACATTTGTCTCTCCTTGTTGCCCATTCTTCTTGCCACATCAGGCTGATTGCATCTGACGGTCAGTTCCAGCCCCTTGTCTTTGTTCAACTTTAGCTCTTTGATTGTTGCATCATCGTATGTGGTGGTCCTGGCGCTGTTTTGTGATAGGCGATGACCTTGGCGGCCAGGGTTACGAAGGCGTTCGAGCATGTCACTGACAGCATCTCGAAGTTGACCCACAGTGTCTTCTCGTAAGAGCCGGAACTCCCGGTCCACTCGGCCGCGAATGCCTTGCAGGTGCCACTGGGAGGAATCGGTAGTGGGTAGATACTCGTTTCTCGCCGCAGTGATTTCCTGATAAGTCGGCATGATTTTGATCTTGGATATGTCTGCGTGGTCATTATCGTGTCGAGGCCCGTCCCTGGAAAGGTGCCCAGGTAGATCCTGCACCATTACGAACTCTTCAGGATGAACCACGGCAAATCTGTGAGCCTTGACATCGGTAATGGTTTTGCCGACACCCAGACGACGATGCAGGTAGTCGAGATACTTGGTAGCTTGCAGCTTTGAGAAGTTGTCGACAGGCTGGGAAGAGCTGACGAGAAGAAGGTCGAACTGCTCCACAATGCGATGGAATGTGTCATTGACAATGTTGGAAGTGTTGCAGTCGACAAGTCTGAAAAGCACCGCAAGGGATAGCTCAAGAACAGTCATCAACGCGTCATGTCCCTGAGCTGCTTCTGGCCAAGTCTGAGCGAGATCCACGACGAAGTCAAACAGCCTGGCCGCACGACTGGCATTGACTCCAAGTATGAATGCATGGATATTGGTCACCTGCTGCTCCAACACATTGGAGTCAACAGCTCTTGGATGGGTGACAAGACGAAAAAGTGGTCCGATTTGAGACTGCCAAAGGTTGATCTTGGCTTGGGAAGTGACAGCCTCGGGAATGTTTCTGTCCGCAACGTCTTTGACAAACTCCAGGCCAGCATCTGTGGCGAGCTTTCTGACTGTTTCCTGCGACGCTCCTAGGTCGCCGTCCATCAATTCAAGGGCCAGCTTGAAGAACTGTCCCACATCGACTGATCCTGCTCTAGGCTGATGGGTGCGATTGAGCAGCCTTTGCCAGCTTCTCAATCTGTCCTCGCTTTGGCGAACGACGGCTTCATCTTGTTGTGGCGCTCTTGCAGGCGCATTTGTGTCCACAGACAGGTCATGGGAAAACCTGCAACGGTCACCATCGCGGCACCGACCTTTGTCTCTGAAGAAATGGCATATTTTCCTGGGACCATCACGGCGGTCTCCGTTGTTGTTGTTGTGATGGCGGCGATTGGATTGTCTCGGCCTAAGGAAATGATCAGCAAAAGCCCCAGGGCGGCGAGAATGATAACAAACCTCGCATTGCCGTTTGGAGCACCCGCGCGATTCATATTTGCAGGCGCGTGATCGCACGGTGGGTGACGCTCAGAAATTTGGGAACGTGAGCGTAGTAAGGGAGGAAGGGGCAGACAGAGTAAACTGGGAAGGAAGTGGGCAAAGTAGGTAGGTGGGATGGCTTTGCAAGCAGGCAAAGGTCAACCGGTCACGTAAACACAGTCGTTGACGGCGAAATCAGGGAAAAGCCAGACCCTGCTTCGAGATTAGACGAAAGCGAATGCTCGGAAGAATCAGATCTCGTTTGAAGGAATGTGCAAACACGCGTAGGCTCAACCAAAGACGAAAAATTTGGGGAGAGAAGGTGGTTGGTTGAGTTCGACGGAAGGGAAGGGGGTCGTTCAATAAGTAGGTGGTTCGAGTGGTCAAGTTTCAGGCTGGACCAACAAACAAACTCCCTCCCCCAGGGCGATAAAGAAATATGGCACGGTCCAAGATGAAAAAAGCTGATTTGGCCTGGTAGGTCCCTCTGGTAGACCGTTTTGGCAGGGTCTCATGGGAGGCCTAGGTCAGGCTTCAGCTTAGACTTAGAGGGAAACCGAAGTCAGGCACCCGGGCTCAGGATTTTTTCTACGTTACCCAAAGCCGAATTTTACTGCCATGGGAGCATCGAGCTTTTATGCCAAACCAGGTACGTTGGCATCTGTTGGCATCTGCATCGCCATGAGCGACCATGCGGGAGGCCCACCGTCAGGCGGCTAGGCAGATTTGGTGGTTACACAACCCCAGGCACCCAGCCTGGCATATGTACGCTTCAGTGAGCAAGCCAATTCGCTGCAGCTCGTACGGCGTGGCCCTCGAGTATCAAGGCGGTCATATTGATTGAAATAATCAAACATGGAAAGCCTCCAATTGAACCAAGTTTACCTCACTAAGAGGGTCAATTGAAGCAGAAAGATGAAACTCAAATTGAGCACATGCGAAGCACCACAGAGAGTAATATGGGCTCTCCTGAAGATATCTACCTAGGTATGTAATTAACGCGTTTCTCAGCACCCGGGTCAAGGTATTGATGCTCCGGCCAGAGGAGGGACGGACATCGTCAAACCCAAAGCCTTGAGGCCTTCTATGAAATCGGGAGACATTCACACAAGACTGTTGATATGGCCATATCTCATGCTGAAATATGTCGAGGTAGACGTGTCCGTGCTTGTTGGTACGTACCTCTGGTTCGATGGACCCGGATCGTCCCGACTTCCAGGTTGATGACCAACGCTGTGCGAACGCACCAGTTGTTACTTGTCAGTTTCCAACAAGAATGATTGTGGTAGCAATGCTTAACTCGACGTTTCGCTGCCGCTTTTGTTGTGAAAATCAAACCAAGGGCGCTTGGAATAGGACCATCCTCGAACGTAACAAACCCCCAATCGCCTCACTCACGGTTACATATATCCACACCTACGCACACACGACACACATAGCACAAGCATATGTGTATGAATACAAATCCCTCTCAACTACTAGTTTCTCTAATCGATCTAGTGTTATTGACCCAACCGTGCTTTGTGTGTAGCGGGCGCATCTTAGCAACCACTAAACCTATTCCATTTGTTCATCGAAATTATATAGACCCTTGTTGGATCCCCTGGAGTCTGGGCGTGGCGAGTAAGAGAGCGTTAGTGAGAACATCCCTCTCTCTATCCTACATAAGTCATGTAGAGAGTGTTGTTCCGTCAGTCTTCCTCCTCCCTCATCACAAAGCCTGTGAATATCAGTCGCAAGTTCATTCATTCGCAATGCATTTGCAAACTCCCCGAGCTTGACCCACATCGGCCTGTCTAGTTTCGGGCGGACGTCGGTCTTTTCAAGAGCCAGTAAATGAATGACAACGCCGCATAGGGCTTTCAGCCCATGTTTCCCCTTCAATTCTAATGAGAGCAATCCCAAATGGGAGTGAGTGATGGCCCACCTGACTTCAGGATTGAATTCGCAAATGTTAAAGCGCTCCTTGGCATTGTATACGTCCGTCCAATAGCTCAAAGGTAGTCGACTGGGATGCCGCCGCTGACGCATCATTGAAGCTGTCTGCAAAGCTGTCCTAGACTCGAGCAAGCGCGCAAAGACAGGCCTGCGGCGGTATTTGTGCAGGTTTTTGCCCAAGGTGGAGTGAGTCAACAGATCCTTCCATAATGAGAATGTCGGGCACTCGGAGCTGATCGTTTTAGTATGGAAAAGCCAATATTTTTGCGCATATGCTAGGAGATGGAAAACTCCCTGGGACTCGGAGCCTTTCTGATAAGCACCGCCGACTTCTGTGATTATTCTTCCCAGATCTGGATCGTGCTGACTTCGGAGGCGCAACAATTTCAAAGCGGCGGCCTTTTTCCATGATCCATCTTTCAAGAGATGCTGAACAACCGTAGTTGGTGCTTGGCCGACTGAGATATTCGGGACTACCGTGGTGGACAACTGCTGATCGAAGACGCCGTAGCTTAGATAGGTCACCAACAACTCCCCAAGTTCTAGGCTTGCTTGATGAGAAGTGAAGTGCCAATTTAATGGAGTCTCATTGTCGGCATCTTGGAGCAAGAATTGCGACACGCTCTGATGTACGAATCGAACAGTGGTTTCCTCTTCATCTACAGTGATCAGACTCCCGCAGGATGCCAAGGCATGTGCAATGTTGTTGATCTGCTGCTGGGGTCTCCACGTAGCGTCTCCGGGTATAATGCTGAGTGCCTCTTGCATCTCATCTAATGTCAAGGGGCGTTGAGCGGCGAGAAGAATCTTTAGCAGTCGACTTTGAAACGAGGGATCCGTGACTCTGGCCTTTTGGAGTATGCGGCTGAAAAGTGCATACAAGTCCTGAGGCATATCTTCGAGACTGCGCCGGATGGATTCATCTGTCTCGATGTCGTTTTTGCAGAGACAGTCGAGCTGCAGAACGACCCAGAGAAACCTGTTTGGTAGCAAAAACATTAGCCATCAATGCTTTTTCTCTTACAGAGATGCATTGTACAGACATTCCGTGCGCCCCTGCCAAAAGTGCATCCCGGATCGCTACAACGATCGTCGGGTCACCGAAAACGAATTGATCGCTTTCTATTCTTGCAGCTAATTCCAAATCGATGAATGAACCTATGTCTGGATTTTCTTCCGTGATGCTCACAATTCGTTGCGGTTCCAGCCCTCGATATTTCGAATGTATGTCGTCTGTTTGTGACCTAACAGAGGCAAAGACGAGTAGGACGCTGCCCGTGGTGAGGTGAATCATTTCATGCAGTTTTGAAACAATGCTTTGTCTCTCATTTTCGTCGCAGTCATCCACACCGTCCAAAACGAAGAAGACCCGTCTGTTCATCTTGATGAGAGAAATGAGAAGGTCCAGAATATCATCGTCATCCAAGATTGGATTGTCTTGAGTGCAGAGCGCATCCACAGAGTCGTCATTTAGATGACGCAAGAGTAGCTGTCTACAAAGGGACCTCAAGATGATCCTCGATTGACAGCTGCTGCTGATGTCGTGGCGGACGAAAAAGTGGCAGACAGTATCCGTGCCGGAGGCAATCAAGTCGTCCACGACGTTTGCTGCAAGAACTGTTTTCCCAGATCCAAGCTTCCCGGTAAAAACCAGAATTGACGAATATTCGCATGACTTGAACTCCAGATATGCTTCATCAGTGGAAAACCAAGTAGTATTTCCACGCTTTCGAGCTTGCTTCCAAGGTGTCTGGTGGTCGTAGTCCGTGCAGGCGCGCAAGTAATCTAATCGTCTCTTGAATTTCTCCTGAATCCCTCGGGCATGGTATCTTCTGTCAACAAGAGCTCTGACTCTCGAATTTTCGCGAGACTCGTACACTAGAGTCTTGGCGTTTAGAACCTCGACTTCCTCCTTGATGCTTGAAGCGTATTGTCTCAGATCTGATTCTGATTGTCGAAGGTGAGTATCAAAAGCAGAGGTTGTTAGCTGGGCGAATTTAGACTTCTTGCTGAAATCCACGAATTGCTGGCAGATATTGATGACAATGACGAAGTATTCCGTCAGATCTCGCTGAATGTCATCCGAACAGGAATACAGCACTGCCAGATTTTGATAGCGAGGGGAAGATCGTCCGATTTCCATAAATAGGAACGAGAATCTCTCTAAATGCGAAGAGAATCCTATTAGGAGCTGTAGCAAGATCAATACTGGCCGGCCAGGTGGGTGGGGAGCTTAACACACCGCCAGACTGAATCTCACAACGCACCATACGCCGCAGGCAGGGAGGTTCTGAGAACCTCCGACGATAATGTCACCGATGGCAGCGAATTGCTGAACTGCCATCAACATATTCGTGAATCGGGGACCTATGCTAGCTTTTGAGGTGCTCTTATTTATTTCCGCAGTCACAGTCATCACATCTTGTACCCCCGGTGTGCTGTTCTGTGCTTGTGACTTCAATGTTTTGAAGTCTGCCTTCGCCCGATCAGAAAGAGAAGCCTCGAATTGAGAAATGGCCTGTGCGAGTCGAATTTCCGGGGCCAGTCTTGCAGCACGTCGGAGCGCGAGTGCCATATTCTCTGCGATAATTGGATACTATACGGATAATGAATATCGTAGATTTCTCGATGGGCACGGTTAATCGAAGTCCCGGGCCAGAAGAATCGACAAACGAGTTGCTGACATAGAAGATATGTGAGAACGATTGTGGCTGGGTGGTATTAGGGAGATTGCAGGCAAATTGAAATCGAAAAGGGGTTTGGGGTGTATTAGGGCCAGAAAACCCGGGGTTTTCATGCAGATAGATGCTGACTGCATCCGCATTGGTTGCCTGGTTGCCTCGTGCCACGCCACAAAGTGGAGTTGCTTTTCCAATCAAATGCAGCTTAATAGGAGTGATATGCATATGAGAAAAATTTCCGGGCTTTCTGTTAGGCAGACTCAACATCTTTGCAGCAAGCATGTGGCACATATGCAACACTATGGTAGCCACACACAAGGTATGCTGGCAACATGCATGCCTGAAGGGATCTGCAGAAATGGTCACTTTGGCCCATGTTGCGAGGAGGCTCCCTAGGTATGCAGTCTGTAGCCTGCAGAGTGATCATCTTGAGAGCACCCCTAGATACGTGATTGAAGACCGAGAATACTGTAGATTTCTTTTGTCTTGGAGCAGACATCAAATGGAAGAGGCAGGCTGGCGGATGGGCGAGAATAGTAAGACAGCCCTGGCTGCATTTCTAGAAGTCAATATATACGTGACTTCGTAGCTTTCAAACTGTACAGTATCGAAATTCTCGTACAGCAAGGGATGGTCCATTGGCAAAACATCTCATCTGCCCCACTCCTGTGCCGCTTTCCCGCATGAACATGCATGAGAGGCAACATGGCTCTCCTCCTGTCTCCATCAACCTTCATAGATTCTGAATACTTCTAGGCGACCACTTCTCGTTGACATTGAATCAAACATTTCTGGATAAATGTATCACAGGTCGAATACCGAGACCATTGGGGCCGAACAAGACGTTCCGGACGCTAATTTCTCTACTCTATATGACCAGTACCGGTATGAGCCACTGACTGCAGAAGATGCGGTACGCATTCTGGTGCTTGAGCCAGCTGAGGATTTCGAGTCACCTCTTCGTTGTTCCATCATCCAACGCAACCGAGACTCCCAGTCACTCAGTGCGAGTGGTTGCGAATACTCAGCCGTGTCATACACTTGGGGTGACTGCGAGCTCTCCCACCAGCTGTTCGTCACGGCCGATGCTCAGTCATGGCGCTGGCTTCCAATCACAGCGAGCGTCGACTCACTGCTCCGTCATCTCCGTGTGTCCTACAAGGCAAGACTGTTATGGATCGATGCCATCTGTCTCAACCAGAAAGATGAGATGGAAAAGACTCAGCAAATCCCATTAATGGGATGGATTTACAGCGATGCGAAACGGGTCCATATATGGTTGGGAGACGACGAGGTCGACAAGGCCCGACAAGCATTTGCCATTATCCGGAATACTGAGCGTGAGGAACGGTGGAAGATCACCAAGGAAGAGAGACAGTGCCTTGCTGAGCTCTTCAACCGACCATGGTTCTATAGACGCTGGGTCATCCAGGAAGTAGTGTTCTCACACGATGCTATCTTCCATTGTGGAATCCACATGCTCAGTCTATCACGGGTGATGGCTGCCTTGGGGAAGATTCAAGTCGCCGGTGGTCATGATGTGGTCGGTCATGGTGCACAAATGCTTTTATCCAGCGTCGGATCCCGTCACATCTCAAAGAAAGGGCTGCTTTCCCTCCTGGTAAGTCATCTTCGAGGACTGCCCTCGCCTCTCCAGAGATTCATATCTGCCTCTATGCATAAAATATTTCTTTCTGCTTGAATAGCTAATTCTGCTACCGTAGTGGGATTTACACGAGTCCGAGTGCTGCGATCCACGAGACAGGATCGCGGCGGTGTATGCTCTGGTGACTGATGGTGCAAGGCCGCTGCTCCAATACGGCTCGAGGGACTGGAAAGAGATTTACACGGGCGTGGCGTCCTATTTCATCAACAAAGCATCCACATCCCGCGTCATTGGTGGTGCTGCCACTTCCCACGCTGTGCTTCTGCATTTATACAACTTCGGCCCAATTGTATCTGAAGCAGGCTCTAAATGCCCATCCTGGACTCCCGACTGGTCAAAACGGCGCAATAAGTCACTTCCATATGCACTGGATCATCCGATTTTATACTCTTGCAGGAGGAAAACCATGAAGCTTCAAGACCTCAACGATCAGTGGTTTTCAATCACACCAAAGTCCTCTCATCTCTCAGATTCATCCAAGCAGGGAAGGTGGCAGCAGTACTGCTCTAACTTGCGCCGCAATCCAGTCCATATGAGAACTGAGACCGTTGAACAGAGACTACGGATCGAATATCACCCTCTAATATTCTTCCAGCAATGCGGGATTGCAGACCGAGTCATCCGTCCATCTGTGTTGCCGAAGTTCTGGCACAGAGTCCTTGCGGCCTTTGAGCCAGCAGAAATCGCTCCCATAGAGTCACCTGAAACTTCTCAGACTGACCAAGATTCACTACTTGTGCTTCTGGCCCAAATGCTGGTCAAGCGGGACGAAGCAGCCGACAAGCCCTGGAGGGGCCTTGCATCCTACACCAAGGAGATCCGCGAGGCACTGCGAGCCCATGGAGACAACCCCGATGCCCTGAGCGGCCAGCAGAAGAAGAACCTCCAGGACATCAGCGCAAGCCTGCGAAATGTAGCCATTATTAGGATCCAGGCCACTGTGGGATCCTACTGGGCGATTGCACCGCCGGAGTCGCAAGTTGGCGATTGGGTCACACCGTTGCTCCTTTCAGAGCCGAGCCAATTTGTCCCAATGATGTGCCTGAGGCCAATCGAATCGACGGGAACCAGAAAGCCGCCGCGTATTCCTCATGTCACCAGCGGCATGGGAGAACGCTGCCTGCACCTCTTCTCGGGTGGAAGCATCGCGGAAGTTAGTTGTCTGCATCTAACTACGAGGTTTGTTGGGCCCGCAAGCCATTGTGACGAGACACCGTTTCAACCCTGCGAGAGAGATAAAAAGACAATGCTAGAGGTCATAATACAGGCCAATGAAGTAGCTAGCGACAAAGGCCTGCCAGGTCCTATTGTCTTCGATGTCATTTGAGATTGCTGCGCTGCGAGCTGGTCTCTTGGTTGAGAAATAGGCTGTGACGCTCAACATCGAAGAAGAGGGCACTTTTAATTACCCTGGAGTCGACTGCCCAAAAAAAAAAAAATGGAATAGTAACTGGGCAACAGTATGATCAAGTCGTTGGTGCAATCTGGACGATGAGATGGAAGCTCAGGCAGAATTTGGGCCCCAGATGCATTCGGTCTAGCAGATGTGCCTGCCGTGGGATGAAACGTGGGGAAGAGCTGCAGGCAAGTGGGCCCCTGAAGCTGTGACAGATAGCACTTGAGCTCAAAGGGGACCTCGGGAGCTCCAAAATCTTGGTGGAAATGGGTAATCTGGACCTCGACACAGAGTGTCAATTTCCAGTCCTGACCTCTTCTTGAGCGATTTAATTCCATTCTGACCATGTTTCCTTAATCTTTCCACCCTATCAAACAGCACCTCCACCCTAGCCACCGCCCCGACGCCCTCGACAAGGCACAATGCCTCCGCCCAATCCTCGAGACGGCGCCCGGCCGTCCGGTCCTCCCGCCGACTACAAAGCCATTGCCGCCCAGTTCGCAGCAGCCAAACGCCGCCAGCAGGCTGCAGAGGCCGATAGCAAGAATGAGGATACAGGCGAGGAACGAAAGAAAGCAAGCCTCCAGCAGAGACAGCGCGAAGCCCTCGAGGCCCGTCGAAAAACTGCATACGAGCGCCGCTGGGGGTGGACGCTGGGCTTCTGGGTCTGGATGCTCTGCATACACATAATAGGTATCGCATACTTCACGTCGGGATTCCTGTTGACCAGATTGGTCCTGGACGAGAAGTCAAGCTGCGACATCAATCCCGTGGATGGCACAGACGGGAAGGACCTCAGCATTCTGTCCGACTGGAAGGGACGGGGCTCTGTGGATGGCGGATGTTGGCACCCCAAAACCTTCGACAAGGCGGTTGTTGTCCTGATTGATGCGCTCCGGTATGACTTCACCGTGCCGATAGAAGACGACGCCGAGTTCCACAATGCCTTCCCGTTCCTCTACGAGACAGCCGTCAAATCGCCCAACAATGCCTTCCTGAGGCCTTTTATCGCGGACCCACCGACGACGACACTGCAGAGACTGAAGGGGCTCACGACCGGAACACTGCCCACCTTCATGGAAATGGGGAGCAACTTCGCAGGCACCGCCATTGAGGAGGACAACCTCCTGATCCAACTCCGGGACGTCGGGAAGAAAATTGTGCACCTTGGAGATGACACCTGGGATGCCCTGTTCCCGGAATACTTCGAATCCAACAGCAGCAGGTCTTATGACAGCTTCAACGTCTGGGACTTACATTCCGTCGACAATGGAGTCCTCGAGCATATATTCCCACTGCTTCAAGCGGACAGAAAGGGAGATTGGGACCTGCTCATCGGCCACCTCCTTGGAGTCGACCATGCCGGCCATCGCTACGGACCTGCTCACGCTGCTATGACAGCGAAGCTGCGCCAGATGGACGACTTCATCAAGAATCTCGTGGATACTATCGATGACGACACTCTGTTGGTTGTCATGGGTGACCACGGCATGGATCCCAAGGGTGATCACGGAGGTGAGAGTGACGATGAGGTCGAAGCTGCGCTCTGGATGTATTCGAAGAAGGCTGTTTTCGGCAGGACGAAACCTGAGTTTGTCGCCCCTCCTGCCACGGCCAAGATACGATCTGTCAACCAAATCGACCTTGTTCCCACCCTCGCTCTTCTTTTGGGTATTCCTATCCCTTACAACAACTTGGGTGCCCCTATTGAAGAGGCATTCGCAGGCAAGAAAGGAAATGCCTGGGACAGCCTTGCGTCTGCGGCCCGTGTAACTGCTGCAGGAATCAATCGGTACCAAGCATCGTACTTTGCCGCTCGTGGCCTCGAGCAGACGGCTGAGGCCGCTGCGCCGGCTGCCCTTTTCAGCAACGCCGAGACGGTCCTTAAAGACGACAGCAAAGGAAAAACTCGCGAGCTTGTGTATGCCGCCTTCATGGACTATCAAGCAGAGACATTGAAGATCTGCAAGAGCTTGTGGGCTAGATTCGATGTGCCAAGCATGTTGATCGGCATCGTCATTACTGGGCTCGGCTTGGTCGCTCTCGTTCTCTACGTTACAAAGGACGAGGATGACGACTTTGCCGCCTTGGACAATATCGAGCTTGATATTGCTGAGAGAAAGCTGGAAGCTGAGGGCATCGTCGCGGACTCGGAGGTTCCCTCGTATCAGACCCAACAGAAGACGGTGACACTAGCTGCCTTCGCTGGCGCGGTGCCGGGAGCTGTCCTCGGAACCGCGTATGCTGTTCTTACCAACGCGCAAGACTACCGGCTCGCCGCTGCGGGAGCTGGTATCGCCAGTACTATCCTGGTTGTTGGCGCTCTTCTCCGAAATTCACTCGTGCTGCCCATTCCATCAAGCATCTGGGGCTGGATGGCAGCCGTGTTCACTATCAGCCAGTCCATCGGCTTCGCATCAAACTCCTACACCATTTGGGAAGACAGTATTCTTCTCTTCTTCACTACCACCTTTGGTCTTGCGAGTGCACTTGCGTCTCTCAATATCGAGAAGCTGACAGACCGATACTTTGCCGTCTACCACTCAATTCTTTTTGTCCTTCTTGGTCGGGCTGTGTCCTTCTCTAAGCTATGTCGGGACGAGCAGTATCCTTACTGCATGACGACCTACTATGCGTCTTCGGCCTCTTCCACTTCGGCAACCTGGCATTTGGCCATACCTTTCTCAGTCTTTGCCATTCTTCCCTCAATCATCAAGGCATTCTACTTGCCCACCCGCTCCTACCATGGCCTGGCACCAACGTGGATTGGCTACGCCCTTCGCGCCGCGCTCTTCCTATCTGCTGTGTACTGGACCATGGATACAGCAGACAACGAGAACTGGGCCACCGGTCTTTCTGAAGGAACGCTCAAGGTCTTCAGTGTATACACCGCACAGCTGGCCCTGGCCATCGCTGTTGTCGCTGGCACGACTGCATTCATCTGGGCGCCGCCTTGCATATCCATCCTGACGACCTCGACGAATGCCAAGCGCGCCCAGATCGCTGTCCTCGGCTACGCCAACGCCAACGGCGCCCGCTACCTCTTCCTGCCACTCAACATCATGACTGCTTGTATCATACTGTCGAAGCCGATGGGTGGAGGTGCCATGGCGATCATGATGTGGCAGGTCCTCTCGTTGATGGAGATCCTGGATCTAAATGAGCTCACGGGCGAGACCATTGGCCCTGTCATGTTAGGCCTTCTCGGTAACTTCCACTTCTTCAAGACGGGCCACCAAGCCGTCCTCAGCAGCATCCAGTGGGACGCAGCCTTCATTCCGCTCTTCTCGATTCGGTACCCATGGACGCCGCTGCTGGTCATCCTGAACACGTACGCAGGACAGATCCTGGCGGCGGCTTCAGTGCCGCTTGTTGTGCTATGGAAGACGGGCCCCAAGCGCAAGGGCGTACTCGAGAGCGTCAGCCGGGCCTTGGGCGTCTTTATCGCCTACTACGCCGTCGAGTCGCTGGCCACGATGGCGTGGGCTGGCTGGCTGAGGAGACATCTCATGCTGTACCGCGTGTTCAACCCGCGGTTCATGATGGCGGCTATGGTGTTGCTGATCGTGGACCTGGTCGGCATCCTGATTACGCTGACAGGTGTGAGGAGCAACACCCTGTCGATTGGGGAGGTGTTTGGCATGGCGGATTAGAGGCTCTGACTTGTGGCGTCAAGCACTATTTGACATCTGGATTTTCAAAGCATTGCATGGTCATCAACTTCAAAACGGGCGGGCGTTATACTTCCATAAGATACAGATTGGGGACAAAAAGGGGTGTCATGTAGTATTGTGCTCTTTATCTAGTGGGGATCATGTATAAAATCATAGCATGCAGTCAAGCCAGATAGCCAATGGACTGTTCTCGAACATCACCCTTGCTCCGCTGACAGACGAGAATAGCTTCATCAGATGGTATGAGGAATGAAAGTGCAGGTCCGTTGGTCATTCTCCACAAGTACATTAACAAGCGCAAGGAAGAAGACAGGACCAAAAAAAGAATTCAGGACCCCCAAGGCTTGGCTGAGCCGACGACTACCGTTCTTTCCAGCGACGATCACCAGAATTCCTCCCAGGAGGAGAGCTCGTTCGCTCATTATGCACCTATCCTTTCCTTGGGGCTAAGAGATCCAGCCGCCCGGCAGAAGTCGGCATCTTGGTGGTTCCCTAGCCGGGGATTGAACCCGGCGTGTGCTGCAGTTTGGGTTTGGGTGGGCTGGCCTCGCGATCGGAGGGAAACCGTGGGACTCACCCCTGCACTAGCTGGTCGTAGCTGTCCTATTGTTTTGCTGCTTCATGTAGGAGGTTGGCGTTGTCGGAGGGGGAGGGGCAGCTAGCTAGCTAGATGTGTGCTTGAGTTGTTGCCTTGTGCGGCGTCGCGGTCTCACGCGTTAGACGCGGTGTTGACGCGATGGGGGGACATGGGATGGGAGGTGCGCAGGTTGGCGGCCAGAGGAAAGTAGGGCAACACCGTCCGCACTGCCCAGATTTCTTGAGCAACATGAATACCTACTGCATCCCGTGCTCTTCCCACACCTGATAGATCCTGTCCCTGATGGCTTCGTGGCCGAGTGTCCGCGGGTGGAATGTCTTGCCATAGTAGGTAGGCACCCACCACATCCCATTTTGAGTTGTGACCCCATCATATGCCGGCCGTAGCGAAGGGTCATGATGCTTCGCCATGGCCATGTAGCAGAGTGCAAGCTCACCCCAGTCACCCCTCTCCTGGGCCCGCGCCAGACAGGTACTGGGGTCAACCAGTGGCGACAAGGGCGACAGGACCTTCTCCCTCTGATACCTCGTGGACTCGGGGTCACCGTTCGTCCCGTTCGGCCAAGTTGTCTCGTTCCTCGCATTGTCTGGGCCTCCGACGAGGAAGAACCAGCTATCCGTCCTGTTGTAGGCCGGCTCCAGCACGCCAGGCTCGCAGAACCGGTGGCCCTCGAAGAGGTCATCGTAGTCGACAAACACCACCCTCGGCCTGGCGCCTCTGAAACCCTCCTGAACCACCCGCACCGTCCGCCTCAGCTTCGCGTTGGCGGCATCGACCAGATCGTTCATCCGCCCCCTAATATCCCGCGACAACTTCGGCCCTCCGTACCACACGCCCAATGACATATCGTCACATTCCGTCGTATTAGCATCGAAGAAGCGCGCGTACCCCGTGACGGTGATGCTAAACCGAGGCCGCTTCTCCCAGGATACTTTGTCGAGCACCTCATGCAGTATGACGCCGAGCCGCTGCTCAAACACGCTGCTCTTAACAGCTGCATCCGCCGCCTCCAGCGCAGCCTCGCACGTCCCGCTGTAGAATGAATAAAACCGAAAAATGCACGCGTTCATCACGTCAAAGAAGCCCATGTCATTGCCGCCCACAGATAGCGTGGCGAATTCGAGCGGCAGCGAGGCGTTCAGCAGGTCGACCTGGCCCTCACGCGCCTTGACCCCATCGCCGGAGAGGATGTCCGCCGTGACCGCGCCGGTGCACGAGAGCCACTGGAAGGTGGTGTTCTGCCCCGTGGCGTTATTGAGGTCGCGGTGGATCAGCTCCGGGTAGGCGTGCACGCCGTGGCGGCAGTCGCCCTCCGAGGGGAGCTCGTCGTCGTCCAGCCCGGTGCCTATGCCGGCGCTGTAGCTGTCGCCGAGGGCGACGAAGCCGCGGGCCTGTCGTCGGTTGGTGTGTCCGCCTGTGCCGAGGACTTGCTGGTTGTGGCTTCCATGCTGGAGGACGGATGATGCCAGACAGGATGAGATCAGAGCATATTGGATGAGAGCATAAAAGGGCATATTTTCTGCTGGAATTTTCAACAAGTTTGCCTCATATCACCGGTCGGTTATGAGTGACACTTGGATCTCTGCCGTGGAAGGCTTCCATCGACACTCGTGTTCTGGAAGAGGGAGACTTGGGCTTTGAAACCTTCTACGGGGTTCATCAAGCTCTTGACGGAAACAAGACCCGGATGAGAGATATGCATACCGGGATGATGCGACGTTCACGTTTGCCTGGATGGCGGCGCGCGTGACGAACTACCACTGAGTAGCGGCGGATGAGGTGTGTGAGACGACGGATGGGCTTCAGCCAATCGGCTCCGCACATGTTCTCGTTCGGGCGGCCCAGCGGCCGGATCGAGGCACACCTTTTTGTTCGATAGGGCTGCAGCTGGCATGCACCTTATCATTCGCATGGTTTCCGTGAGGCAACTCGGGAGTTGGCGGAGATGTCGCTTGAATGTTGAATCTCAGTCGGTGACCTCGTCTCACAAAGTGAATCACACATGTTTGGGTATTCCCGAACCTGCCTGATTGCCGATCAAGACTCTGCTCCATTTTTGCCGTCCAGCATTTCCCAGGAACCATGAAAGAGATATTGATAACAAGATTTTGAGCACAGAACTTCAAATGTCCAGAACATCAGTACACGCTCACGAAAGGGCGGTAGCCTTGGCCGTTGCCTACTTCAGCGGCGGCTTCACGTCCCCGTTCGGCTTCAGGACCGTGTAAGACCTGAACCGTCCTCCGTCGGCAGCATGCTCCTTCGCACCCTCCACATCCTCTATCGTATCGAAGGTCTTGAACTCTGACCCGCCAGACTTTCCTATCTTCAGAACACCATTGTTGATCAACTTCACAATCCTGACAAGCGTCTCCCTTGTGTTGGCCCATCTGGCCAGGATCTGCCAGTTCAGATGGAGAGCTGTCGTGTACGGGAGCTCGAGCTTCCCATACGGCGCGCCGCTGAGGACTATCCGGGCCCACGGATTCAGCGTCTTCAGCGCAGCAGGGAGGTATAGTGGCTTCTCGAACCATCCGGGGGTCCAGTCGTTGAAGACGTCCACTCCTGCCGGTGCTAGCCTTTTGATAGCCTCCGTGTCGTTGTCCACGTCGCCGCTCATGGCGATGTACTGCAGCTTTTCTGGGTTGCCCAACCTCTCCTTCATCGTCCTGAGCGTCCCTTCGGACCGCCCCAGCATGATAACCTTCGCCCCAGATAGCAGCGCCAGTTCCACTGCCGCTCCACCGAAGCTCCCCGTCGCCGGGCCGATGACCACCGTCTCGCCCACCTGTACCTTGGCCGTCTCGAATATGGCCCCTCCGGCGATATTGTACAGAATAATGGGCGTGAGCTCCTCTGGAGCGTGGCCCTCCTGGCCGAAAAGATACTCCTTGTTGATAAGATGGCACGACTCGAGCGGCGCCTTCATGACCTTCTGCATGCTCCCATCCCTCCACTCCCCCTGCATCAGCACCCTTCCGTCCTCCCTTTCGCCTCCATGGTGGCCCTGCACGATCTTGACGAGCGCGTCATCCCTCGCATGCACTGTCCCATCAACCCAGACCCAATCCCCCGGCCGGATTCGCGCAGCGTCCGGCCCCACCTCGAGCACCCGCCCGACGCAGTTGGCGTTGGGCACGAGCGGCAGGGCGAGGTTGAGCTGTGGGATCTCGCCGCGGTGGACCTTCGCGACGTAGGGGAGAATGAGCGTCGCCACGACCTGTACGACGGCGCTGCCCGGGCCTGCTTGCGGGGTCGGGAGGTCCTTGACCTCGCCTGGCTCCTTGAAGGACGAGAGCCAGTAGCCCCTGTTGGTGAACCCGGCGGGTAGCAGTTGTGGCGGTGACATGCTTGGCGTGTTTAATTTAAGAGCTACCTGAACAACGCGGATTCTTTTCGGTGCTGGGCTTGGTGCGGGCGACTAATATCAACCATACCAGACGGTGAGATGCTATTCATATATCGTCGTCCCGCCGCCTTCGGGCCATTCATCCTGTCCGAGTTGCTCGGGACGGGAAGGCTTGACGGAGTTAAGACACGGAGACGGGCCCGGTGGGTTGAACATCGACGAGTGGTGTATACCGCTGGCGAGGGCTCACTGTTACATGAAGCCCACAGGACTCCGCGTTGAGTTCCGCGGTCAGTTCCGGGGTACACTCCACCCACGGAAGCTCTTAACCTCTCCTAACGTAACACCATAGACACATTTCGTATTGAATCACATGAGATTCGCATTGATACTCCCTCTATCAGAAGTACAGAACTCAATGATGCCGGTTCAAGCAATGATGTCGCAGATGCGTCCGACGCAGCCGTGCTGTCGGGGGCTTGGCACCGAGTTCAAGAGTGTACGTCTGTCTGTAGTTGATATACTACAAAGTGATTTCTCAATCTTCTGGTCAGACTTTCTGTTCGAGAATTCCATCTGAATACCATCTGAGAGATTGGCTGCATAGCTTGGTTCTCACCATGAGCAACACAAGTAGAGCTGTGGGAATGTTATCCACGCAAGCTTTTGGTCAAGCTTGAATACCGGGCATATTACAAGAACTCCTCACCCATCTTATACTTGGAAATGTTTCTCAATTTGGGGCCACAAAAGACTACGTGCTTTCAAGAAGTTGCGGTAATGACTTCATGTAAGTATTTGAGCAAAGGTTGTCTCCAACCATCTGGTGACTTGTGAGCTTCTTCCAGTGACGTGGTTATTGCTGTTCATAACTCCCTTGTCTTTTGAACTTGCAAATTTTGTGATATGTTCTTTAAAGTGATACGCCTTCGTAAGTGAGGTGTCCTTGATGGTGACGCGCCGTCGTATGTGACGTCGCCTGCTGTGTGACATGCCATTCATCCCACATGAGACGCCAGTCCCCTTGCATCACCGAGACACTTTAAGGTCCCTGTGTAATGAGTGCAAATTCAGTCCAGAAGATGAAAATTGTTGCTCATATTTCAGTCTTCATTGTTGATACAATTAGCAATCATTTTGAGCGCTGAGTGTCACGCGCTCTGAGCAACCGGATGGAGGCGACGAAGGCAATGCATTTTGTTCCTGCCAAAGATGCGCTCTTGATAAAACAAGACCATGACATCCACCCTCATGGTGAGAGGAAGGGCCAGAGCAGGCAAGTCAGAAGGAGATGGACAACATTCTCAAATGATTTTGGTCGAGGGCGATATTCCTGTCCAGTGGAGCATCACCACCATTCCTCATCCCTGTCGTCTTGCATCACAGTGCTCCAGCTGCGCTATCATTCAATTGACCAGTCAGCGTGGGGCGATAAACCCCACGTAGGTCGAGCAAGTACCGCCGTACCGCGTTGGCCCCTCCGCAGTCGGAAGAAGGTGCATCATTCTCGACAGGGGTTGGAATTTCAAGATCTGCAACGGATTCTTTTGCAGCACACGGCATGCAGGTTAGTCATAAGCTTTTTTGGACGAGGCCGTCACAATTTTTGCCAGACTTTCTCAATCCCCCCCAAACTCCACTTGGACCTTCCGATAGAACCCAGACCATAGGGAAGACCGTCCAAGGAGCACCACACCATGTCGTCGCAGCTTCCCGATCCCACAGAAGACCTCGACTGGTCGGGCTTCGTCGGCCCAATCCACGAGCGCTTCAGGGCCTCCGCCGAAGCTCACCCGGACAGGACGTGCATCGTCGAGACCAAGACGTCCACCACCCCTGAGAGGGTCTTCACCTACCGTCAGATTTACGAGGCGTCCAATGCCCTCGCTCACTACCTGCACGATGCGGGTGTCAAGAATGGGGATGTCGTTATGATCTGGGCACACCGGTCCGTGGACTTGGTCGTGTGCATCATGGGAACCTTGGTAAATTACTGCAAGCTCACTCGAATGTGGAGGGACTCATATCTAACGGAATTCTCAAGGCATCCGGAGCTACCATGACCGTGCTGGACCCGGCATACCCTCCAGCCCGCCAACAGGTGAGTCATGCGGCCCAGGAGATGGGATGAGACCTCACTTGGAAGCTGGCCGAAGTTGTCACCACAGCATTTGTTAGGAAAGGGGACTAAAGAAATTCGTTAGGTCTATCTTGAGGTATCTCAACCACGAGCCCTGATCAGGATCGGCCGGGCGACGGATGAGAACGGCCCCTTGGCTCCTCTCGTTCAGAGCTATGTCGACGAGTCCCTGCAGCTCAAGGCCGAGGTGCCCGAACTCCGCCTTCGTGACGATGGCTATCTTTTTGGAGGAGAAGTTGATGGCCAGGATGTCTTCCAGAGCGCAAGGCAGAAGGCGTCATCACCACCCGATGTTCTCGTGGGCCCAGACTCGAACCCTACGCTGTCTTTCACCTCAGGGAGTGAAGGGCGGCCCAAGGGTGTGCTCGGTCGGCATTACAGTCTGACCAGGTACTACGGCTGGATGGCGGAGCGTTTCAACCTATCATCCGAGAGCAAGTTTACCATGCTTTCTGGAATTGCCCACGACCCTATCCAGAGAGACATCTTCACACCACTCTTCCTTGGAGCACAGCTGCTTGTTCCAGCCAAGGAGGACATCCAGCACGAGAAATTGGCGGAATGGATGAGCGAGCACAAGCCCACAGTCAGCCATCTGACCCCAGCTATGGGTCAGATCCTGGTCGGGGGGGCCACGGCAGAATTCCCAAGCCTCCAGAATGTCTTCTTTGTGGGCGACGTCCTGACAACAAGAGACTGCCGGGTACTGAGGCGACTTGCCGTCAACGCGAATATCATAAACATGTACGGTACGACCGAGACGCAGCGAGCAGTCAGCTACTACGAGATCCCGAACGCCGCCAAGAATTCTGACTACCTGAACCAGCTCAAGGATACCGTCCCGGCCGGAAAGGGCATGCAGAATGTCCAGCTCCTGGTGGTGAGCCGAGAGGACAAGACAAAGATGTGCAAGGTCGGCGAAGTGGGCGAGATCTACTGCCGCGCTGCAGGTCTGGCCGAGGGCTACCTCGGAGATGAGGCGAAGAATGCCGAGAAGTTCCTCAACAACTGGTTTGTTGATAACCAGAAATGGGTGGAGCTTGACGCGAAGAACAGCAAGGACGAGCCGTGGCGGAAGTACTACAAGGGCCCTCGGGACAGGCTCTACCGAACTGGTGACCTCGGACGATACCTGGAAACCGGAGACGTCGAGTGTACAGGACGTGCTGATGACCAAGTTAAAATCAGAGGGTTCAGAATCGAACTCAA
>JACBFG010000025.1:771635-785800 GCA_013435955.1 Diaporthe sp. HANT25 | reverse complement strand
ATCTTTGTTCTCTGGAATGTTCCAGAACGTGTCACTTTAGGCTCCGTAGCAGGTGATTAACAGGTAGCAGCGACATCGACTCCAACTTGAGCCAGCACTCCTTGATTCGGGACTGCAAGACGCTGGTGCGGAGAGATCGAAACGAAGAGCCCACTTTGGTGAGCTACATTGTCCCCGAGGCGAAGGAGTGGCAGCGCTGGCTTTCTTCTTTCAACTACGAGGATGTCGAGGACGAGGGTGTCGAGATGGGGACAGTGACAGTCTATCTGAAGAAGTACAGGCGGATGCAGACTGAAGTGCGAGAGCATCTCAAGTCTCGTCTGCCGGTCTATGCCGTGCCGACCATCTACATTGTGCTCAACAAGCTGCCTCTGAACCCCAACGGCAAGGTCGACAAGCCCAACCTGCCGTTCCCTGATGTGTCTGAGCGTACAGAGGAAGCATCAGAGGAGGACCTGAAGCACTGGGAGTCCCTGACGGAAACAGAACGTGCTGTTGCCCAGAAGTGGGCAGAGCTTGTCCGCGGTCTGAACCCGAAGACCATCCGACAGGATCAGAGCTTCTTTGACCTTGGTGGACACAGTCTGCTGGCCCAGCAGCTTCTCCTCATGACGCGCAAGGAATTTGGTGTTGATATTTCCATCAACATTCTCTACGAGTTCCCGACTCTAAGTGGTTTCAGCGGCCAGATTGAGAAGATCAAGGGAGGTGCAAGCGCAGACGTTGAGGAGGGAGACCCGGAATATGCCAAATCATACGACGAGCTTGTCGAGATTCTGGCTGATAAATACCAGGCGGCAGACGCCGCAGAAGCCGAAAACTTGACGGTCTTCCTCACAGGAGCCACCGGGTTCCTGGGCGCATATCTCATCAACGAGATTCTCGGGCGGGCGAAGCCCAAAATCAAGCTGATTGCACATGTGCGAGGTGCCAAGAACGCTGCTGCAGCACTGGAGCGGCTACAGCGTTCGCTCCGCGGAAACGGGGTGTGGAAGGATGAGTGGAGCTCAAGACTGAGCTGTGTTGTGGGAGATCTGTCCCAGCCTCAGCTCGGCATCGATATACTCACATGGAAGAGGCTGAGCAAGGAAGTGGACGTGGTCATACACAATGGTGCATCAGTGCACTGGGTCAAGCGATACCACGAGATGATGCCACCTAATGTTCTCTCGACCATTGACGCCATGAGGCTCTGCAACGAGGGCAAGCCCAAGCGGTTTGCATTCGTCAGCTCGACGGCCGTGCTGGACTCGGACCATTACATCAAGCTCTCAGAGGACTTGACCCGAACGGGGCAGGGCTCGATCCAGGAAGCGGATGACATGCTAGGCAGCCGGACGGGCCTCGGCACGGGCTACGGCCAGACCAAGTGGGTGTCCGAGCAGCTGATCCGTGAGGCGGGCAAGCGCGGACTGCAGGGAACCATCATCCGACCGGGCTATATCCTGGGCGACGCAGAGACCGGTGTGTGCAATGTCGACGACTTCATGATCCGCATGCTCAAGGGCTGCATCCAGCTGCAGAGCCGGCCGCGCATCATCAACACGGTCAACGCCGTGCCGGTCAAGCACGTGGCGCGTGTGGTGGTCGCTGGCGCGCTGAGCCCAATTGGAGGTGGGGTGCACGTGGCGCAGGTGACGGCGCACCCGCGGCTGCGGATGAACGAGTACCTGTCGATCCTGGAGTACTACGGCTACAAGACGCCCGAGGTGTCATACGACGCGTGGAAGGACGACCTGGAGCGGTTTGTGTCGGCGGGTCCGATCGAGAAGGACCAGGAGCAGCACGCGCTGATGCCGCTGTTCCACTTCTGCATGAACGACCTGCCGGCCAACACGCGGGCGCCGGAGCTGGACGACCGCAACGCCGTCGCCGTGCTCAAGGCCGACGCCGACAAGTACACGGGGGTGGACGAGAGCATGGGCTACGGTGTGTCAAGGGAGGATGTCGGGCGGTATCTGAGGTACCTTGCCGAGACCAAGTATATCAGCCTCCCGTCAGAGAGGGGCCGGCCACTGCCTGAGATTAAGGCGGACATTGCGAGCGCAAAGGCCGCTGGTGGGCGTGGCGGCGCGTGAGTTGTGGCCTGGATTTGCAATTCGAAAGTTTCAAAGGTTTAGATAAAAGAGAAGAGAAATGGAATTGAGGACCGACTGGTTTTAAAGCTGCCACAGTAGACTCAACCTCGGAGTAAACGCTCCCCTAACCCTTTACTCGCCATGCCCCTTCCGACATGGTCAGCGTCGATCTCGGGTAGGAGCTCTGAAATCGCGTGCTTGACCGACTCGGTTAGCGTTACATTTGTTACGACCGGCGCTGGTGGGAAGGATCATATCACCTCCTGGGCGGAATTCAGCAGGAGCCTTTCGATGACCCGTTTGCCCGTATCCCCATGGTGCGTCGACCTGGACCTTGTCTAGACAATTAGCTGGCGCTTAAAGCACGACCATGTCTGCTCCGGCCTGAGAAATCGACCTCACCTCTGCTGTCTCCTCGGTTATACGTCAGCTCTATTTTGGCCAATTTTCTTTTTCTCTCTGTTATTTGCAGTTCTCTTCTTCTATATAAACCCTGCATAAATACTGTCATGCAGAGTAGCCTTTTCAAGGACTGCATCCACAAACAGGGACAAGCATTTGGCGTCACACAAGCGCTCGTCTCGAAGCTTGTTGTTGTCCCCACGTGCCACGCCAACCCGTCCTAGACTGTCCAGTTCACGCCGGATCTCGCGATGAACAACCGCGCCGGAAGTTTACCGACGATAGCGACAGCCGGACACCAACCCACTGCTTCTCACGATGCGGCTGCTCCCGCCGCTGCTTCTGCACTGCCCTCGCCATTCGTCCCTGGCGGTCTGCGCGGGGGCAACGCTCAGTCTCTGGGGCATGGGCGGCTGCTGCAGCAGCAGCAGCAAGGGCAGGAGGAGTTGGTGCCCTGCTGGGACCAAGCCACGCCGGCTGCCGCGAAGAGGCGTCGCTCCGGCGCTCCTCGCGACGGCTGCACTATGTGCAGGCTGCGCAAGGTGAGACAAGAAACGGTTCTCCTTGAGTACGCGTGCTTGCCTGCTGGTCTATCTGCACCCACGCCTGCTGTGTAACCGGACCCCCTCCGCTAAACTGATGGTACAGGTCAAGTGCTCCGGTAAACCTGAGGTCAATGGCCCTTGCGCCAACTGCTCCAGGCTGGAGCTCGACTGCAGCTTCGTCGATGCCGACCAAGGTAAACATTGCCCTGCTACGCTTTGATCTCCTCTTCACAAGGACACCGTCTCACACCAGACTCACTGGAGCCATGTAGGCAAAATATCTAGGGTCGCCCCGTCTAGGGACCGTACAGAGGCCGGCACCGCGAGGAAGCGTGCCCAGAAAGCATGTAAGGAGTGCCACCTCCATAAGACAAAGTGCTCTGGGGATATTCCACGGTGCAAGCGGTGCGAGTCGAACGATCTGATCTGCGAGTACGTGGCCTCGAGGAGAAAGTTCTCCCATGCGCCTACTCTGCAGTCATCATCCCTGGGGGATAACCAGGAAGTCGAGGACAGGCCTAATCCAACGGACGTCAAAGACGACGCGAAGCCACTAATCTCGCCTGTCGGTTTCTCCATCTCTCCGGCCTTGACGTCCCAGACTAGGCGGTCCTCGATAGGGAACCTATATGGGGAGTACGTACCTCAAAATTATTTGCATCTTACCCTCGAAACTCATAGAATTATAGAGATCTTCTGGCTCAAAAAGATACCTTGGTAAGACACTTTGATGTCTTCTTTCAGCTATGGGCACCGCAACCCTGCATGGGCATCATGCAGCGGGACTCTATCTTCCTCGAAATCGATGAACGACGGCTCCATCCCATCGTGGCCGCGGCCGTCTGTGCCATGACCTCCCGCATCGTCCACCCCGGCCAAAAACAGATCCCGTTCGCGGACCGGTGCGCAGACCAGGTCGACTTCTATCTTTTCCGTACCATCGACTCGTTCCTGCGCAAGACCGCCCACGAAAACCTGATCGTCCTCGTCTGTGCCATCTGCCACTTCTGGCACGAGAACCAGATGAGCAAGGTCTGGATGTACATGGGACTTGCTGCCCGCCTCATCACCGCCCTGCAACTGAACTGGGACGGCGCCGGCGAATCCCCAATAAAACAGGAGACTAATCGCCGGCTGGTGTGGGTGTGCTACATCCTGGATCGCCTGTTGGCAGGTGGTTTCGACGAGCATCTTGTACTGCGCGATGACGATATGCACCTCAAATTGCCAGTAAGGGACGACGTGTTGTTTGAAGCCGTCCGTGCAGCAGAAGCATCCGGTCAGGCTGCCACCCCATGCGGATTTGTAGGAACTCGCAGTATCTCAAAGAAGCTGTCTATGGATGGCTATCACCTGAGGCTCCACCGGTTAAGGCATCACATTTTAGGTGTGACCAAGCGGCTCACAAGTCCACCGACTCCGCATCCGCGGAGGCCTCGCCTGGAGGCTTCTCAAGTCATCAAGCTGGTCAATGGCCTTCAGAACCAACTCATTAGCTTCAGTCAATCCCTGTCCGAAGATTTAAAGCTAAATGATGCCAATACGAACCGCTTCCTTAACTCGCAAGATGGCCCAAGTTTCATCATGTTGCACTCTCTTTTCTGGATCCTCCATGTCGACCTGTACCGCTTCACCATCCCGGGGATCCGCGAGGAAGCTAACCCGGAGCTGTCAAGACAACTACCTAGGGACTTTGTCCTCAAGTCGCAGAGGCAGGCGGTCGGTTACGCCGTCAGTCTCGCCCGGTTCTGGCGGACGCTACAGGGCATCGTGGCTAAGAGACCACCCGGTGACGGCACCGAGAGGCTCCTTACGGTGGACCAAATGTTTGCTATCCACGTCATCCAGCCGACTAAGATATTGCTAGCCGCAAGGCAACATCATCTTTTCGACGGCCTAGAAGATAGCACCGCGCCCCTGGTGCGGCAGGAGCCGGTCGACGATGCTGCCCTAGCGGCCCTCGTGGAATCTAACATGCAACTTATTCCGCCCTTCGCTCGCTTCTTTCCTCGAATCTTGGAAATTGTAAGATTAGCGGTGTCTTTTGTTCACGCTCTGACAGTGGGTACCTGTTGCTAACTTATACTGCTAGACCCAAGATATCCGCCAGGCGGTGACCAACTTCACGCATGACACTCGTTACGACCAACCGGAGGCGATAGGGTACGTAGATTCGCTAAGGATGCTTACCCTGCAGAAGTATTTCTCCATAGTCATATACTAAAAGATACTTTCAAACTGTAGCGCCCCCGCGGTCAAGCCCCCCGCCGAGTTCAGGCTGCCCGGCCCGCACTACGTACTCGAGAACGCTCTCGTTCACCGCGACACGGACCAGGAGGACAGGGACAGGGAGAAGCAGAGGAACATGTCGGCCGCGGACCTCTGGTTCCGGTCCAAGAAGAGGTCGAGGGAGGAGAGCCCAGTGATGATGACCCCGCCGATGAGCAGGACCCAGGATGAGGCGACGGCGGCCATCCCGCTGCCCGTAAACGGTGCTCCCGAGATCCCGATCTGGCTGGCAGAGGCGCGCGGCTGCGATCCCTTGCCGGACACGCCACCGCAGGATTACGGCACCGCTGACGCGCAGGTGTGGGGGGCGGACTCGTCCCAGTCCGGGGTCGGGCTGGGGCTCAGCAATGCGTATCTCTTTGACGGGTCTTGGTCCATGTCGCCGTCGCAGGCTGATTATGATGTAATGCTGGGCAACCAGTACGGTCACTCGGGCCCGACGGCGCTGTTGTATGAGCGCGCGAGGGGTAGTGCGAGCACCGCCATCCCTCCTGTGATGCATGCTGGCGGTGGTAGTGGGGGTCCTGATAGGAGGGCTTATTACGAAAGGGCGGGTGGTGCTCAGCTACCGTACCCGCCGCATCTCAACGATTTTGTCGGGTAGTGTACGTATTCTCAGCTGTTACGTCGTAGAGCGCTGTGTAGTTCTGTAAATAGACTTGGCTGTTAGAGGATGTAATAAACTCGCGCTCACTATGTGAGTCGCTTTCCCTGTTGGCTGGCCCTTAGGGGGCCAGTACTTTCGCCTTCGTCTTCTCATCACCCGGGCGTGCTCTGGCAACTCGGAGATGTCATGTACCTCCTGCTAGTTATCCCTCCCGCTGGACTTCAGGGCTCGGATGGGCTCGTTCAGCCGGGACACAAACGTCCACTACCTACATACCTACCTAGGTACCTAGGTAGGTAGGTAGGTAGGTAGGTAGGTAGGTACTTGCCACTGCGGCTACCTACCACCTTCCACTCGCTCAGGGAGACGTCGCGCTCGCTCGATGGAGGCGAACGAACCCCCGTGTGCCTGATTAACTCGCCTAGCCTCGTCTTTGCGCCCCGCGCACGAGGGCGCCGCGGAAAGACTGCCCGCGGTGCGAGTGCGCGGGGCGCCTCTCCGGCCCACGACAGGTTCACACAGCCCAAGACCGTTCTTCGGGCATGGCGTGCGAGTTTTAATTTACGCATTATCAGCACAAGGCATGACAACCTGCAGGTTGGGCAACATTTTCGCATGCGGCAAGCAGGCAGTAAGGTTTGCCAAGCTGTCGACGAGTCGGTCTCATTGAGGACTAGGAAAGAGAAGACGGAGGCGGCAAGCGAGATGCACATCGTGTAGTCGACATCTTGAAGTTGTGCCAGCGATTCCCGGACGAGACCCGGACGAGACGTTCAATCACGCATGCACGACATCCTGCATTAAGGCACCACAGGTCACCAATGAGGTTCATCACCGCTCTTTTGGGCGGTTCTGCTTCGCTTCGGCTGTGGTTGCAGCGGCGGGAAAGGGGTAGCAGGCTTTGGGGTCTGATTAGGGACATTGCGCGACTCGCCGAAATACTACATACAGTACATACAGCAGGATAGGAGGATCTCCCTCCCGCCCGGGTATCTGGAAAGGCCCCGTTCGCCCGCCCCGCTGCAGCTGCGAGGCTGTTGTTGGCTTTTCGTGAGAAGTGACGAGCGAGAGCCGGAAGGGACGGCGGGCCATGCTGGTACAGCCTGGGCGATATCCACATGCCATGCAGGTACACGAAAAGAAGGGCACAGCAGCGGCGGCAGCAGCTCCGAGCTAGACTCTAGTAGCTACAGGCACACAGTCCGGTCAGTCGCCTATTTAGGGGGCACGCCTTCCCCGTGCCAAACCCCAAATCGTCCAGGCGCCTCGTCCCCGCTACCCCAGGTCACTAGGAACGCCGGCGGGCTCGTAGGCTAATGAACATGAGACGAACCACGGCCGGCACGGGCATGTCTCGAAAAGTTTCACTTAAGGCCTGGCATTGGCTTAATTAACAAGTACGTAGTAGATAGAAGTAGCACTCTGTTTGAGTAGCCCAAGTCAAGTCAATCAAAAGCCACGAGACAGACCAAGAGGGAGGCGTGGAAATTTCCGGCTTGGCAAGATTAGGTTTGTTTCCGCTCTGGACCTCTCCCCGGATTTTCTGTGCCTCCCAAGAATTTGGATTTGGTCAAAAATCTGTTGGTGGCCACCTGGTAATTTTTTTTTTCTGTACTAGTAAGAAGAAAGGAGCCCAAAGTCGTTAGCTCGTATATCGTGCCCAGCGCTGAATCCCGCTATGATGCATGGTCCCCGTCCAGAAAGTCTCCACGCTGGGAGCGGCTCCGCCTGGCTCCGCTAGGTGGGAAGCGGAACCTCATCGCTCTATGTACTGTGTAAATCAGCAACTTGCTTCTGTTGACAATGGTGTCATACGAGAGTGGTCTTCCGTGACTCGGGGGTCCCAAGTGGAGGCGTATACGTCTTCTATAGCCCAGGGTACTGGGTTCTTGGAACACGAGCACCGAGCACGCCCGAGACTTGATCCAGCCGGATCCGTGTTCATGTCCGATATTTTGAGTAAACGCCGATGTAAACAATGGGGCCTTCCGCAGAATGAGGCTCCCCCTGAGGCTCTGCAACAGTCAGACTTGGCGAGTAGACAGCAAAGACCCCATTTGGTCTCTGCTTGCAGTGCCGGATAGGAAAACCTGAGACTAGCATTGCTTCGAGAAAAACACTGCTGCTTCTAGGCTCTAAGAATAATGATTATACAATATTAGAATGTACAAATTCCGCAAGCCAGAGTGTCAAAGAAAACAGCCCTTGCAAATGCTCGCTTGATTTGGAATTCATCCTCCTGGGATCCCCCGAAAACCGACCGCCCAATGCAGTGAAATGCAACACAGAACTTGACTTGCTGTCGCGCGCCGTATGTACACACGAAAGTGCCTCGTGAGCGTTGTCACTGGGATGCTCGGCTTGGTTCCCGTCCTCGACCCTCCCTCCTGTGCTTCCGCTCCCCGATTCCTCCACACGACCAGCCCAAGCCACTGAAGCCGTGGGATTAAGAATCGGTCAACTGGTCGACAGGATCGAGAAGCGAAAGCGTGTGCAGGGGTATCCTCGGTTGCAGACAGCGAAAATTGGCAAATAGGCACCTCCTCCAAACGCCCTATCCCCTCTCAGAAAATCGGTATCAAAGTCGTTACTGGGGTGAGGGCTTGTTTTCCGCCAAGCCCCCAGGTATATATGTGGTCGTAATCAGTCCGTGACATTCGGTCCGAGTGGTGGTGGTGGTGTTTCTAGTGGTAGTCCTCGCGCTGCTTCTCCCTCAGTCCTCCAATGTCATCCATGTCAATGGAGTAGAACTGATGCTTGCTCTCCTTCTCGTAGGCGGGGAGCTGCTCCTCGTCCAGGGGCTCCATGCCGACGGTGGCGTTATCGCCAACGCGCACGACAAGGACCCGACCACTCTTGCGGCGGCCGCTATCGTCCTCCTCCTCGGGGAAGGTGATGTGAATCTCGGGGACGTTGTCGGGCGAGTGAGGCGGCTGGCTGGGATTTGACAGCATTGGCTGGCCGTCCTTGTTGAAGACCAGCACGCTAGAGTGGCCGTTTCTGGTCTCGATGGTCAGACGGCGGTGGTTACTGTTGCGCTTCGCGTCTTGCACGACGTCGTTGTACTGGGGTAGGGAGTCCTTGCGCACTCTCTGCTGCTTGTTTCGCATCTTTCGGAGAACAAAGAGGACTCCGCCGAGAAGCAGGCCGAAGACGACCACGACACTCAGGATGATAATCAACAGGTTGATGACGTTGGTGTTGCCGTCATCTTCCCCCGCGAGGTCGTCGCGAATAGCGAGGGGGTTCCGCGCGGTGAGTTTCGACAGAGAAGGCATGGCGGATGTGGTTTGCTGTTCCTAGCTGTGGTCTGGTTTTGGTTGGTTGTATGTGTGTGTACAGGTTCAATGAATGAGTGTGATGTGCAAACGATAGTGATGATGATACTCTTGATCGAGCAGTGACGGTGACAAGACGATACGGCGTATCGGAGACTATCCTGCTTAGTCTGTCAGTCTATCGTGTACTTTGCACGGTTGGACCTGCGTCATGAGAATCGGCCGTCTTCTAGGGCCATGTCTCGCCGCGGCTGGTTGGACAAGGGAGGAAAGGGATCTGAATCATGGGCGTTGGTATAAGATTGAATGGCATGCCCGACATACCTCTGCAAAGAATGGCCCAGGCGGTCAGGGTAAGAGTCAGGATCACTAGTTATTACGGTTTGGAAGTCGACCGGGCTCGCACTGATTTTGTTTATCGTGTCGTAGCGTAGTCGTCAGGAATTCCCGGGGGGCAGCAGATGGGCCAAGTACACACAAGGGAAAATGAAAGGACGGAAACTCGACTGAAAGAATGAAGCCGAGACCAAGGAGAGGGAGGGAAGGGAGGGGCGGCGACAATGTCCAATCTCGAGGGATTAGGAGCAGTGCAGCATATGTGCAGTATGGGAAGGAACGAATGTGGACTTGACGACGCCGGTGACAATGGACCAGGTGGTGAAGGAAAGGGAAAGAAAGGAAAGGGTTGGAAGGGGCAGGAACGGGCAGACCACCTCCTTAGATGAGATCGAGCCGCTCAGGCCACAAAGAGCACAGCACACCAACCCGGGCGGCCAAACCCACACAACCACCACACCCTCACTCACCACTGCTACTTTTACTACCTCGCACTATCGATCGTTGCCGCTGCCACTGCAGGGTGCAGACTGCCATGCTGCCCTGCTACCGTACATTGCACAGCCCTGTCCTTCAGACGCCTGGCCCAGATTGGACTGGCCGCTGGCGGGCTGGCTGGATGGCTGGCTGACGGGGGGGGAGGGTGGAAAGGACAGGACAGGACAGGGTGAGGTTGGCTGGTTGGTTGGTTGGATGCCCACTCTCTCTCCTCTCCCTCTTCCCCCCATTGGGGACCTCACTCACGATGGGGACTCGGTTCGATGCAACTAGACTGCATGTGCCAGGGACAGAAATGCAGGTACGCACGGGGGATGCAACGGCGCCAAAGCTCGGGTGGAAACCACGCCCGCAAGGCTTTGTTGGCTCATTGGCCGCGCCCGGCTGCACCCCTGATCATTGCCGCCCTAGCGTCAGCTCAATTTCAACGCTCAGGAACATGCACCCAATCAGTCGCCTCGCCTGTTTGTAAACGAAGGGAGAGAGTGGGCCACCCAATTTGGCAACCATGGCAGCTTTTCCTGCTGCTTGTCGTTCCTTCCCCTTACCCCTTCTGGCCGCGCAACCAAATGATCAGGAGCCTTCGTGGTCACGCTGCCCGGGATCAGTGCTTTCTTTGGCTCCAGCTCCCATCGACCCGGTCCAGATTCGAAGATTGCCATGGTGCATGGCTGAAAGGATCGCTCGCCTCGACTCGCCTCGCCTCATCAGGACGTCGGGGCGCAAAGGGCTCTTCGTCCCTCGTCCTCTCTATCCCATCCCGCTTCCTCCTTTGTCGCCGGTATCCATGCCGCACAACAGACAACCTTGGACTTAGTAGAGCAGAACCAGCTCAGAAGAAGCAAATCCGAGAACCAGGAATCAGGACAAGCCCCCTTCGGCCCGCGACTAATGTCCGAGCCAGAGGTTCATCCCGTTCCCCTGACCTCGACCAGGCCTCGACCAGGAGCCCCCAAAAACCAATAGCACAAGGACGACTCCATCAGTCGCCAGTCCGGTTCTGTGGCCTGCTTCCTGCTTGGGGGCCGTCCGCCCCTCGTGTTGCATCGCCCTCTGACCCGCAAGTCTGCCAGTCTGTCAGTCTGCCAGTCATGGACCGAAGTCCAGGCCAATCCACACATCGGTTGCATTGCCTGCCCTGGACCTGGGCGTTGTTATCCTTCTCATGCAATCTGCAGCGTCACCGCACTGACGTGATTAGCAGACATGGGAGAGGAAGAAAAACTCTTACCAATAGTTCAGGGTTACACGAGAGCCACGAGAACCCAATAGAGTTTGGCCTTACCTTTGAGTCCATGCTCACCATGTGTCGCGTTGTATGAAGATCATGGAGATCACTTCCGATTCATGTCGTCTAGAACCTCGCATTCGGGAGCTCATAATCTACTCTTTTCAGAATTTTACTTCAAACCTTTCTGACACGCTGCGATGCAGCCATGCAGCGCAAGCTCTCGGGTGCCGGCAAATCACCAAACTGACTGATGGAGAGTCGGACACCCAATCGCTGTCTCAAGTTGGATTTGGGGGCCGACACCTGTCTCTAGAAATAGGTTTGGAAGGCCGGTCGTCAGTCGTCCTCGGAGCGAATCGCCTTGCGTGGTCGCCAATCATTTTCCCCGGACTCCGGCGTCACCATGTGTCGGCAGGGACTTCATCTGCCGGCCGTGAGTGCTTCGGCATTGGCAATGGGTTTTGTTTCCCTCGTCGATCCTGCACACACCGAAGCATGCACGGCTGACTCCAAACCCATCTCGCCGCTGCTGGTTGCACACCTGCGGTCTGCGCCTGCTATCACTGGCCGACGGTTCCAGGACCCGAATGCGGGCTGCACGTTCGGTTCGCAGCGCATTGAGGCGATTGAGCCAAACCCATGGCCGGCTGGCTGGTTCTGGACGAACGTCTTGTCATCTATGGCATCTGCCGTTGTGCGAGTCTGGCTTGCGCCCTGCAATCTCGATGGCAGGCTGCACGGCTGCGGAACCATGTCGTGAACCGAAGGTGTGTCTTCGCCACTAAACGACCGCCATCAGCCCCAGAAACGGTTTTGGCTGTTCTACAAGCTGCGTTGTCCGTTGCCTATTCTGAGCCGTTCGCGGCGTGCCCGCCGTCCTTTGCCCGACGTCAGGCCGGGAGGTCGACGGGCAACACCGCTGGCAAACGAATTACAGGAATGCATCGTACGTGAACTGCTTCTCATGCAACGTGATGGAACCTCGCGGTGGACAGCAGCCTGCCGCGGTGGACGGCCACGACCATGGAGAAGCAAGGCTCCTCTATGACGCAGAGGATCGCGGCCGTCGTCGACTTGGTTGATGGTCGTTGACGATCTTATCAAGTCGCCGTCCTCGGTCGAGCAATCGAGGTTGAACGTGGCAGTCCTCGCCTCACCGCTTTTCTACCCACGCAAGGATGGATGCTCACCAAGGCACAGTGTGTCTCTGCCTGCGGGAACTACCCAGGTCGGGAGGCCTAGGCCTGCTCGCTAACGGGCCAGTATCACTTCGTCCGAAGTGTTAAGACGATCTTGCGAGGCGTCGTGACGGGACAGGTCGGCCGAACTGCCATTGGCGATGTTTCACTTCCGGTCACACAAGGGCGGGGTCCTGTCTCCCCTTGGGGCTTTGCCCCGGTATGGTTGTGGTGGAGACTTTTGATTGCTCGCCCCCAACCCTCAATGCACGCCATTGTTGCTTGTTGTTGCCCTTTTGTTTTGGGAACAAGATGTTGTTGGCAGAAGTCGAATCATGTGTTGATGGTGATCCTTGTGGTAGGTGAGAGGCTTTCTGGGAGTCAAAAGGCTCTGCCTGGAAATAGAACAGGCCCCAGAGCTAGGCCTAACCCGGAGGATTCCCAACGGTTATGTGACAAGGGAGGAGGGAGTGAGTGAGCTTGTTGCCTGTTGGTGCAGAAAAGGCTTCAGTCAGAGCCGCTATTCCTGCAGCTCACGCCTGGCTGTCAGCCGTGGTCCTGTGCACCTCTCTCCTGAAGGCAGAACTTCTGAAACGTCGAGTTACCTGGGTACCAAGGGCAATATGACGATCACTGCGTCTTTACGAAAAGCTTTGACAGGCCCCTCCCGCGCAGGCCGCGGAGGCAAAGTCGCAGGCCCTTGTGGGGATGCGATTGGGAACATAATAATACTGTACGAGAAGAAAAGCCCGGTATTTTGCTGCATATAGCTGTTTTGTTGGTATGGATTCAAGCGGCCTGCCCACACAGCCTACCGGCCTTTTTCTCCCACATGCAGATGCGAGATCCGCGCCGTCCACCACCCGTCCACGGGTCTCTGCCCCACTAAAACTGCGGGGCATTCCGCGGCTGAGAGCCTGAGCGTGCATCAAAGGGGGGATCCGGGGCGGAGTGGTCTCGAAACCAACTGGCAGACGCTTGTGTGCTGTATTTTGTACGGTACCGACCGGGACAAGCGATTTGTTGTGACAGCCTCTCTGGACACCGACATACCCTGAACACAGCACGACTTGGCCTTGTAGATTTGGCTCCAATATAGACTTTGCGTCAATTTGGTAGACTCCCACGAAGACCGGTGCCGAATAGAAAGGCGAGAGAACAAAAGAGGAAAGTTCTATACGAGGCTAGCTTATTTGCTCGTAGATCCTCTCTAACCAGCGAAAGTGGCCTGAAAAAAAGTTAGATTTGCAACGATCCTGATGTGCACGCATCTACCTCAAAAAGGCTCCGATTTCAAGATCACCGTTCACGGACAGCTATGCGGCCTCGCCCGCGCACGCAAGAGAAAGACGCCTCGGCTGCTGCTAGTCTGACTCTGCTGTCACGTCTTCTGTTTCCGCATGTGGACAGCTAGACAGCACAAGACCACAGTGTTTACGTGATTTGAGCCGATGTTGGCTGTATATTGTTGTCTGGACACAAGCGAGCATGACGAGCCCGGCGAGCAAAAAGTCTCTTTGTTCTGACGATATGCATGAACGGCGTCACCGATGCCCTCCCTTGGTAGAGTGAGTGTTATTAGTGGCGGACCAACATGCCAGTATTTGCGGTGGCAGAGACCACCCTATACCGCACCTGGGGTCCCACAGGCGGGCGAGAATGCCAACGAGCCCTGCTGTAATTAGATGGACAATATTGAACTGGTCCGCCCCCCCCCCTTCTC
>JACBFG010000025.1:761600-771616 GCA_013435955.1 Diaporthe sp. HANT25 | reverse complement strand
GGGGGGGGGGGGGACTTTGTTCACTATTTGGGGGCACACTGGCCACTGTGGCCACCGACCGCTACCATGGACCAATGCGTCGATCTGACGGGGCACATCTGGTATCGCTACCTGGGTGAACTGACGTGACCCGAAGCTGTTCCTCCCTTCTAAAGCTGAGGCTGACCAGATAGGGAAGTCCCCCTTCTCTATCTCTCTCTGTCTCTCTCCCTGCTGCCCTGCTGCCCTGCGTCGTCGTTCATTGCTCTTGGACCGTCCAGCAGAGCACAAACCCTTCCTTCCTTTCCCTTCCCTTCCCTGGTCTTCCCTTCCGTCTCCTCCCCCTCCTCCCCTGTATTCTTGAAGGCAACAAAACATATGTCCAAATTCCCGCCCTGTCCCAACTTCTCTCCCAGTTTCTTGTCCATTCTCCGGCTTGTTGGTATCTACAAATCATAAGCAGCAAAATACATCACCAAACAAAAGGAAAGACGTTCTTCGGATTGCTGGTCGTTCGTTGGTCTTGCGAATCCTCCGGCCCTCGGAAACAAAACAAAAAAAAAAAGTATCCACACCACCCTCACTGACCGTCACATATCAAGCCGTAAATAGCCTTGTACATCACCAGCCAACGGCGACCAGTTGGCGACCTAGGCCGCAAGACGCATTCACATATCCACTACAACTACTGCCGCTCGTCACCTCGTAGCTGTTCATCACGCGCATGGCCGCTTGAATCTTATTGTCCTGCAGTGAGTCGCCTTGGTTTCAGTCCTATGACGTGACAGGCAGGCAGGCAGGCAGGCAGTCATTCAAGTCAGACAGAGAGGCAGATTGGCAAACTACGTGCTGACCACTGCCTGCAGCTACACATCGCAAACATCACAGCCGTCTGCGCAGGCCACACTTTATTCCGCGAGAAGACTTGACGACGACATCAGAGAAGCTCGTTGCAAGTCTGTTGCCACTTAAACCGAGGCAACTGAACCCGCCTGACCCGCCTCGTCCGATCTCTTGACTTTCGGGAACCACGTCCACACAGCTGTGAGCCCGGCATTCGCGGGCAAGCCAGGCACTTGGACAGCGTCAGCCTTACCAGCCATTTTAGATGCGTGGCCAGTCCGGTGCCGCCCCTGCACACCTGCAATATTAAAGCTGCGGAGAGTTTGCCCGTCCCGGCGCATTTAGTGCGCGCGCAGGAGCTTAGGCTGCCGCATCCTGCCCGCTCCATCGACACACCTGTGGCACGCACGACAGGTACCGTAGACAAGAAGAAGAAGAAGAAGAAGAGGGCCGGACATCGTCAACAGCACACTTCGAGGCTGCACGATCCAGCTGCGAGAGGCAGGGCACCCTCCAAAGGACACCGACAGGGTGAATCTATCGTCGCGGTGAGTCGTGTGACTTGTGACATCCGTCTCGGACGGGTTTACCCCTGACATGCTGCTAACAATGCGCTAACGGCGACTTGTGGCAGACGGGGGGCCACACCGGAGTCAGTATCTCAAACGTTCAAGAAGCTCACCCCGCAAAAACCCAGGCCTCTAGGGGTCCCTCCTCCGGCCTCCGCTCCCTCTCCTCTCACTTCTCGTCGCGTCTCTGGAGCTCGGCCCGTTGTGGTCCTCGCCCAAGTGTTGAGCATCACAGTGCAGTCCGGTACAGTGCCGTGCCGCATCGCGCACCTCGCACCTCAATTCAGCTCGGCTCAGCTCAGCTCAGCTCAGCTTCAGTCCTGTGCAGTCCTGTGCTGCAGTGCAGTGCAGTGCGAGGCTGTCTGTCCGTCACTGCTCTCCAAGTGGGCTGGCTGCTGCTGGCCACCTCGCTCTCGACCTGTGCGTACTTTGTAGCCCGTTTCCAGGTTCTCCCCGGTCTGGTCTCAGGTGTTTCGCACGCTGGATCATCCACATTTGCTGCCCCTTGGCATTGGAATGCAACCTTAAGACTTCACAACTGCAACCTTATCCTTCCCGCCCGCCTCGTCCCCGTCAACTGCATTGTCGCAACCCACGCCCGACACTTTGTTTGCATTGATCCAACACCCTACGCCCTGTCCTGGCCTCACACCCGACCGGACACCACACCACAGGAGAGAATAGGAGACCACAGGCAAACTGCCCGACCGAGGGAATCCTCAAGGTACACAGACACAGGCACAGACACGTACACATTCTACACACACACACACACACACACCTATACACACACACGCCCTTTCGGGCAATCGTCGCTCACCCACCAAGGGACGCTGCACACACTAGCCTGAGCACCGCTGAACCCTTGCGAGTTGCGAGGGTGGATCAACTCGGCCCTAGGCCAAAGTCAAACTCCACTGGCTCGCCGGTAGTGTGGCATCCCTCAGTTCTAGTCTTGGGCTGGCGGCGTGCGGTGCCTGACAGCTGAATGCCTTTATCTTAGCGCATCTGTCTGCAGCACACACTCCAACTTCGCAATCCGAATTCCTATCCTCCAACTTGGTTTCCTGCATCAACACCTTCAAACCTCATCTTTCTTCTCTGTACATCTTGGTCCGCACGCACTTTTTCACGACCCTACTTTCATTCTAATAGGTTCTGTTATCTGGTCTAACACGCGTCTGTTGTCTGCCATAGGCTACCCACCATCCCAAAAACTGCCAGGACGATAATTTCCGATTCTCGATCGCGAGGCTCCGCTCCGGAGTGACGCCCACCATGGACAACACTCAACCAGTAAGTCGCCCACAGCCTGGTCTCCGTGCACTTCCTTTGCGCATGCGAAATGCGCATAGTCGAAATCACACGTCTTGTACTGCCCTGCGGTCTTTTGGGCGTGCGCATCTGGCCGTCTTCGCCCTCCCTGGGGAGTCGGCACAGAGGCACTGATTGGAAACTGCGGCTGACCCTTCGACGCAGACTCAAGGCCAACAACCGAACCGCAACTCCAGGGCCACAAACCTCTTCGCTCCCCTACCGAATGGCGCCGGACAAGGAAGCAGCGGTAGCATATGGACTAGCAACCCACTCACAGATGGCCTTGCCTCCAGGGACAACACAGGCGTGTCCGGTGCGTACAAGAGTTGGGATGCCGAAAGCGCAAAATTGACACAATTCACAGCGCCCGGCCAGTCGCTGTCTTCACAGAGATCGACTGGCATCGCCGGATCCGACACCAGCCGGTGGCCCAGTGGACTGGCAACCTGGTCCTCTCCAGACAACACGCAATCTCGGCCGAACCCATCGCGAAGCACATCCCCTCCGTCCTCGTTCCAGAACACCTCCAACACCTCCCCATCTTTCAATCCAAATCGCTTAACGAATGGGCATACCTTTCCGACGTCGCTCGCCAACACGTCCAGCGGCCTCATGAGTCGCGGCAGCATCTCAGGAGCCACACAGCCTAGCAGAGTTAACAGTTTTCAGTCTGGATTTGGCGGCTTTCCACGAACCAACTCGGGCACCTCTGCCTTTGATGATGGTGCGGCGTCACGCGACTCAGTACTGCCGTCGTCGAGGCACTCGGAGAGCGAATCAACCCTGCAGTTTAACAACAATATGTCTGGGTTTCCCCAAGGGATTGCATCGCACTCTCGGCATGCTTCTCGACCATCCCTCAGCGCCGCCTCGTCGTCGTATTACCAGCAGCAGCAGCCAAGCTCAAGGTCCCAGAGCCTGAACCCGACACTTGATGACGCCGCTCTAGAGGCTGCACGCCGATCCTTGATCAGGAACTTGGGCACCAACTCCCCAGTCCCTGCGCCCACACAGCTTTACCCGTGGCCAGGAGAGTTCACGCCCGGCAACAGTATCGGGCAGAACCCTTCATACCCCCAGGAAGCTAGGCGAGATTCGCTGGCAATGAGTGTCAACGCTAGCCCCAGAGCCTTCGGTAGCGCCAGGCCCGCCGAACCATGGACGACTCCAGTGGCACCGGCACCCGTCGAGTTCGATCCTTTGGCCAGGATCCAACGGTCACAGAGCCAGATGTCAAGGCTGGCCAACCAATCGCCATACATCGATCCCGCATTCAGCCAGCTCAACCAGAGCCAGTTTCCTGATATCCCGCCGCAGCTAATGCAGCACATGTTACCATACGCAGCTTACCCACTTACAGGACAGCAGTACTACACTCCCACTGCTCCTGCTGCTTACGGGGGCCGGCCTGGGCGTAATCAGAATCCCTATGAGAACTACAAAGCAACGCCTCAGCTACTCGAGGAGTTCAAGAAGACGTCAAAAGGTGCCAACCGGAAATGGCAACTCAGGGTATGTAGATAGGTGATTTGAACTCCTCGTGACCCGTACTAATTGGCATGTAGGACATATTTGGCTACGTGGTTGATTTCGCCGGTGACCAACAGGGCTCGAGGTTCCTCCAGGAAAAGATCCCTGGGGCAAACAGCGACGACAAGTCAAAAGTGTTTGACGAGATCATCGTGAATGCCAACCAGATGATGACGGACGTATTCGGCAATTACATCATCCAGAAGCTCTTTGAATACGGGACCCTCGCACAGAAGAGAGCCCTGGCTTACAAGATGCAAGGGAATGTGGTAGATCTTTCTGTCAACATCTACGGCTGTAGATGTGTTCAAGAGGTCAGTAACCTACTAGACTTCGCTTCCTGTCGCGCCATGCTGACCCTATTCTCAGGCCCTGAACTACGTCCTTGTCGAACAGCAGGTCGAGCTAGCCGAGGAGCTCAAAGATAACATCCTCGACCTGATGAAGGGTGTGCACTCAAACCACGTCGTCCAAAAGATCCTCCAGAAGCTACCCAGAGAGCGCATCGACTTTGTGTACGACGCCGTCCGCGGCAAGGTGTGCGCACTGTCCACGCAGCAGTACGGTTGTCGGGTGATCCAACGCATGATCGAGCAGGGAACGAAGGAGGACAAGGCCTTCATCCTCGAAGAGTTCCACCAAGTCGCTCACAAGCTGGTCACCGATGATTGGGGCAACTACGTTGTACAGGCCGTCATCAAGCAGGGAGGACCACAGGCACGGTCAGAAGTGATTCGACTCTGCATCGATCAATTCCTGGTGTTCTCGAAGCAGAAGGTTGCCAGCAATGTTATGGAGCATTGCATCGAATTCGGAGAACCGGAGGATCGGCTGGAGATCTACCACCTGATCATGAACACTCGCACAGAAGACGGCAGCGGCCTTCTGCAAGCCATGTGGAAAGATCAGTTCGCGAACTATGTTGTCCGTAAGTCATGCACCAGCCTCAGTTTGCCCATGTGGAAATGTGGAACCCGGACGACCCGCTGACAACAAGCCAGAAAAACTTTGCTTCCACCTCCAGGGTGTCGAGCAAGAGACCCTTATCAGGGAAAGCAGGCCGTACTATTCTGCGAGGAAGAAGCCCAGCCGTCCGGATGAGAAGTGGGCCGCCTTTGAGAATCTCATGAGCCAGTTCAGAGCCAGTGTTTCGAGGCAGGGTAGCGTCAGCAGCACGAACGGCGATCTGAACGGTGTGACAGCATCACGGCCAAGCTCACAGTCGGACATGAACTCGGCGATGCCTACCCCGGCACTCACTACGGGTGGTAACAGCCCGCGGACTAGCTCTTCCCAGGCCACCAACGACGGCCCGGCCGATACCGATGCGCCCCAACCGTTGCGAGACCTTCTCAACAAGTTCCAAGAGACAACACTGCAGGACAAGGTCCGCGCTTAGATGGCGGGACAGGGGCCCAGGCCTACTTGAAGGCTGCTCCACGCAGCCTCCACCTGACCTCATGATGTCTCTCTCGACGCTCGCGCGGGTGGGACATTTCGGGCAGTGAGGACTGTATGTCTTCTTTGACATACTCGTTCGCTTTATGTGATGCTGTCGATCGTTTTGATCAGGTCACAGAGCAGTTACGACAGTTTGCGGGCACAACACGCGACCGATTTCATTGCGCATGATATCATCCAAGAGTTACAAGGGAAGGCGCAGTGTCAAAAAGCAGTATACTGGATTGGATGGGGCCAGTATCGGAAGTTCTTGTCCATTGTTTTCCCCTGGGGTTTGGGTTCTCTTTTTTTATTTGGTGGGTTTGGAATCATCACTACCGTCAAAGTTACTCCTGGATACCACGTCATGTCTCCCACATAGGACATGAAGAGATCATGAGGGGCTCAGATGAGCCGGGCACAGCGGACAGAGGGTTGGGCAAAAAGGCCTCTGGCCCGGTTGCTTTTGTTTGCCTTTTCCTCGTCGCCAACTATCTTTACCTCTCTCTATCTCCCTCTGTACTAGTTTAGTCGTCACCCAGCGGCAACAGACCCGTCGTCTAGCGGTTGTCTCTCGCTTTACACCCTATTTTTGGTATTATTTCTGTTGTTCATACTTTGGCTCGGATGGGTATATGGGATCTTTGGCTTTTTTACCTCCTTGTTCTCTCACTCCAAGGCGAGATCTGGCACAGTAATGAGCGGGGTGAAAGACTCAGCATAATGGACAGGCGTCTTTGGTCTCCCATGGTACAGCGGTGTTTTTTCAGGGTCATTGGGAAAACTAAAATACAACCAGAGTTTTTATAATACGTTGGCTATCAGCGTGTCCGTCGTGAGTTGCTCAGTTGGTGAATGACATGTCCTTCAATGTGTTGATGGTCGTTGATTGTCACCGGTCTTCCGGTCTCTGGGATTCATCTAGAGGTGGTCCTGAGGGCAGGAGATGCTTTGCTAGCCTGGCCTCCACCAATGTCTCGTCTTTGGGCTTCCATCCCAACGCGCTACTCGTTTGTCCCATCGAAATCGAAACCTCGCTCGAAGGCCCACCTCCCACCCTTCTCGTACCGCCAGAGCGCGCACCCCGTCGCCAGGCCCTCGGCACCGCGGAACCCCGTCCGCACATCCTCCAGCGCAGCGTCAACGGCCCCGTCGTCGGCGGCCTTGTTCTGCACCGTCCAGTGGGGCCTCCACGGCCGCCTGTCCTGGGCGCTGAGCATGTCCCACCAGCGGCGCTGTAGCTCGCGGTGCAGACTCCGAGCCGCCTGCGATCCTCCCCCTGCCCTTCCTCCGCCTTGCCCTCCGCCGACCCCGTCCCTCGCGTCCGCGACGTTGATCCCCACCCCGCGCCGCATCCGGAACACCCCGCCCGTGGCCAGCCTGACGGGTTTCTGTGCTGCGCAGAGCTCGCCCAGCGCCGAGGTGATTAGGCCCATCTCGGACCCCGGCAGGGCGTGGAAGAGGGTCAGGTGCGCCGGGTGGCGGTCCAGGTGGCGCGGGAAGTGGGACCTTCGCAGGGAGGTTAGGGGGTCTGTTAGGGAGGGGGTGGTGGTTAGTGTTAGGACGTAGACTGGTTCGTCTTGGTCTTGGTCTTGGGCGGTGGAGGTGCTGGTGGTGTTGGTGTTGGTGTTTGGTTTGTAGTCTGGGTTGCGGTGGCGTCTTTGGGGCTGGCTGGGTTGATGTGTGCTGAATGTTCTTTGGGATTGTTTAGTGACTCCTGATGTTCCTTTGGTATTGGGTGTGGTTGAATGGGTGGTGGTTGTGGCAGGAGTGGTTGGGGAGGCTGCGGGTGCCGAGGCCTGGCTGCCGGTTAGGGCTTGTGAGTATAGCATTGTGTGCTGAAGAGTTGGCGTGAGACGGTGGGTGAGTTTGGCGTAAGTCCGGAACATTGCTTTTAAAGGCGCAGGGAAAGTTAATGTTCGGTGCAGAGAGTGAAATTGATCATAGTCGGTCAAGAGTTGCAAAGCTTGAGCGCTATAGAGCCTGGACGCTAGGGCGCGGTGACATCAACGATATCCTCGCCAGTCAACAGGTCAAGTCTTCGTCCATTGCTTACCACACCAATGTCAAATGTGAAGATTTGTTGGAGAGTCCTTTTTGTTGGATTTAGTACTTCAGAAGTCTCATTTCCATATCCTTTTCTTACAAGTCGCCCACACCCCTTCTCACTGTCCTACTAATTCCATCAAGACGAGATCATTCGTGTAGTTTTATAGTAAATGTCCACAGCATTGTTTTTCCTGGTCTGGTCAAATGGGCGATCACTAAAGTCTCGAATTTCAATCAAACAATGCTGATCAAATTCTAATGCGGTGCCAGCGGATTTCAGCAGCTCTCCCAACGCATGTGTTGCTGCCGCAAGCTCTGTAGACGAACATGTTAACCTCTCTCGCTGTTTCCCGGCACGCTGATGTGCATTGTTACGAGACCTCTCTCTTGAACCTCAAGGCTTCCAATGATGCATCCATTCAAGGTCGTCGGTGGAGAAATCGTTCAAGACCTGGTCCCAACTCCTCATCGTATCCCTCATATGCTTAAACAATCCTACCCACACAAGGCCATGTCCGTAGGGGCCGAGGACCGCCGGGTCTGAAAGGTTGCAGCTTCCGCATTGCCAGTTTGTGAATTGTTGAAATATTGCGTGTGCAATCTCATGCAACAGAGTCTCGAATATGTCCATAATGGTCCTTGGAACCCCATTTCCAAATGCGTCGATGTAGATAGTCGTCCGTCCATCGCGAGTACTGGTAAGACCTCTGGGAGCCCTTTTGTTTTGTAGACGAAGACGTGCCTCGTAACCACAATGTCCTGCAGAAAATACGTTTCCTTCAAATTTCAGTTCCATTCCCTGTACATGCCAGTTCGTCGTGAGCGATTTGTAGAAGAAGAAACCATCGAGGGCTCCCATCGCAGACACCAGATCCTTACGCAGGTCCTCGAGCTGGTCAGCATCATTGGGTTTTCCAACGCTTATCCAGCGCTTATATATTTCGACAAAATCTCTCATGTGGCTCTTTTGAATGTAGTCAATATGTCTTGTGAATTTCTCCACTTCGTTCAGAATGTGTTGTGGGTTGTGTGAGAATCCGGTTAGCGTCAGTGTTCTGAATCCCGACTTCCCGCCATAAGTCCTGATCCAAGGATGGATGTGCGCATTGCAGCTAGACATGACTCTGATGTATTCTGATTGTGCTTGTTACGTATGATGGTCTGTCTGTGTTCGATGCCGACGTGGTTCCGGCAAACACATCGCTATGAATATGCCCTGATAGTCATGACCTATATATAATTGGGATTCAAAAGACACGCGCACTACATGATGATCCCCTTGGTATTCCAAAACGAAACATGATATCTTCGAGAACAAGGTAATTATCTTCAATAGGTGTTTCAGTTCAAGATATTCTCATTGTCTCTGCACAATGTCATGACTGGTCACCCCCAGTGGCTGACTTGAACAAAGAAAGGTCGCCTCTCTGGGAATCCTCGTATGATGCTCATTTCAACTGAGAAGTGACTTATATTGATATCTCTAATCTTCGAGGTCCTGCCTTTATTCGATCCCATGCGTCGCAAATCTGACACCCCAGCACTGTCGAGTTTGATTCGGAATAATATCAAAGAACGATGACCCCTCGAATACCATGAGGCAGGCCGTGAAAGGGCGCAACGCCGAGAAATGCCTACATCCATGCAAATAATTCTCATTTGCCAATCCACCTTCCAGTCCTCCCACGATCTTCGTTTCAAGTCGGTCAGCCCCATTCTCCTTGTCCAGGACGCTAGCATTCCCACTTGGCATAATTCCCCCAGAATTTAAAGCGTTTCGAAAAGTGGCTCCATGTTTATTCGAACTCCATGGTGGAAAGCCCATAATCCTGCCAGTAATTTAGCCCAGCCAAGATGAGCAACATGGCGCTGAGAAGGATGATCTTGGTGGTGACTCTGAGTCTTTCCTGTCTCATACGAAGGTCCCTTTCGCTGTGCTGGTCTTCGTCCTCCTCCTCGTCCCAGGTTACACAATCCTCGAGCCACTGCCCCCTCCGTAGCCATTCCTCGTCTCCTACCTCGCGACACTGCTTGCAGGCCCGAGGAGAGCACTTCAAGCGGCAGTGGGGCTGGTGATTCTCGCCGAAAGAACATCCATTCCAAAGACCCCAGCAGAACTGAGAGCAGGTATTTACTGGCTCAGAAGGTGGGGACTCGGACTCTGAGCTGGATTTCTCATGCGTCGATTCTTTTTCTAATAGACTGTGTGTTGGTGACATTGTTCGCGACGAGTCGGGACTGTGGGAGCTTTGGGTGTTGCCATTGTCCGAAGCCGACGAGGCTTCCTTG
>JACBFG010000025.1:678228-761578 GCA_013435955.1 Diaporthe sp. HANT25 | reverse complement strand
TTTTTTTTTTTTTTTTTTTTTTTTTTTTTTTTTGAAAATTAAGGCAATTGTTTTTTGTGGGTGATATTGAACCTGGATAAATGGTGTTGTCGGGATGAAGCCAGAGAATATTATATATTCAGTCGGACGGTCATTTTTCGCGACTCTTATGTGCGGTGCCTACCTGAGTAGGTCACACGCAGCGGAACCGCTAATGAAAATGGTTCAATTAGTAGAGAAATAGGTGAGTATACTGTGCTCAAGTGTCCTCACGAGATGCATATTTCTGAATTGGATGACATTTAGTTGCCACACCGGTGCGTGCCAGAGAAAACAAGCTCTCGACCCCGGATTGTAAGCGTGGACATTTGACATGAGCATTGAAATATGCGGAGTCGCTGCTGTGGGCCTTGATTGGTGGGCCCGGCTGTCGGCTCGAGATCCTAGAATAGCTCCCTACCGGAAGTCCTCAGCAGCACGCATTTCCAGGCCTAGCGTCGCACCGCTTCCAAGCTGGGGCTGTCAGATGGTCAATTTCATCGCCGGATTGCACTGCTTTTTCAATAGCAAGACCCGGCTCAATGTTTACTCACACGGGGTATATAGTATGTTCCGAGAGCAAAATATGATGTCTCATCATCAAGATGACTTCAAATCTGAGAGGAGATGGGCAAAATGGACGACCACGGGATCGAACCGTGTACCTCGCGCATGATGATAATCTTCTCAGAAGAGATGATTGATGCTAAGCGCGCGCTCTACCATTTGAGCTAGACGCCCTTGACAACAGGCTCGGACGTGGACATTATATAGCTGCTGTGGATCACGGCATGAGTCGCGGCGCATGCCCCGGAAATCTGCCACCCACATAAAGAACCCATCTCCAGTCTGGTTCTGGCCTAGTTCCAAATCTTCCTTATTTTCCACAGTCAGTTCTGAGTATGCATCCGGGCAGAGAATGAACGGGGTGTCTGAGTTCTGTATTTAGATGGTCTGGGTCAGGTAATAGGAACGACAATTTGCAGCAGTCAGGTAGTAAATACAATCTGCCAGGATGTGGCTCTGCAAAATGTTAAGAGTACATTGAGCTCAAATTCACTTGCCTTCTCGTCGCCATCCGATGTTTTCCTAATTCAAGCCCAAAGAGAAAATACATCATGGTTACTCGATGTCAGTACTTGAATAAATCATTTCACCAAGTGCTTCTCCGTCTTTTATCATGCTCCAGTTCACCAGATGAGCACAGGTTTAACGGTGACGCCATCTTCCATGTCCTTCATTGCCTTCAGATAGTCCTCAACCGGGTAGAATTTGATCATCTTTTCGACAGGGAGCTTTCCAGCCTTGTACCACTGTATCAAATTCGGAACATACTAAGCAAGAATAAACGGATTAGCTAATGTTCAGTCACCTTTTATTCTTGTGGGACGTCATAATTACCTTTTCGGGAAATACGCCGCCCTCCATTGAGCCCAGAATCGACTTGCCCGACTGTAGAAGTGTCAGTACAATATTTAGAAATGGTAGGTGATTATTGTGCTCACCATTGTATACGGAACTAGAGGGATCTGCAAAGCGGCATCCATCGGCGGGATACCAAGGAGGATCATCTTCCCTTGGTTGGCTGTGAACTCCACGCCCTGCTGGATCAACGGCACTGCCCCCGACGCATCCACGGTGATAGTCGAGCCAACTCCCTCAGTGATTCCTCTCACTTCCTCTGTCAGAGTCCCCTTGATATCACTCGTGTTTATAGTATGAGTTGCTCCGACGCTCTTCGCCAACTCAAGACGCGACGCAACCCGATCAACACCAATGATAGTTTTACAGCCTCTAATTTTGGCACCCTATATGGAACTTAGCTACTCGGTACACTCGATGGGAAGGGTACGGAACTGTCCATACCATGATAGCCGCCAAGCCCACTGCCCCGAGGCCGAGAATAGCGACTGTGTCAGCCGGCTGAGCATTACCCAGCTCAGTGATCGTGCCGGATCCGGTCTGGATGCCGCAGCCAAACGGAGCCAAAACTTTCAACTGTTCGTCATTCTCGACCAGATTAGTGACCTTGACCACGGAGACCTCCTTGACTTTGGTCACTCGCGAGAAGCTCGACTGCCCGAAGAAGGAGCCGCCGATCGACTCCCCGGACTCAGAGCTGGAAAAGGCAGTGCTGCTACCGCTGAAGTTGATCTCTCCCCACTTGTGGCAGTACCCAGGGGCGCCGAATTTGCAGTTGTGGCACTGCTTGCAGAATGAGAACGACAGAAGGACTCTATCTCCTGCTTGGACCGTAGTGACTTTTGGCCCGGTCGACTTGACGATGCCAGCACCTATTCGGAATGTGGTCAGTCATGAGTACCCAAATACATCAACCGGAGATTAGCAAAGGCAGGATTTAGAACCTTCGTGACCAAGAACTCGGGGATATTTGGGTAACCCGAGGGGGAGTGCCTCATCAGGCACGCTTCCGCAGACAAAATCAGTATGGCAGATACCGGTGGCTATGATCTCCACAATGACCTCGTCGTCTGCCAGAGACGACAGAGACACCTTCTCGAGAGACCACTTCCTTTCGCCATCTTGAGGTGGGCGACAGACAATCGCCTGCGTCTGAATTTGCTCACTGGATGCCATTTTGTAATTGTGGTAAGAATTATTGTGAAGATGCTTGTTTGTTCAAGACACGATAGGAGCAAGTGAAGAAGTTCCCCTCATAGCCGATCTGACTGTGGTGACTAGTGCTTCCGAGGTAGTTTCATCGTAGTAAGCTTCCCGTCCTGGCGGATGATACCCCGACTTCTGACCACCACACGTCGGATGAGGTGTTCTTCGGCAATTTGGTCTCTACGCAGGCCATATTTATGTTGATTCCCCGCATCTTGGAACGCAGGCTCGCAGGGTCCTTCTGTCTGATCATCCCAAAGCAGACCCACACAGGCAGATCCATACATTCGCCAACCAACTTGAACGGAGGTCCGACGTGAAAGCACAACCAACATGAACGGACTGCAACCCCAAGAACCTGGGTCACGTCTGTATTTTCTTGGCGTACCGGAACACGACCAGGAGTTACATCAAGTAACCTCCATCAGTTCTTAGATGTGATAAATGCTTGAATTGGCACAAAGAATTTTGTGTTACTAACCTGCACTTTCACATCTGACAGTTCTTGAATCCCTCCCTCAGTGAATCGCAACGTTATTCATGATATATCTCCTTCGGCAAATGTCCCCAACACTCGCAGGGTGCAGCAACCGCTACCCCAATGCAGGCGACAAGTCCTCATCCAATGGGATGTTTTGAATAAGCATTAAATTTTAGATCTATGATAAACTTTTGTACTAGCATTCATACATACACGAATCCGATATTAATTTTACAAAGTACGTCCTGCCAATCAGTTGACACTAAGGAGTCGCCGCTGCCGCCGCCCCGCCAGTACAAGTAGCCGTGTTGGTCACAATAGGCGAATGGGCGTTCTGGGACGGGCAATTCGGCAAATACGTCCCGTTGATGTCGATGGGTGAGAAGCCGATGATTCCACCACCACCATAACCATCAACAGGGACCGTGATGGGCTTCGACTGCGTGCACGTGCCGGAAGCCTTGTCGCAGGTGAGGTAGTCCGCCAGCGAGGTGAAGTTTGCGGTGAGGGCCAGGCTCTGCAGGGCCTTGGTGGGCCGCTGCTCCTGCGCGTCGCACCAGTACCACTCCTGGATCCAGATCCAGGACTTGCCGTTCGAGATGACGCGCAGCAGGCCGTTCGGGTCGCAGTTGCAGTCGAAGAGGCCGTTGTACGTGCTGCAGTGGCCGGGGGTGTCCGGGCAGCTGAAGGTCCCGTTGCCGTAGGTCACCTTGACCGAGGCCGCGTTGTTGCCGTTCTTGTCGATGGTGGACTTGAGGCCGGAGATGGCGAGGGCTGTGGGGAGGGGGCACCCTTTGGATGCATAAGGGTTGAAGAGGGTGTTAGTGGTGGTGCCGGTTGACGCAGTTGGGGAAGCACCGCCGCCGGCAGAAGACGGGGTTGTTGTAGCAGCAGCAGGCGTGCTGGATTTGATAGATGAGGATGGCGTGGCGGTGGCGGCCGATGGCGATGACTTGGGTGTGCTGCTTGGCGTGGCGGCTGGAGTAGTCGAAGACTTCTTGGTGCTCGACGAAGGAGTGCTCCCTGCAGCAGAGAGACAACCGCGGTCGTAGTAAATGTCTGCACTGCCTTTGTCCGCGTCGAAGTTGCCCGCCAGAGGGATATTGAAGAGCATGCACTCCTGGCTGCTATACCCGAAGCTCTTGCACTTGGCATCAGCAGCGCAGGCGGCTGAACACGCCGAGTACGAATTGTATTTGCCGCCGCTGTCGTAGAAGTAATTTCCTTGCTCACGATCGTAGCCTTTGGTGCCGCAGATGTCGGCACGTTTGTTGTGGCTGTGGCGGTTATGGCGGGCTTGAGCAGATCCAATAAAGGCCACTGCCAGTAAGGCTGTGGTGTATGCTTTGGAAATCATCTTGGTTGTTTAGTTGAAATACTTCAAACGAATGTAGAAATTAGCAGCGCGTACAACTTAATGAAGGAACTGGCTTTGGAGGACTGGAAAGAGTGCAACAGTAGTTGGACCTGATGGGTGAACAGCCAAGACCTTGAATCTTTATGGGAGAATTACTCTCTCTTTGATCACCTAGTTCATAACACGCAAATAAACCACACATATTCTCGGACCTTACACACATACGATCCATCGATTCCGGGACCCCGATCACGGATCAGCCCAGTCCGATCGACACGGTCCCGACGCAGGGACACACACGAGAAAGGCGCCATGCTCAGACAGCCTCCAAGTGACGGCCCGAGCTAAGGGCAGCGCCCGAACCGGGTGAGAAGCTTTTGTGCTCAAATGCCACTCTCTGGGCAGAGGTCGAGATCTGTGAGCTGCCCTGCCTCGTAGACGCATTGACGCCGAACAGACCTCCAGGTCTTTATTCTGAGGGACAATCACCCACTTATGAGCAGCGGCTAAGGTATTAGTGCCAAGCTAAGTCAGGGGTAGCTTCACCTTTCATTACTCCTGCGTTCAACTTAGTTCCGGTGTTTACTGAAGCCGTATTCAAGCATCGGGATGCGGGCAGCTGGTGAATGAGCACTAAGAGCTTCTGGATCTCTCGCGCTCTTACTCCGTTTTGACGTTTTGTGCTTTAAGTTACCGAATTTCCTGAGGCGACAGTGTTAAAGCTGAGCAAGCAACTGTGACGATGAAATCCGGTTTACTGGTCCTGCTTCATGACGTTGCGTATAGGAGCTGATCGTCGGATAAAGTCATCGGAGTGTGAAACCCAGTAGTTTAGCGCGACTCTGACCATGTTTAATCCAAGTCATTACAGAAGTCTACTGTCTGTATAGGAGCATCGGCATGCTCTCTTACGCGATCTGTTATCTCGGGCCTCGTAGCGACGTGTCCTGCCGTATTACGCTGGCGATGCTATACGTATGGTCATGAGGCCTGCCAAATTGTGGGTAGACCTTGAGAAACTAGGCAGTTGGAATATTTGGACTGTAAACGCTGAAGAGAAATTTAGTTACTGTAGCATGCTCATCGCAAATATCAAAATCATCAGCATATTTTTGCTTTCTGAGGGCATTCGCATCCAGCCAGAGCTCGCTACGGAGTTTTCATTCAAGATTCAGAGACGCACTAGCAGCAAATAACAGAGAAAGGGGGACTAACGGCAGCTCTCAATTGTGCTAGTCCAGAAATCGCCAAGCTTAGCCCCGATGTCCACAAAGTGGGCTACACTACACTAGACGTCAGGGCACTGTGCCACAAAGCTTGACCACACAAGTCAACTCGGCTAACTTGGCTCAACCGAATCGTCTTCGATCAAGATCCTTTGCGCTTTGTGGAGCTCTTTGCGGTGGGGTCCTACATATCGAGACTAGAGGTAAGGAGCAGCTACAGGCTAATGGCATCCACGACGCCTAGCCATTTCAAGTCAAACGCGACACGGGATGACAGCGTACAACCAAGGCTTGACATCTAGTTCGGGTGGACACAGACTTGCTCTGTATTTACCTATATCTACATGCAGTGAGGAAAGAGACCGAAAGGTGTCCCGATGTCTCTAAGAAATACTCTTATAAATCCCATTCCACATCCTGGTAATCCTTTCCATATCACTCGGGTGACAAAAAGCTGCATGAATAATTATTATTATAGTATAAATTTCATTACACTAGCCGTCTGGACAGACTGACAGATGATCTTGGAAGGCCCACGTCCTAGAAGCTCAAACTTCAGCCGTCCTACTATATACCGTGGGCTGATCCGGCTTTTTGTTGCTGATGTCGATATTATAATAATGACTTCCACGTTCTTGGCCAGTGCTCGCATCTGTAAGTCCCAAAGCCTTGAAGAAGCTGGGGTAAAGCTTTGTGATGGCGCGCAAAGGCGGAACGCAAGACATAATGATCACCATAGTTTGCTCGACAGCTGTCCACATTGTGGCGATGGAGGCTTGGTATTGCGATGCCGCTGCCTCAGAAGTCTGAGTGATGATGGTCTTGACGATCGAGGCAGCCATGGTGAAGAGTGATGCAGCCATGAGAAGCACCAGACTTATTTTCTGACGCATAGGCATGTTCAGCCTCCAAATGATGATGGTTGGCAGCAACACGAAAGTGAGGTCGGAAAAGGTGAAAAGTGCTTCGGTTCGTGATTCCTGTCAGCGAATGGGACAATTGACTGAAGGGAACGTTTCAGAGTACTCACACTGCGTCAGAAACGCCATGTCCTGCTTGACGGCTGGGTCCCATCTCCGCGCTGGCAGCATCGGATCCCAGAGTCCTTGGACAGGACTGACTTGCAACCAGACAAACAAAATAAGCAAACAGCCACACAAGACCTGTAGCCCCGTGAATCCGATCACAAATCTTTTGAACCACTTCTCCCGGCCAAAGATCCGGGTCAGCAAGATGGCGCTCGAAACTCTCGATAAGACCGACACAAAGATCCCGGGCGTCACGAGGATATATATCCACTTCATGATCTCCACTGCTTGGGGGTAAGTCAGATCCGAGTCCGGTTTTCCGAATCCAAGTTCGTAGGCCTTGGTGAGACAAGCTTCGAAGGCCAGTTGACATATCTTTGGGAGTGAAGAGAACGCGTTAGAGACATGCGGCTTGCCTGAGGGACAGTGGTCCAAGGGAGGTATGACAACATACGACGGCTGCAACCATGATCCAGTCATCCATTCCAATCGCTCTGTTGACCTTTTTCCTCACGTAGAGCCGCAAAGCCACAGCAATGACGGAAACTATCGTCAAGGTCCATGACACGCCCATGAACAAAGGCCCGTGGCCGTCTGATGAAGACATTTCGATAAGCCGATGACGAGGCGTATATTTCGAAAAGCCGATGACAAGGCGGATTGGTTTACTTCGTGAGGAAATGTTCGGTGAGAGTTCGGTGACGGTGGTGTGATTGCGCGGTCAACACTGCGAACTCGAACATTACGCAGCGGGGAACCAAGTATTCATCAATTCTATTCGTTGAAAACCAATTTTAGACTACCATGGCGACAGACGACCAGACGAGTGATTGTCAGCCATTACTGTACGACGAAGGAGCCATGACTGTGCAACGAAGGATGATGGACGACCCGTGTCTGATTCCTGTAGGCCCTTCAACAGGCAAGGCGCAGTGAGAGACCCACAAAAGATACACAACCGAAGTTCTTTTTACTCCGATGTCTCATGCAGGATTGCGGCGTCTCGACCAACACAGGTCCCATCAACAGGTCCATTACCGAAAACCTTGCATAGTTTGTCTGCATGTGGGAGCGAGCCATTGACCAACCTGAGTTTTATGGTGGTATTGTATCCTTGTCATCTAGATCCGTCAGTTATTTTGGGACCTATCGCCATCTTGCCGAGACCCACTATCCTCTCGCCAAGCTGGCGGCAGCCTGTGAAGTCCTGCAAGCGCCATGGCACGGCTGGATGGCTGGATGGCAGGATGGCTGCCCAAGAATTTCCCGGAAACTTGGGGATTCCGAGTCGCAGGGTTTGACAGCAATCGTTGCGGCACATGATCGGTCGAATCCCTAGATGAGGCATGGCAATGCGACCCAAGCACTTGAAATCGATAGCGTCACAGCCCTTTGGGTTTACACCATACCTATACAGGAACCAACAGATTCAGATGCTTTTACCAATTGACCACTTACATGCATCTTATTGCCGTGAAGCGATCTGAGATGCAGACTATTGAATTCCCATTCATGCCATCCTTTTGGATCTTTGCAGTGCCAACTGGAATCCTGCTAAGGAATTTTGTAAAATGAATAGAAGGTTATAAAGCTGCACATATAGTAGGAGGCCAATAGTTCACTCCATATTGAACAGTAAACTGTGCCAAATTCTATTGCAGGATCTTCAAACAGCTGCTGTTGACATTGGCTTCGACTTTGGGCTTTTCCAGTCGGTATCCACCTCTGAGAACAGCGTTGAAGCACAACAGATAACCGAAAAGCTTGGCTTACATGTTGCAATAGAGCATTGGGGGTAAGACGTCTGCAGCAATTAATACCCAGCACCTCGGGGCAGTGACACGACAGCAGCTCGCTGACACTCTCTGTCACCAGGATGTTACCGACGTTACCTTGCTACCTCGTTGCGATTGGTGTGTATGATAAACGGGAAGAAGACGGGTATGCAGCGTAACCAACCTTCTATTGGAGCGGGTTGCGTAGGATCTGACAGCTTTTGGAACCATGTGATGCACTTTCCGCAGAGGGAAAAATTAAGCATTGGAAAGATTTTGCACTTTAAGAATCTCATTGTTCATCTGAAAAACAGTTCTCAAACGTGTGGCCATGAATTTCAGGTCCTACCGGCTTTTTCGCAAGCGGGCACGCTGTACTAATTCAGCAGATGAGATGAATACTGTCTTTCAATTCATTTGCAAGTCGACGGGACATCATTTCGACTGGCCCAAAGACCGGCCGCAGGAGCTTGCTTACTTTCTCGACTTCGTGGCATCCTGCCAAAAGCCCAGACCTTCTTGGCCCAGTGTCTGCCCAGTTGAGGAGGAGACAACAAGTCTTTGCTGACCTATTCCGTGCCGCACATGTCAGCATAGGTGGGGGGATTGGCCACCAGTGTGCTGATTTCAAGGCGGCCTTATTTCCATTCCGGGCCGTGTTGATCCTGCAGGATTTGCCGCACGCCACCATCAACGGTGTACAAACTGGAGGGGTGGAGTCAACGTGAAGAATGTGGGACATCATGACTTTTTTGCACCTCAGCCAATCACAGGCGCCCAATTGTACTTCGTATGTCGTGTCTGCAATAATCGCCCAAAACGACAAGTGCACTAGTACCGGAGTAGGTGAAGCATGCAATGGTGCCGGACTCCAAACTCCTCCTGGATGAGCTTGTTGAGGGGAGGAAAAGATGTGGTGAATATCAACGGGTCAAATTCGGAAACTCAGACCTCCAGATATGTGTGAGGCAGGCCCTGGGGTCACGGTCTGTGATGCCCGTGATTTTCGCCTACGAAATCCGTCTTGTTCGACAGAGCAAGTCCCAGTGCTATATGTGCCTGAGCAACGGCCGCTCGCTCCAGGGGAAGCTGTTGTGCTACACGATTTGCCCGCTCATTCTCTTGCGGCTTTGGCAGGGTCACGGCCATTTGTCCTTGCAGTCCCATCTTTAAAGCTCTTCCAACGACTTCGATTGTCAAATCTTCGCTGACTACCTGGATAGAATGCGAAGACTTTTCAAGCGAGGCAATTTCCCAGACCACATTTCCGCATACGAAGCCTGACTCCGGCAGCGCCGCCTGCACGAGCGAGAACGAGATCCATGCATCAGCAAATCAGAGACATGTCTTTTGGATGACGTGAGAGAGACGTCTCTGTCTGACATGACCCTAGGGTAGCTTCACTTCTCTGGACCTCTTTCGGATCAAGCGCTGCATTGACCGGCGTCTCGATATTTCGCTTCCCGTCATGGCGATAATCAGAAACCCAACGGTCCGACTCTCTGCAAAGCAGTCGATGCTTCCTAACCCTAATCCAACACAAGGACGGAAACACAACGCACTCCAAAAGAGTTACTCTGCCACCCGCACAGCCACCAAGAAATTCAACGTCTGATAGTGTTGTGGAACAGGGCGCTGATATCGAATACGACCTCGTTGTGGTACTCCGTGACACAGGACGGGAAAACCCCTTATGACTCATTCATCCTGGGATTGGTGAAGTCTCGGCCTTTGTTATAATCGCAAAGTCTCTGGTAGATGATGACCGTCCTGTGTATTCTTCGAGAGCGAAAAGATTTCAACCGGTCAGAAATACCATGGCTAGGTCCAATGACACTATTTGTCAACTGTGAAACAACGCCAGCCATCTGGACCATACGGCCCAGTTGGCTACAGTAATGAGTAGATGTTGGCCTCTGAGGTAGTCAAGAGATGGCCAGATTGGGAGGTAAAGGTTCTGGGGAGCTTTAACCTCACGTCTCATATTGTCTGGAGCATGAGGCAGCTGAAATGGTGAGTAGATGCTGAAACGATCCCGAGCGGCTGAGTTTTTCAAACTGCCGACTCGCGAGTTGGCCCTCAAATATTTATAATAAGGTCTCATATGCAGTAATTACCTTCAAGTCCGGCAACAAGGTCAAGTGAAGACTGGGTGAACAAGCCTTTGTTGAAATGGCGAGAATTGTGCTCTGGTGAGGTGTGTTTTGACTAAGTTTCTCGTCAACACGAAATTAGGTCCTAAACATATTGTAGAACTTCCCAGATATTGAAGAAGGCATTGATGGGGCGAGGTTTATAGATCTAGTAATTGAAATTTTATGATGATATAAAATTCTTGTACGAACAGTCTTCACGACATTATTGGTCTTGTGCGTAGGTGAAATCTTCATCGATTACCTGTTCAAAAAGAAAGAAATCTAGAAGCAAAAAGACTTTATTATAAAAACAAGTAATAGAAATTATATCTAAGAATGTAATATTTTATAAATTAGTTTAATCCTTTTTTCTCTTTAATAATGTGATGTGTTATTTAATGTTAGCTACTCTTGTAAGTTCTCCTAACCCTGCTGCCTGCTTGGTGCTTTGTTAGACCCCCTGGAAATCCTGACCGGAAGGATCCAACCTGCTGCACAGGAACGGTTCAGCAATGCCCCAAGCCTTGGCCTCGGCCATTCGGAATGCGGGTCATCCTCAGCACAAACATCAAAGCGAATTGATGCTAGCACTGTGTGTGCATCTCATTGCTTCCTTGGCCCTCCCAGGTTCCAGTCTGTGGGCATAGCATTAATGATTGACTCGATCCTCTATCTAGACTACGCCTTGATAATCAGTATTGAGCACCTGAAATGCGGGAGTCTCCTCCTCTTCGGTAAGCGGCCCCCACGCGACCACACCGCCCCTGGTTGGCTGCCTGATTGCCCTGCTCCCAATAAAGTTGCATCCTTAACCAACATCAAAGCGGCTGAGCAGACAAATCATTCCACTCGGACGGCCCCGCTCCCTGGGCAATGCAAGTACAATGTAACCATCATGTCTCAGTGCGACCTGGATCATACTAGGATGTTGATATTTATATCTGCACCAAATTGGCTCGAACAGAGTTGGCTGTTGGTTCTGGGCGTATTCAGGTGTTGGTGAATTGTGCCATACCTGCAGCATTTAGCGCTATACAGGCACCTACCCGTCTGGCGACTGAACCCAGTGCATTAAATCGTAGTATTTATGATAATTGTTTTTCTTATAAACTTCCTTAAAATTTCTTTATTTTTTACTTTTGAAAGGAATTAAACAAAATTAAGTTAAAATGATTATATTTCCTAAATTATTATGTTATTTATGGTGCTTTTTCCTTTGTAAAAGCCCCTACCCTTGCTTGCTTATTGAGGAATGCATGTACATGTTGGTGGGCTAGCGTGGAAGATCACTGGGCAGCCTATAAGAAGCAGCTGATTACATTCATATACTGCAGGCATCCCACTGCGGTCGTAGGATTTGTTCCTGTTCATGCTCTCCCTTTCTTAGCCTTCAGTCTCTTATTTTGCCCAAAGCTGCTCAAATCTAGTATCCTCAAACGATATAGTCCATTCCAACACCAACAATTGAGACCATGTCCACGTCAAATCTCCGCAAGGCCGACGGCCCGCTCGGTCTGATTCCCACGCCAAAGACACAGACTGGCAAGGTCCGTGTCTCACTCTCCGAAGGTCTGAAGCCTGATTATGCTAACGCTTGGAAAATAGGACGATGCATTCACAGAAGACGCTTCTCAGATGGCGCTTGTGCACAACATGTTGATTCGTGCATACAACAGTATTTACCTACAAGCAACACATGTGCGGCCAGCAGACGTGCCCGACTTTTTGAACTACTGCTCGGCGTGGCATATGACACTCAAGGGCCACCACGATGCTGAGGAGGAGGTTTACTTCCCGGGCATCGAGAAGGCCACAGGCGTCAAGGGGATTATGGACTCGGAGGTTCATGAACATGGTCAGCAGCCACTCAAGCCCCCTTGCCTTCTGACATTAAGACATGTCTCTGGTATTTGGAGCAATCATTCAGTGATGTATTAGCTGACTCATAGCCTCGCCCATCGAAAACAGCTGCATTCAGCGAGGGCTTGCAAAAGTTCAAGGATTATGTCGATTCGCGGCTGGCGGACCCATCTTCATATTCTGGCCCCGAGCTGGTCAGCATCCTGGACTCCTTCGGGGAGGTCCTCGCGTCTCACCTTGCGCATGAGCCGCCCAAGCTGGCGTCTCTCGGCCAATACGGAGACTTCGACCCCAAGCCGCTCTCAGAACAGACGGCAAACCACAGCATGAAGTACATGCACGTAACAAACGTGCTTCCGATGTTGTGGTTCAATCTGGACAAAGATTTCGAGGGAGGGAAGTGGGCCGACTTTCCTGCGATGCCTGGTCCCGTCAAATGGGTCATGATCAATGTACTGGGGTCCTGGCAAAGGAATTGGTGGAGATTCGGGAGCAGCGGTGCAGATGGAAAACAGAGAGAGCTCTATTGCTTGTCGGATGAATATTCCAAGGCATAAAGAGCTGCGTTTCCTGTCTTCTCATCCATTTCCATTCCCAATTTGTATGCACAGAGATTAATGACTTATGAAATTTTAACTATTTTGCAACAAGCTAGATGAACGCTGATTATAGAATCGTATGAGGGGTGACCAAGTCTGCCATCTCTAGGCAACGTCACGAAAGTCGTACCTAGGTAGTTCATTGTGTGGCCGCAGACTGCATATGGGAGGGCACAGATATTTGGGTCTGCTGATCCGAGTTTCTCGCTATAAAAAAAAAAAATTGGTAGTAGCAATCGTGAGATATAAATGATCTTCTGTGCCTTTGAACAGGAATCGTTGCACCTGGAATTGGCATTTAAAAGCACGTAGACCAACAATTAACGTTGCTGGAATAGCCTGAAGTCAGCTGTGAATAATTTCGAATCAATAGTAATCAACTGCACCATGAACTCAAGTGCGTGTCACTGGACTAGGGGCTGATCGCTGCTCCTCATTCCTCCCGAGGTCTTCTTCATTCAGTCCCCTGCATGGTTGATAGCGCATCAAATCTGGTCCCGATGGATCCAACCGATGAGGCTTCCTGCGGGAACTCGAGCGGCATACAAAGTGAGCATATATTCATCTCCTCTATCTTTTCTAGCTAAGGCCATTCCTTTGCAGTACAGACACTGATACGCGAATCTGACAGCCCGAGGTGGACAAGTCCGGTTGGCTCCTTCGGTGCTGGACGCTAAGTGGGATCCTACCCCTCTCTTGACAGAAGACGAGGACGAGGAGCCCAAATGGACAGAGCTACAGCTGTCGTCTCGGATTGGGGACCTGGAACGCGTGACCGAGATCTTGTCGGCCTGTGACAGCGTTGCCCATAGGCTGGAGGTGGTCAACCATCCCCCGATGGGATACTATGGCCAGACCGCATTACAAGCAGCCTCGATGCGCGGTCACCACCTCGTTGCTCAAGCTTTGATAGAGGCAGGGGCTGATGTCCATGCTCCGGGAGGGAACAACGTCTACCGCAATGCTTTTGAACTTGCTTGTGGTACAGGTTGGTACAGAGCCGGATCCACACGATCCACGCCGTTTCGTGGCTCACTGGGTACACAGGAAATCTCCGTCTGATCCGTTTTCTGCTTGATGCTGGCGCGATAGTCGACCCCGGGAGGGTCACGAGATATAACGGCCGCACGCCTATCCAAGCTGCAGCTGAGAGTGGGCATGAGGAAGTCGTGCTACTTCTTCTAGAGCTCGGTGCCAACATCAACGCGCTGGCGTCGCCTAGCTCTGGTGTCACCGCGCTGCAGGCGGCATGTTTCCAGGGACATGTAGACTTGGTCAGGCTGCTGATCGCTAGAGGGGCGGATGTCAACAGTCCGCCAGGGAAATCAAATGGGTTCACTGCCCTGCAGGGGGCTTGCCTCGCAGGAGAGGAAGATATTGTCAGGATGCTGCTTGAGAATGGCGCCGACGTTAACGCGCCTGGAAGTCAATATCACGGAGGAACGGCTTTGCATGCAGCAGTTTCTCGAAGTAACATGAGGCTCGTCAGTATCTTGCTCGCTGCGAACGCAAACCCGAACAGTCAAGCTGGTTATCAGAGACAGACACCCGCTCAAAGTGCACATTTATTAGGCAGGCAAGATATTGTTGATGTATTGAGAAGTGCTGGGGCCACTGGGGCTCTGACGGGCGGCAGGATCTTGTTTGAGACGAGCAGGATCAGAACATGGGCTGAAGATGACATAGGGTCTCCTCAACCTAGAGATGGACATGCATGAGGAATAGACTAGATTGCATAGCTCAACCTCGACCCTTTTCTAGGCAGTCTCGATAACCACGAATTGACATCGATCCCTGGCAGCCCACAACCACGGATTGATATCAATGCCTGGCAGCTCCAGCCAGGGATTGACATCGATTCCCGGCAGCCCATAACCACGAATTGGTATCAATTCCTGGCAGTCCCAACCACGGTTTGATATCGATTCCTGGCAGCCCATAACTATCGATCAACCTCAATGTCTAGCACTCACAGCCACCTACAAGCCTACCTTCGGTGCCTCATGCATACAGACACGGAGCTCCCTCCATGGCTAACACCTATATCTCTGAATTTCACTACCCAGGTCACAAGAGCCTGCTGCCAGGGATCGATATCGATCCCTGGCAGTCACAGCCACGCATTGATATCAATTCCCGGCAGTCGCAGCCACGCATCGACATCAATCCCTGGCTACATAGTTAGTGGACTGCCTCGTCGATATACGAGTCCAGCCTTGACACATCAATCAAGGTCAAACCGACGCCATCTTCTGAGTGCAGAAGCAGTATTTCAGCACGCTGATGGGAAAAGAGAGCACAGATTTAGGGATGCATGTTTCTTATGTTTGCCAATACAACTGCTCAACTGCTGCCAGGACAACTTGAGCGAAGACACTGAGAAAGTTCTTCTTGTCGAGAACCAAAAAGGGAGTCTCGTCGAGTATGCAGCGCTGAGTCACCGCTGGAGCGAGGCGATGAAGTCGATGTCACTCAGCAAGTCGAACCACGCGCGCATCCTGAAGGACGGAATCACTCTCCATCGATCAGGGAGGATTCTCAAGGATGTCATCAAAGTATTGGGGTGGCTCCACGATAGTCTATTGTGAGTACGATGCTCGGCATTGGCGTCAATGGCTATCCATCTTAAAGAGAACAAAGGAGCAGATCTCACGGGAAATGACGATTACCTTGGTGTAATCAATACTTTCCTTCTAATTTCTAGCCGTCGCAGTGCTCTCGGAAACCTGTTCAATCCGCCCATTACCGAGTGATAGATGTCCCCTCGCAGTGAGCTACTAGGCTTATGTGTATCAGGCACTCATCAGAGGCGGCAAACTCGCACTTCACCTTCATGGGACTTGCACCTTTGATTCCACCCCTGAACATTGCAGAGACGAATCTAGGGTCCCGAATTTCTCTGCGAGAGCATTGGACTAGCCGGCTGTATCGGGATACTGGAAATACTTGGAACGTCCTTCGGCCGAGCAAGATGATCTAAATGATGCCACAAGCGCGTTTTCGGAGTCGGGTTACTCGCGGGGCCGCGGGGAGTTCCGCAGCACTTTGGCGCTTGTGCCCCATCCTCAGGTTGAACCCACATTCCACGGAATTAGAAGCCTGGCATGTTCCGGGGAGCGCATCTGTAACGTGCAAACGAATATCTCCGAAAACATGAGTAGCCTTTCCCTGTGTTAGGTCCACCTCCGTGGACCGGACGGGAACACTGGCCGGCATTCAGCTACACCTCTGTTTAATCATCGATATTGGTTAAGTCCGTATATAACATAGAACCACATCGCTGTCCAACGATCCTGATATAAGCTAGAGTTCCCTAGTAAATATTACGCCTCCTCACAGACCTTCCCAACAATCAATCTCACATAAGCAAGTAAATTCTCAATCATGGCCATTACCAAGTGGAAACGTACCCCTCGGGTCTCTGTCGACGAACTGCCAAAGGCCAGCCTCCCAGAACAGAATATACTTAAAGGGGCCGATGCGGACGCTGCGGTCAGGTCGTGCGTTGCAAAGCTGCAGAATCTAAAGGCAGAGGACCTTCGCGCCAACAGCCACTGGCGTGACCTGTTTGCTCTCACCAACACTTTCAGGACTTTCAGCAAATCGGAGCATATCGTACCTGCTTGGAAAGAAGTCAGCGCAAGCCATCAGCCTTCAGATTTCAAGTACATTGAAGGCAGCGCTCACCTTGCTCCGCCCGGGCCCGCGGCACTCTTTATAGCTGGCCGCTTCACGTTCAAGATTGGCGGCCCGCTACCAGGAGTCGGTTCCGGCGCGATTGGTGTTGTCGCTGACGGAGACGACTGGAAGATCTGGTTCTTCAACACCGTCCTCGAGGAGGTTGGTTCATTTGGAAATCCAGATCGGGTCCCCAAGGCCTCATCGACCAACGGGGTGACCAACGGTACCGACGACAAGCCAGTCGATGTCGTTGTCATCGGCGCTGGTCAGAGCGGCTTGGGCGTGCTAGGTCGTCTGAAAGCGCTTGGCGTCAAGGGCGTCGCACTTGAGAGGAATGACACCATCGGCGGCAACTGGACCGGGCGGTACGACAACGTGAAGCTGCACACGGGAAAGTACTACGCTACTTTGCCTGGTGACAAGACATTCCATGATGACGACCTGCCATATTTGCTTGGCAGCAAGGAATTGGCCCAGGGATTCAAGAGGTACGCGAGTGACTTCGGCTTGGACGTCCGAACCTCTACGACTGTTGATTCGGCCCAGTGGGATGAGACGTCAAAGGTCTGGACTGTCCACGCAAAGCAGAATGGAAAGGACTGGTCGATCCAGGGTCGCCATCTCGTCTTCGCGATAGGCGCCGTTGGCCAGTTCCCGAAGCTACCAGATATTCCAAACCGAGATGTCTTCAAGGGGACAGCCATACATTCGGTGCAGTATAAGTATCCCGCCGAGTGGGAGGGAAAGAAGGGTGTTGTCATAGGCACCGCTAATACTGGTAAGTGAGAGAAATCTACCATAATGGCGAGCATGCTGACCAAGACTGCAGCCCATGACGTGGCAGAGGATATGGTCGAGGCTGAGTTGTCCTCGGTGACATTGGTCCAGCGCAGCCCTACTGCTATTCTTCCATACAAGTACTTCAAGACGCTACACCAGCCGCGCTACAACAAAGAATCCGATATAGAAGTATCCGATCGTGCGGAATGGGGACTTCCATTCCCTATACTCGGGGTCATGTCCTCGACGATCTTTAAAAACTTGTACTCCAAGGACCCGGAGCCATTTGACAGCCTACGAAAAGTGGGTTTCCACGCTGAGCTCCCCCAGATCTTAAAGATCCACGAGCGCGCAGGAGGGCATTATCTCGACGTTGGCTGCTCACAGAAGATCATCGACGGCAAGATCAATGCGAAGAAGGGAGACATCGAGAGCTTTACCCCGACCGGTCTGAAGTTCACGGATGGGAGCACCCTCGATGCGGACCTCATCATCTTCGCCACTGGCTTCAACACCAACATCCGAGAGGAGATGGAGAAGATAGTGGGACCTGAAGTCGGGAACCTACTCGAAGACAACAATGGATGGGATAAAGAGGGCGAGGTCCGCGGTGGTTGGAAGCGCCATGGGCGTAAGTGTCCCCTTTCCAGTGATTCATCTACATTTGAGTGCTAACCTGGTGACAACAGACCCGGCAATCTGGCATACATCCGGAGACTTGGGAATGTCTAGATTGTTTTCTCGATTCCTGGCATTCCAGATCAAAGCAGATCTCGAGGGAGCGCCGTTTGAACCGTACACCGAGACTCCATAAGAGCGGGGCCGTTGCATAAAATGGATATAGACGAGAATGTTCTTCACAGGTTTGTTTTGGGCCAACAGAAAGATGTCCACAATCGTTCAAGATATCAACCAAATAGACGAGTCGGTACTCACTTCTCCATTATTTAAGCTTACCTTAAAGCCTCGTGCGGATAAACATTTGGCATTTCCGATGGGCTGTCCTACATGTGAGGTGAATACCACCTAACCTTTCCGGCATTCTTCCCCGCTTGAGAAACCTCGTATCGCCTCGTATCCCAACGTGCTCCTCACCACGACTGGTGATGATCCACACCACCCTTGCGACTGCCACGAAGTCCGACCACCCCACAAAATGACTATTATAAGATGCTCAGAAGTGAACCGTTGAGGCAACGTTTTATCTTGATTTGTATCCTGTCCTCAGCTTCTCTCCGCAATAGTCCAGAACCAAGGGGGCTGTTAAGACAATGGCTCTTGTAACGTTCGTTCAAATCGCTGTTTGCTTGACGACTGCGCTCTTGCCGTCTGCAGAAGCATCTCCCTTGGCACTCAAGAGCCGCGAAGGTGGTGTTGGCGTGCTGGACATCGCGATACCATCGAATCGGAAAGACGATAGGTACTACACGGTGAGCAACACATGGACACAGTGATGGCTTTAGGTCATTCTTCAGACGTTTCGTTCTGATGACGCTTCACAGGTCGACATAGACTTTGAAGGTCAAACCCTTCCAGCTCTGTTGGATACCGGTTCTGCGGATCTATTCGTGGCTTCGACGGAATGTCCTACCACAGATGAATCAAGTGGATGCTTTGGACTGATAGAGCAATTTGTGATTGATGTAAGCGAGTCCAAATGCCACTTCCTTGAAAGCCCAAGGCCCCCTTATCTTGGTCCGCTTGATAAAAGAGCCGTTCATCCATAGGTTATTAAAGCCCTTCAATTCAGTTTCTCAGTGCTTACCAAAACTCAGAACAACACGCGCCTCGTTCCAAATGAGTCCTTCTACACAATTGTCGGAGAGGGCTCGGTCAGTGGGAACCAGAGTCTCTTGGACGTTGGGCTGGGTGGTATAGTTGCGGACGATTTCGCTACAGGTAATCACAACTCATTTTGAAAACAACGGTTTCCCCATGACTGACCGCAAGCAGGCCTCATATACGCGGCTGTGAGGAATGAGTTCCAAGGCGCGAGCTTCTCCGGCCTTATTGGCTTGAGCATGACTGCTGTATCGAGACAGACATACTTCAACCACCGTCCTCCGCTGTTCGATGCCCTCGTATCCAGCGGCACCGTGAAGAAACCTGTCTTCTCCATTAGCCTTCCGCGTCTGGGTGATCCCGACTCCGAGCCAGTGGGCAAGTTGACGCTGGGTGGTATTGAGCCAGAGTATGCCGGACTCAACATCACATATAGTGATATCATCAACAGCACAAAGTATGCAAACATGCCACCGACCGCAAAATGCCTCTCAGAGAGTCTCTGACCGCCACCATTCAGTTACAACTACGATGATTTTCCTCTCCAAGCCCAGGGATGGGCGATTGAGTTGCAAGGACTGCGCGTGAACGGCGTCACCGTCAACCTGACCAGGGGTCGTAAGGTTTCCCTACTTCTGAGGTCCCCGGAGTTGCTCGCTCACCAAATGCGTATGTAGTCCTCGACGAAGCTGGGCGCTATATGTCGCTCATGGACACTGGAAGCTCTGACATTCTTGTCCGTTATGACGAGCTTACCGCGATCGCCAAGCTCTTCAACGGGCCCGTCATCTTTCAGAACGAGCACGACCTCTACTATGACTGCTCGATCCCTCAGCTGCTCGAGCTTCGTTACAATGACCAGTGGTTCCCTGTCGACCCCCTGGACATTATCAACCCGAATGACCACGGGAATGTCAACGGGACAGAGATGTGCGTACTCACAATGCCTTCTTCAAAAATCCCATGCCCTTTATATTTGTTTCATCCTTCGGCTTTTCATTTTCTTGGTACTCGGAAGAGTGTTTCGCAAATATCTAATCCTCCCTTTGTCCCACAGGTGCAAGGCTCAGATCAGCTCTTGGAGCCGCGTGTTCGCTGATTCTATTATCGGGGTGCCTTTCTTGCGTTCAGCCTTCAGCGTTTACGATTACGTTACGCCGGACTTTTACAGTGTGCAGCCACGTGTGGGGCTTGCGCCGCTGGTGGACGGGCAGGCGGCTGTGGCGAGGTATCCCCAGGTGTATCGAAACCGTCTGCTCTAGTTAGCAGTGGCGGGTTAATGGGTTTGATTATATCACCTTGGCAAGTTCGGAAATGTCTGATCTATAAAGAGATGATGCTGATTGACTCATTGCTTGACCAGAGCTTTTGCACCACTTCTCATCTCCATGTGACTTGCCTCCACCTAGAATGTGAACTGATACCTACTGAGAACGGATAACCCCGCATGTACACAGCTTACATGCGCTGCGTCATGCTTGGAAATACCACTGGAATACGGCATTTTCCGTGAAAGCCTTACGTTAGGCTGATCGGCGGTCTGGTAGGCTGCCTGGCTGAATCGCTGCCCAATGCTTACATGCTGTCAATCCTGGCTTTAGCCCAATCGCTCAACTTTCTACTCACCTCTCCATCCCATTGTGGTTTTCGCATGCCTACCTTGTAATTTCCTCAAATCGAGTCTCCATGGATCCCTTGTCGCTTGCCACCGGATCCGCCGGTCTGGTCTCCCTTGGTATCACGATATGTGATGGGCTTCTCACGTACTGTCGCAGTTACAAGTCACGCGATGGCAATCTGAACACGCTTGGTGACAATTCTGGAAGACTACAAAATTATCTTCGAGTCATTGAGAAACGACTGCAGAGCGGACATGTCGCTGATGCTTCATTTCACACCATAGTGCTGGAGTGTTTAGGCGCTTGCAAACGTTGCGTCCATGATGTACAAGCCCTGAATGATAAATACTCACAACTCACTATCGTTCCCGGCTCGTCTTTGAAAACTCGCAGCAAGGCTGCTTTGCGAAAATTCCAGTATCCCTTTGAGGCAGATCGATTCGAAACACTCAGAAAACAGCTCAACGATTTTCACTCGGCGCTCTCTGGGCTTCTTCTGGTTATGAACTAGTAAGTTGTCATCTAATACAGATACGTATTCAGATTGGTAACCAAATTCTTCAAGTGACCTGACGAATGAGCTTCGAAACAATGTGGATCTCCATTCGGCCGCTCTTGCTTCAGCCATATCTTCCCAAGGGAGCGAACTATCCATGCAGATGGCTTCAATGGGCCCTTCGATAACCCATGCATTGGATGAAGGCCTCACAAGGGTCGAAAGCTCCATTGAGAAGCACTTCTCAGCCCTTGAAGAGCAGTGGTCAATCACAAGGAAAAGTCGGAATACACCACAGTCTGCTCCGGACGAAATTCTGGCGCGAAAGGTTATAACACCGGCCACGCTCGAGACACTCGCATTGTTTGATTCACTTTGTTCGTGCTCAACAAATTACAGAGGAAAGCATGAAAGGGGATGTTTTCGATTATTTCAACACAAGAAGGTGCATACCATCGCCAGAGAGCTCAGACTCTTCAATTTGCTCTTGTGCTTTAGACTCGAGGTAGAACGTGCTCCTCACGCCTTTGTCAGGGACTTCAAAGTTTATCCAAATTTTAGCGTACGGGGCAGAGTCGCATGGCCTTCAGAAGCTTTTCTCTTGACATATAAGACGGTCTTGAAAATGGAACGCGGGCTTGCGGCCTGCGAGCTGCGAAAGACTTTCCGAGATTGTTTGGTGAAGCTGCAGATCCTTTTTGAGGAAGGAAAAGCCTGGCCGACAGACGTCTCGAGGACTGGCAAGATCCTACTTCATGTAAGGAAATAAATTTCCTCCTTCATTGATTCGAACCTCAGGCACTGAGGGGAAGCCAGATTGCATGTATTGGAACCCGAATGTATTTCGATGATGATACAGCGGCCCTTTACCTGCAGTTTTTGAGAGAGCTCATCAATCTAGGGGTGCCACTAAATGACATATCAAACGATTGGCAAGAGTGAGTAGAGCAATCTAGTGGAGCATTATAGTCCCGTCCTCATCTGCTCATACAACGTGTACAGAACACCGCTGGCTGTTATGATAAGGCAGTCGAGATTCTGGACCATGTCATTTTGCCCAGGATCAGGAAGTCCGTCATTAACATCGCATACTCCGCATGGAAGCCCGTCATATGATAACATTGCAAGGCACCTGATAGAATTCGGTGCCGAGCTTCCTGAAATTGAAGAAACCAGAGTCGTCGGTTTGGAGGGGCCATATTTTCTACCAATGCTTCATAGACGCTCGATCGCTCCGGAGGAAGGTAATAATTGATTAATATGTTTTGAGCTAGCCTTGGCTGAATACCTTTCAGACTTCGGTTACGGGCCGCTATCCCGCGAATTAATACAGCAATCGGAACCGGGCGTTCGTCAACTACTCTCCAAGTCAGCGTCGCACGTTTTGGAAAAGAGTCGAAATCTGGAAAGTCCTCTTCACGTTGCAATACCTTGGCCAAAGGGAGTCGAATTGCTTCTTCTACTCGGCGGAGACGCGGTACAGACCCTGATTGATGTGCCAAATGCGTTTGGCGAGTCGCACCTCGAATATGCCCTTCAGCTGAGCCAACTGTCCTCGATCCGACTCCTGCTTAATGCGAATGCCGAAATCGACCTTGAGTTGATGCCCAATATTGAGACTTCGAGGATGAGGGGTTGGAGTATGGCGCAGTCTGACGAAGTCATCGAACTTCTCTGTCAAACCCTCGCGGACCGACGGAAAAAGATGCTGTGCCTCGCCCTTGAATGGCTCCCAAACCACGAGATCGACAGGCTGAAATTAAAGGGCCAAAACATGCTCCAGGACAACGCGTTCGAGGTCAGTGAGTCATTCAGATATCATGGACATCATTCGTTGCCGTGGTTTGGCAACGTTCGACGCGGGTCCATATTTTATTCAGCCTGCTTGAGCCGTGTTCTCGTTCAGGCATTGCTCAGGGCGGGCTTTCAGAGCCCGACTGAAACTTTCAATGGGTTCACTCCTTTGATGACCGTCGACTTGTACTATCTGACCTACAGACGCTACTTAGAAGGTACAGTTGACTTGGTCACATGGTTCCTAGATCACGGCGCAGACTTGCATTCTTCCATACCTGTTTCCGGTCTCAAGGGCATAGTGACCCAATCGACAGGTCGTGCCTCAAATTTCAAGGCTATCCATCGCATAGCTGATGCTTATGGAGAGGGATTGAATCGTTGTTACATTGCTGCAGAGGACGACTCACGGGTCGGTCACATGCGTGGCGTTATCAACGATACTTCGACGGACCCATGCCGTTGTTATTGCTCCCGTGCGGGCTGCACCCCAGCGACGATATTCATTCGCAGTCTTTGGCACAGGGACGCACGTACCGACGAATTCACAATTTTGGGGCATCATGACGTTCTGAACCGGGGGATAGAGCTATTGTCCCTTTTGCTATCCTCCTTGAATGAGCGGGGGTCCGACGTTGCTGCCGACATTATTCGGGTCAGCACATTCCAACGCCTTGGAATGAAACACACGTGCTGCAAATACTTGCCCCTAGGTCTAATGGCTCCCAAATCCGGGATATGTCATGCGATCCTCGCTGGAGAATATAAGGTAGTCGACATTATGGATCCTGAGGAGGTGACTGAGATACAGGAGGAGGATCAACATCTAGCGCTACGTCTCGACGCACTGGTAGCAGAATTTGCAGCCGTGTACAACGAACAAGGGGTCTCATTCCATGACTACTTCTTTGGGTATTGGTGGAAACGGATGGACGAGGTTGAAGCAGAAAAAGATGAGGTCTGTGCAGATGATCTGGGAGGCTTCCGAGAAATTGGCATTATTTTAGACGGAGAAGAATGAAAAGCGTCGAGACACGGGATGGATAGCATGAGAGTTAGTCGCTGCGGCCAATTGCGTTTGCGATTCTACACAATGGCACGACATGCACCATTTTCCAAGGATCAAATTAGATGTCTCGACCGTACATACAGAGGGGTCTAAATTGTAATTTCTACGTTCTTTTGTACCACTCATCTGGGATACATATACTTGCCCTTAATGTGGCTGCAGCGAAATACCAGTGAGAAACAAATCACTGCATGAGTAAAAAGACTGATGTTACGATTTAGGCAGGTCGCAGGGGACGTCCACCGCTGCGGCGTGTGGTAGGTTACACAGATGCATGTTCTTATCCCGAAATTAAGCCGCAGACCCAGATCTCGCGCCCGTTTCATCAAACGCGTCTCTGAACTTCCAACCTCGCGTCCTACCTGCACCATACATCGGCATTCATCGCCCGCCATGCCAGGCTTATGCGATCTCCCCGACGAGGTCATTCTGTAAGCAATAAATCTGATCTTGGAAACATACTAGCAAATTGACCACTGCTTCTTGCTGTAGCCTGAGTCTCAACACCGGTCTGCTAAGTCTAGCAGACTTAGCTGCGGTCGCCGTCTCATGTAGGCGGCTGAAATCTGTCGCCGAGGACGCACTATACATACGTGACAGAGATCGTAACGGGTCTTCAGCTGTTCTCTGGGCAGCTGAACACGGCGAAGTAGCAACGCTAGATAAGGCACTCAAGCACAGACTAGTTATCGACGAGACCGATTTGTCCTGCACACCCGAGTTCAGCCCCTTCCAGACCGCTGTGGTACATGGTCAAGACTCGGCAGTGGCCTGGTTCCTGGATCATGGAGTCGACGTCACTCGAGAAGTCTGTCCTCGCTGCCGCTGTCTCCTGGGAAAGAGTGGCATCCTCCATACCGCGATCTGCCGAGGGCACGCTTCTACAGCACAGCTTCTCATCTCTAGAGGAGCTCCGCTTACTTACCCGGAATATAACCTTAGGGGTAAATTTCTACAAACGGCAAACGCCCTTTTCGAGGCGTCATTCTCTGGCCTTGACACGGTTGTGGAAACTCTGGTCAAGGACTATGGGATGAAGATGCAGAAGCCGCGTGGTCCTTCGTGTCACGACGCGCTTTGTTGCGCAGCAATGTACAACAAAAATGTGTCGACTGTCAGGACACTTGTGAGCCTTGGAGCTGCTGTCGATGGGCTTCACAGTCAATGGAGATCGACCCCGCTCCATATTGCGATCTTTGGGGGCAACTTCGTGGTGGCCCATACTTTACTCGACTTGGGTGCCAAGGTTCATTCATATGAATACGATACTGATCCCGATTCCAGAAGCAGTGAGGGCGGAGAGGACGAGGGAAAGATGGTACATGGAACAATACGAGTAGAAATCGCGGCTCTGCATGATACAATCGCATTGATTGCCAACAGACGAGCGCCCAGAGAGTGGAATCATCCAAATTCTACCGAGAGAGCTTCGGCCGAATCCTTCAGGGCTGAGAGGCACGTTTTCATGAGGAGACTCATGGCGCTTGGTGTCGACGTCAACGCGGAGTTAGGAGGCTACTGGGACGATGATCTTTGGGACCGCTCCAGCCCATTGGACGTCGCAACTGCAATCGGGGATACACAGGATATGGCGATGCTGATCGCTGCTGGGGCCGAAGTGAAATCCAGGATGCTACTTTTCGCGTGGCGGAATTTCGACCGCGATATGCCTGAATACATGGCAAAGATCGAGCTCCTTCTCAAACATGGCGCCAGACTCGACCAGCCGATCAAAAACGGTGCGAGTGTACTGGAGTTGGCTGCTGGCAATAGCTACCCCAACGAGGAGATGTCCGGGCTGCACGAACTCCTTCTCTTGTCATCACCAAAGAATCTAGCTAGCGACCACCCGGATAAGGTTCTCGTACAGTGCCTTGTCAACCACAATTGGGATGCTAGCACTATCCTCGTTCGTCATGGTGCGCGCATAGCTTGTCAGGACAAGCTCTTCTCAATAGCCAGCCGCATCGCCGAGGAGCTCCAATGCGAGGCGAAGGTGGTTGATTTGCAGGACTTCGGCAACCACGTGACGTCACCTTCCGAGTATGGGCCGCTTGACTGCATCGGCTTCATCATAGACATGGGATTGTCTAGTGAAGATCAATGTCTCATATTTCGGGATTTCCTGCGCAAGAGACTGATCAGTTTTGCGAATCTGTTCCTCGACCGCGGACTCGCCAGTCGACCCGAGGCCGCAGTATTCATTCCCGCTTACTTGATGCTTGCCGCGGCCTGGGGAAACATCTGTGTGATCAAACGACTCTGGCAACACGCACACGAAGCCTCAGACGCAATTGTTCGCTATTTACTCGTCCAGCAGTCCATAATGGCGGGCAACAGGCAAGCAGTCTCGTTCTTCATGGAACAAGGTGCCACTCCTTCCCAACATTTGACGGCTGCTCAATTCTCCCGAGAGTACCACATATTTGAGCAGGTGCTATTAGTTCATACTGCAGTGCTACGAAGATTGACACCACCATTTACAGAGGCGTATCCGGCGAGTGTTGACGTGCTCAGAGAGTTCAGAAGAACGCGACTCCTCGTAGAGAAGTATTGTTTGGGCGGCCACGCTGACACCTATTTCCGGCCCTTTCTGTCGCCCTTTCAGTTAGCAGTAAAATACGGTCATATGGACATCATCAGTGATCTTCTGGAGCGAATTACTGAGTCTGGGGCAGATGCTATTAATATGTGTGGGAAAATATATATTCCATGCGTTTTGATGCAAGCGAACGAGATCCGGGAGATGGTAGAGAAGAGAGGAATCGACTCTGGGTCTACTTAGTGAAGGACGGAGGAGCTACTTGGCGCAGAGAGCGTAGCCCAAGCCTGCCCGGAGATTTAGCTGGAGCACCTCGAGCTGATGGATCTTGGTCTCATCTGTACCTGATAGCACGGCGTGCGGCGCGGCATTACGCACCTTTGTTGGAGTTAGTGACGAGAACGTTGTACGGCCGTGCTGCCGTGCTGCCATTTTTCAAGGATGGGTACGGTACCGGAACTGATGACTTACTAGCTCGTCTTGCCCGAGCAAGCACGTAAATTCTACCATGGCGCTTTGTAGCAAGCATGCACGGCTGATCAATTTGGAAATGTCGCACTTTTTCCCTTGGTACAATCTCGAGTGAACAATTGTCACACATAATAGCGTCTGTTACCGGTCATGCCGGTTTGGGTACGATGAAGCATTTGGAAGCCAAGACAGGTAGCTAGAAAGAAACAATATACAACTCAATTACCCGTTTCAGAGCCATCCTTCTATTTGTTATCATTTTCAAAAGTTCTTGCATCTAGTATGGTATGCCTCGCGAGGATGGTTTTCCCACGACGCGGACGAGGTTGAAGGAGACGTTCGCCCAAATAGTTTTCAATACGATCACGTCAACAATATCGAAGCAATTGACAATGAAAATTTAAAGCGCTGATGGACATTTCATGCTACCCCAGACTCCAATACAGTAAATCGATCACTCTCCGAGTCAAGCTCTGCCAGTGCATCAAATGGCAAAGTAACCATCGGTGTCGTATGGCCGATATCCACATTCATAAGTATAGGGAACTGGTTCTTACTCTTGGCGAGGGGGCCGTCGCACAATAGTGTTTGGAAGACACCACGGTACTTTTCCAGGCGCTCCTCTGAGTCATAGCCGTATGGCCTCCCAACCACCAGTCCTGCAGCCTCGTCAAAGACACCCTGGGCGATCAAGTCGGCAACGCCCATCCGCACTAGGTCCAGGTCCCTGCTCTCGCCGGCGGACGTCTCGAGGAACACGATGCGGCCACGCCAGTCGGGCGCGACGGCGCGGACCCCATTCAGCCTCATCACCACCGTCAGGCACCCACCAAAGAGGCGGCCCTTGGCCTTCCCGGGCCGGATCCATTGCCATTTTACAATACTAGCTTCTTCAAATCTCCAATGCTTGATATCTCAAGGTAGAAAGTATCACGAATCTCAATGCCAAGGTTCTCCCGTAGCTTCTGTGAAACGACTAGTGACATAAGCGAGTCAAAACCAATATCCGTGATCTCACACTCGTCCGTCAGCAAACCTTTATCAACAGCAAGTTCCTCAGCCAGTATATCTATGACGCGTAACGCAGCATCCTCACTATTAGCTTCTTCTTCTTCATGTTCTCCATCACCACTGTCGCTGTCAATCTTTTGTTCCATCCTGGCCGCCATGGCCGACGCCACGGCCTTGTCCTGCAGGCAGCTCGTAGACGGGGATGGCACCAGGGCCGCAGGTTTCTTCAGCTTTTTCTTCTTCTTCGTGGCAGGAAGGGCAGAAACAGTAGAGGTGATGGTGGCCCCGACCGGGCGGAAGAACCGGTTCAGCATTACCCTTGGCCACTGTCGAAACAGAATGGCCTCCACGACGCCCACTATCTCACCGCGCTGTAGAATGTAGACATCGCCGGAGTAGGAGCCAAGGCTGCTGCTGCTCCCGCTGCTGGTATCGCTACCGGCGGCTTCTGGCACCATCCTCACGTACGTGACGTACCGGCAGCCCGGAACCAGAGGCCTGGCGAAGCGCATCGACCTCCACGACGGTGTGATGAAGAAGCTATTGATGTTGTCGAAGTGGGTGCCGCCGTTCAGGATGAAACCAGACAGGGACACAACGCCGTCGATGAAATGCGGTGGCACTGCCCAGTTGCCGCCCTGCGAACCTGTGGGGAAGACGACCTCGGCCGTGGCTTCATCTCCGTTCAAGATGACCGATTTCATGGTGCGATACATGCTGGAGTAGTCGACCAGTTTGCCAAAGAGGGTATATGCAAGATCAGTGGTAAGCCTATTAGCCGTTCCATTGTTTGCCATGTCGGTAAGCTCGTCTATGCGACTAGTTACGAGCTTGGTGTTGCGAGCCCAGCCGGCAAGCCAGGTTGAGGAGTCCTCGTAGTATGCGGTAGCACGACAGTACCATTTTTCAATGGCGGGGTTGAACCACTTGATGTGGACTGCACGTTTCTCGAGGCTGGCCTGGGCATCTATAATAATGGGATATGGATGAAGAGGATTTGGATCCTTGACAACTGGGTCATGATACTCGAAGTTGGCCACGTTGATGCTCATTCCAACAAATCCTGATGAGAATGCTCTATCTTGGATCCTTTGGGCTATAGAAAATGCCATGTCGGCATGAAGAAACTAACGCATGTTAGTGGGTTCAAATCGAAGTTAATATGATAGAAACACTTACTGAGGAAGCAACTCCATAACCATTCATAGCATGCCCTTCAATCACATCCTTCAACAATGGGTCGGCCATGTTGGACTCTCCGAGTATTTTTGCTGTTGACGAGTCATAATTCTCGGAGTGAAGTCGATGGATACTTGATGTTCGGTACCCGCTCACGACGGGAAGTGCCGGGTCTTGCGAAGCTTGGCCCTTGGTCAAATTCCAATCTCCCTGGTACTGGATCCAATAATTTTTATTGTTCCAAGCATAGGTTGGCAGTTGGACGAGTCGAAGCCCTGATTCGAACGGGCGATGATACTCATTCCAGTCGATGTTGAGTCCGACTTCGTATAGGCTACTAAGCATCTTGACTAAAGATGCCCAATTGTTTGTGTCTCGGTGAAGGCTTGAGCACACGAGATGGGTGTCGGGGAGTGTACGGCTGACGAAGCCGCTGCATACGGGATGATGGCCCAACTCGACCCAGACCGTAGATCTTGTCACCACTCCGGCCACAGATGCCGCATTCAGAGCCCCGGCAAAGTCGACCGTGTTTCTTAGTGCTGTGGGCAAATATGACGCATCGATGTTGGTGCCTGCCTCAATGACATCCGAATACCGAGGAGATATTATGGGGACTTTGGGTGGGTTGTAAATGATCCCCTTTGTTTGCCTTGTGAGATCATCGACTACTTCGTCCATCTGAGCAGTGTGATACGCATGTGGTACATCCAGATGCATAGTGCTGTACCCTGCTTTGGATAGTTGAGCCGAAAGAAGTTCCAGATCCTTTACAGTGCCCCCAATAACAGTGTCCTTTGGGCTGTTTATGCAGGCCACCTCGAATGGCAACCCATCGGCTTCGAGCACAATGTCGTCAACTGAGGCACGAAAAGACACCATACCGTGGGTGTGAGGAGTGCAGTCCGACTCCAGGATATTGGCCCTCGTTCCCACGAGAAAAACAGTGTCACTATCGGACAATACGCCAGCCACCGCCAGTGCGGCATATTCGCCGAGACTATGCCCGATGACTGCGCTTGGTTCGATGCCGAATGTTCTATACAGCCGAGCGAGCACAATCTCAACACACACGATGGCGAGATGTATTGAGGAGGCTGGTAGAGTTTCGCGATCGGCGCTTGGATCGATAGCAGCTAAGAAGGACGGGAAGCCCTGTCGACGTGTGAGACTGTCGAACTGGTCAAGCTGCGCACGGAAGAATGAGGAGTCGCGGTAGAGCTGCACCGCGATTCCGACGTAGAAACTGCCCTGTCCAGCGAAGGAAAAAGCGACCGGAAGCCTCTTGACTGGGGTCGGAGTCTGAGCCAGAGCATTGTCGATATGCGGTCGAAGTTGCTTGACGGCGTCTGCTAGGGACGTGACTACGGCTGATTTCCTGTACTCGAAGTGGCGTCTTCTGGCTGAGAGTGTGTAGGCAACATCGGCAAGAGTCAGGTCATGCGATTCTCCGATATACTCGACGAGGCGCCTGATACTCGAGCTGAGAGACTGAGCCGTCTTTGCCGAGACTGCAATTGCATGGGATTCCCGGGTATCCTCACACAGTCGTGGTCTTGGAACGGCCTCTTCGATGATCATTGCGGTGTTACCTCCAGCAGCGCCAAAGTTATTTACCATAGCCAGCCTCTTTTGGGTACTGGACGGTCTCCAACTGGCAGCTTCGTATGGGATCTTGACACCCAGCTTTCCCAAGTCTGGTATTGCGGGATTCAAGCCTGTCTTTACACCAATGTGAGGCGGAATTGTGCCCTTCTGGAAGACTAGCATGGCCTTGATGAAAGCCATGACCCCCGCAGCGGCCTCTCCGTGGCCCATGTTGGCTTTGACAGAACTCACGAACAGGGGTATTTTTCGATGACCATTGTTGCGTTGAGGCGCGAAAACACTGGTCACAGATCGCATCTCAGTTGGATCGCCAGCTTGCGTCCCCGTGCCATGCATCTCCACATATCCGACCTCTAGGGGATCGATACCGGCCCGGCGGACAATCTGGTCGTATAGCATAGCTTGTGCTCCTTGATGAGGATGCGTTATCGAGACGGCTTCCGCCGAATGGGAGGTTGCTGCTGATAGAACGAGAGCAAGGATGTCGTCGTTGTCGGCTTGTGCGTCCTCGAGTCTCTTCAGGACCACGCTCCCAACGCCATCTTTTGAGAAATCCTAGTCAGTCGGCGCCTTGAAGAGTATACACTGATATTGCTAATATGAAAGATTTTCCGCAAACCTGATCTGCAGTACCCGTCTGCGCCCTCATCCCACGTCTTACAGCCACCCGTTGAAGAGAGAAAGTGGCCTTGGCTGAGCCCAGCAAATACGTCTGAGTTCGTGAGGATATTCATGCCTCCCTAAGGCCGCAATATCGGCTGAGTTAAAGTTTGCACTTTTGGTAGTCTTCGATGTCAAGGGAAAACTTACAGTAATCGCCATGTCAACATCTCCGCTCCACAGTGATGAACACGCGGCTTGAATGGCCGCCAAGCTTGAAGAACATGCCGTGTCGATGCTAAAGCTGGGACCCCAAAAGTTAAAGAAGTAGTTGATCCGACCAGGTCCAAAGGCCCTGCATCCACCAGGGATAAAGTATGTGCCCACTTCTTGCCCAGAATTTACCTCGCGATAATCGTCGCTAGCCTGGCCGTAGAAAGTTCCCACACGTTGACGATGGATGGCGCTGCCGCCCCGGCCGTCAACATACCCGGCACTTTCCAGGGCTTCGTATGCCGTCACCAAGGCAAGGCGCTGCATCGGGTCTGTTTGCTCAGCTTCTCTTGGTGACATTCCGAAGAACATGGCATCAAATAGCCCAGGATTCTCAACAAAACAACCATACGGAGTCTTCGACGTATTCTGTCGTTTCCCCGTAGGATCCACATGTGTCTTAACGTCAAAACGATCGGAGGGTATAGCGCGGTGCATATCCTGACGCTTCATCAACCGATCCCAGAACTCATTTGTGGAGTTAGCGCCCGGAAAGCGAAGCGCCATGCCCACGACAGCAATCTTGGACGATCTTGTATCCTTCGGCGGGCTTCTATCGGCCGCGAGGTCGATTACAGCTGGCAATATAGCTGACTCTGACACGGAGGTGCCGGGAAGCTCGCTCCGCCACCGTTCTAGTAGCCTCTGGTTATAGTGAGAAGGCTGAATGCTGACCAGTTGTGCAGACTGTGGCTTCAGTCGCTTCAATTGGTTGGAGACGGCGTTGATGACAAGGTCCCATCGCACCGTTTCGGTCAGTATCTCTTCCATTACCTGTTGTAGCAGCGCTCTGGTTTCTATCTCCCGAAAGGGCTTTCCGCTCACAGGTGATATCAAAGGAATGTGCAGCTGCCGCGTTGATTCGATGTTCGGCATGACCTGGGCGACGTGCTCTGCACCATATACTCTATTAGTATGCCACATACCCTGTATCTTCTTCATTGCTACATTTTTGGTCTTCTTAAAGCCCTCACAGTCGGAGAAGAGTGCCTTCAGCGTTCTGGATGGTCCGCCTATGCTGACCGAGCGCCCGGCATTGTCGACATTGAACACGGACGCGGCATTGCTTGCAGGATAGGCCTGTCAAATTTATTAGCATACCATCAACGAAACTCAATTCCATTCTTCCCTCTTACCTTTTCTTCGTTGAACTTGTTCACCCGATCGCGTGCCTCTTTCTCATCCACCCCATGAACACAATATACCCAGGCGCCATCAGCATTGATCTCATCATGGGAGACTTCCAACGATCGACAAACTTGATCGACAACGAGCCCGAAGCGCAATGATATCCGGGAAATATCTTGGGCAATGTCTGGTATCATCGAAATGCTCGGTGAAAGTCCAATCGCCGCCGCCGAGAGCAGACCGGAGCCCCTCCCGATCAGCAAGGCATTGGCCGGTGTAAAGTTGTACTCCAATGGATGAGCCTCATGGTACCTGGTCACCTTCTAAGTCGGCATTCTTATCCATTGATGGGCTTAGTGAAACTTACGCAACGAAGCTCCCCAATTGCACGACAAGAACCAGTACACGTTCGATGGCACCACCAAGAGGCGTCTTTCGTAATTTGACGACGTGGTCCGTAAGGTCGAGGACAGTTTCGAAAGGCGGAACCAGATCCCGTTGTGGACGGCTTAGTCGGCCAATCTCTTGCTTCAACCCCAGGGTTATACACTCTAGCAAGGACGCCAAAATGATATGATCACGCCCTTTGCTGAGCAGTCTCAGTTTTCTGAATAGGGCTCTCTGGTCGCCCTCGGGGTCGCACTGCGGAATCTCCCCCGAAAAATACAACACCTTAGCCGAAGTCATAATGGCAATATCTGCTTTGCTTGTTGGGAGGCTATAAGAAGCACAACTGCACTTCAGCAATGCGTGGGATTTACTGAGTTATTCGAGGTATGTAAATTAGACTGAGATTGTATATCTAGCTTATCATATATGTTTCTCGCTTATTACGCGTCAGCATAGAATCCCACGACGTTTGGGCTGCTTCCTTTGCTTATGGTGTGCATCGGTAATTGGAATATCCGGAGACGTCAATTGAAGTATAACGTCGTCTTCCTTATCACTCCGTCTACTATTGGCACCCATCACAAACATGAAAGTGGTGGTCAGATGTCCAATGAAGGCGACTGGTTAGTTACATGTGAAGTGACGTATCCCAGGGGTTTTCCAACCTAAGCTTCAGCGAAGCTTTCCTGACCTTACTCTAGAAGGAGGCACCAATTTAGTTAGAAAGGGGAGATATTTGCAGGTGCTAATGTCTCCCAGCGTGCATCCAAAGCTTTCACCTGAATACCCTGATTCACTAGTGCTTATTTAGGGCCTAGTCGCCGAATACCCACCTGCCAATGCCCACCACATCCCGTTTCCTGATGCTTCCCAATTTGCAGACCGCTACGAACATTGGGTTTCATTGATTCCTCCACTATTCCTCAGCGAGCCCTGCGCCCGTGATATCCATCCAACCACCTCATCCACAGAAAGTCCTCTCCGCTGACTCGTCAGGCAAAACATCGGATTGGTATATCCGTTATCATCAAGGATTCAATTCCTCTTGTCCGTGGGTCCGTGGTCTAAGACCTGCACTTACTAGACTATTCAGGAGGTCAAAGTAAGGCGACCTCGAGATGAATCCCACCACTTACGCTGCCACAACCACTCTGGGTTGCCAATGCCATTGTTACCAACACACATATCACACAGCACCTAGAGCAGAAAAGCTCCCCATCTTCAGGCCATACTCAGCTAGGTTAGCCAATAGGTCTAGGATGCAAGTATATACTCGAATAACCTTCTAGCTGGGGGCTATAGTAATACACAACTGCTTGATTACTATCTGGTGGTTAGAAAAGTACCGCTTATCTTACTGGCTAGGTGCGGCGCGGCAAAAAGAGCCAATCACGAGAGCAGCAGCGCAAATCGCGTCACGAGTATTACAAGTAACGGTAAAATATAATTATATAGACATGATTAGTGAGTTTCTAGAGCATGTTACTAAGTCTGAGTCAGATGTCATCATTACCTATGGAGCGATTTATATTTCATGCGTCTTAATGCAGATGAACTAGATTCGGGGGGGGGGGAGGAATCAACTATGGGACAGATCAGTGAGGAACTTAGTGAAGGCCCTGCCGGGGAAAGAGTAAGGTGCGGCAATAAATTGCGGACAATTTTCATGCGACATGTCGTCTCCCAGCTGGAGCTATGTGTTCAGGGACCACGCGCAAGACAACCTCAAAACTCATGTCACTGGTTGTGTGGACAGCCGGCTTCTGACCGCCTGGAGTGGGACTTGGGCGATCACCAACCGGAATTGTAAGACTGTGATCAGTCACCTATTTGGGATTATCCATGTGTGGACTGCACGCACGTGCGCAATGGCAGTTAACTGTCACACTGAGATATTTGAAAACTGTTGATCCGCTTGCACGAGGTGGAACGTAGATGCTTTGAAGTCTGCCTAAGGGTGTAGACACATTGGACTCCGATGGCTTATCTAAGCCTCCTCCTTCTTCTCTCCAACCAGACCCCGTCGCTCCTCATTCTCTTCATCGCTGCCCTTGAGATACTCACCAAAGACACGTTGCTCAATGTCCATATCCTTGAAAGCGACACCCAGCGACTTCCGTGATTGACGACGGAAGTAGATCCTCTTTCCCCACTTCCAGGCTTCAACCCCGCAGAAGAATAACCCCGCGGCGATGAAAACAATAGCCCATTCCCAGCTGATGCCTTTGTGTTTGAAGACGACAGTGTTGATGACGGGAATGTAGAGGAGAGGGAACAGCGTGACGAAGCCAACCATGATGGCCCAGAACAAGAACCGGTTGCGCCAGACGTCGTAGGCCCACTGGGTGAAATACTTCTTGGAACCTGGCTGCATGCGGAAAAAGGAACGCCGCATATCGACCATCTCCCAGGCCAGGAATAGGGCAAACCACGTCAGGCACGCAAATGTGGTGGCTCGGGCGTGGAAAACCAGCTCACAGCTCTCATTGAAGCTATCGTTGCAACCAGACCCTAGATCACCATTACCGAAGCCATAAACAACCAGGGTGAAGCTACCAAGACACAAGGCGGCAATCCAAAGTCCGTAGACGACCATGTCGACGAGGAACTCGGGAGTGAAAATGCCGGTCTTGAGGGACTGAGGTGGGCGGCGCATGATGTCTGGTACGGCACGCTCGAACCCCAGGCCCATGTCAGGCATACCAGAGGTTGCCATGATGATCCAAACGATTTCCACGGGGGCCAGCGGGAAGACGGAGAGGCCGCGGGCGTCCTTGAAGGCGAGACCGACGAGCAGCGTGCCAGCCTGGGCGATGTTCTCGGCCAGGACGTGGAGTACAAACTTCTGGATGTTGTCGAAGATACGACGGCCTTCCTCTATCGCAGCGACAATAGACGCGAAGTTGTCGTCCGTCAGAACAATATCGGAGGCGTCCTTGGCGACGTCGGAGCCAGACTGGCCCATGGCTATTCCCACGTCGGCGCGGCGGAGCGAAGGCGAGTCGTTCACGCCGTCTCCGGTCTGTAGGAACCATCAGTAAAAAAGCATCTCTGAAAGGGAGTGTGTACGTCGGTTACCATTGCGCAAAACTTCTTCCTCCTGTGGAGGGCCTCGATCATGCGGACCTTGGTGCTCGGCGCGCAGCGGGCAATGACGAGCGGCAGCACCGGCAGCTTGTCGACCTCGTCATCGCTCAGGCGGTCGAACTCGGTGGCAGTCATGACCATGGCGTCGGCCACGTCACGAGCCACGCGCTCCATCTGCGTGGGGAGGATCCCAACTTCGATGGCAATGGCCTTGGCAGTCTCGGGGTGGTCGCCGGTCAGCATGTGCACAGAGATACCGGCCTCGTGGCATTGGTGCACGGCGACGGCGGACTCGGGGCGAGGCGGGTCGTACAGACCGATCAGGCCGCGGAAGACGAGCTCCGACTCGACCGAGTCGCGGTCCACGTCGTCGCCCTTGGCAGGCTTTCCGGAAGTGTAGGGCTTGCTGGCCAGGGCGAGCACGCGCAGGCCCATGCTGGCGAGAGCTTGCATGTTCTGGAGGATCTCCTCCCTGAAGTCTTCTGTAACTTCGACGAGCTCGTCCGAATCCTGGGGGGCATACTGCGTGCAGGTCTGAATCACACGCTCGACGGCTCCCTTGGTGTAGGCAAAGTACTCATCCGAAGCGTTCTTCTTCATGATCACTGACATGCGCTTGACGTCCGAGTCGAAGGGAAGCTCGGCAACCTCGGACCACTCCTTATCGTCACCGCTCAGCAGCAGACGGTTCCAGTTGAACCGAGATGCGAAGACCTGGATTGCGATTTCGGTCGGGTCGCCGCGAGCGTGCCACTGGCCGTCCTTTTCGACAATGGTGGCCAGGTTCGCCAGCGAAGCCACGTTCAGAAAAGCTTTCAGATTACTCTGGCTTCGTTTGAGGAGGTCTTCGGAAGTGAATACCTGTCCACAGGCATCACCTCCCTTCTTCAAATCAATGTTGCGGGGGGAGCGTTCGTCGTAGCGGATGTCGCCAATCGTAGGGTTGAACGGGGTCGATGAGTTCTCAATTGTCACCGTACCGAAGCCCGGAAGCCAGGCACCACGGGCAAGCATTTTGCCTTGCGTGAGCGTTCCCGTCTTGTCGGAACAGATATCTGTAACGGCCCCGAGAGCCTCGAGCGACTTGAGGTTGCGAACAATCACGTGTCTCTTGACCATTCGCTTCGTTCCCGCAGCCATGGTGATTGTGAGGACGACGACTAGACTGGCGGGAATCATGGACAAGCCAGTAGCCACCGCGTAGATGATGACCTCCTGCCGTGAGTCGAATTTGTTGGACCCGAGAACAATGATCGCACAGACAACGGCGATTCCGAAGAGTAGAATCGCGAGTTTCGACAGCTTCTTCTGCAGAGGAGTGCCAACGTTGACGCCGAGGAAACGACCGATGGCGTCGGTAAGCGTGAGGGTGTATGCCTCCAGATACCGGTGAGGCTTGGCAGTACCATCGGGCTTGCGCTTGACAGGACGGACTTTGGAGTCCTTCTTGTTCAACTCGGAAGCGATGGCGCCAATCTCGGTGTATACACCAGTGGCGAAGACAATGCCCTTTGCCCGACCTTTTGTGACATTGGATGAGCTGTACGCGACGTTGATTCGGTCACCTGGTCCAGTTTCGTCGTCAAACACTTCAGACTCCTTCTTCCTAACAGGAAGAGATTCGCCCGTGAGAAGAGCCTCATCGGTTTCGAAATTAGCAGTCTCAATGAGTCTATGTTACTGTCAGTCATGATCATCGAAATTCATAAAGCGACTTGGGAGGTGGCAAATAAGCAAATTTGGGAGGAATGAGTTCTTTGCGGCATTGAGGGATCATTTGTTTCTATTTTACTTGGAGGTAGGGGGGAGGGCCAAGCAATCCATGAATGGGAGGGAAGACTCAGTCTTACCTAACATCAGCAGGAATCGTATCGCCAGTTTTGATCTCGACCAAATCGCCAGGAACAATGTCGCCTGAGGGCACAACCATGGACTCGCCATCGCGTACAATGTTCGCCGTCGGGGACGAGAGCGAGCGCAGCGAGTCCATAGTCTTTTCGGCAGAGTACTCCTGAAAGAAGCCAACGACAACGTTCAGGAGGATCACAAAGGTGATCACACCACCCTCAATGTATGACTTGATACCGAAACTAACGGCCATGGCCAGAATGAGTACCTGTGTGTAGCCGGTAACTAGTGTCAGCTGACCTGATGATTATAGTGAGAGGAAATGGAGACACCTACCAGGGTCATGGCATTGGCAACCTGAGCAATCACGATCTTGAGAGGCTGGACGCCTTCACCTTCGCCCAGTTCATTTTTACCGAATTCCTCAAGCCGTTTCTTAGCCTCATCAGCAGACAGGCCGTTCAAGGAATCGGCGTTGAGCTCCTCAGCAAGCTGTTGGTGTGTAAGGGCATGCGCTGGGCGCGATAGCCGCTTGTTGGACTGACCAGACACATGGTCTTGGTCAGGCTTAGCAACATCCTTCCCCATAACAGGTGTGTCAACGCAGGTATGTGGATGCAGGTATGTATATGCAGGACAGTCTTCAGGCAAGTAAACAAACGGTACTACCAGTGGGCACCAATTAGTCAAGCGAGAGACGCAATGGGGAAAAAGAACAAAATCGCAGGTACTGCTGTGGGAACAGTCTGGGCATAAGTACTTAAGTATGTAGAATATAATCGTCCTCATAGACGGATAAGATAACCGTCTTTGCCTAGCAATCGCGCCGAGACCTGCAGTGGCTGTTTGCCGTGACCCATTTTATTCCGCCACCTCTTGGCTCGGTAGTCCCGAAGAGGCAGACAGACAGCCTGGTAGACTGTCAGCCTGTGTGGCACCACGGCTCGGCGGTGTGAATGCCTAGACTTCGACCCGCTTGGCAGAACGATACATGACGTACCCGCGTTCCTGGGCGATGCTTCAAGATCAAGACTGTGCCTGACGAGAATTCCTTAAGTTTGCTCAAATCTGTTCTCCTCATCGTCGAGAATGTTGAATTAGAGACATGGCTGTTAACCTAGGTAAGAGGACAGCCTCTGAAGAATTCCTGCAACGAGATCAGCGCCTCTAAATAACTGTCAAAAATCGTAACGTGAATTCGTGTCCGTCTAAACCACAAATCTCACTCGGAAGTTCGGCACAAAACTTTTGAAGCCCAGAAAACCCAATGCACGTTTGCCAAGATGACTCACTCCACTCACGGTGCAGTATGTATAGATCCCAAACATCCTGTGTCTTGGTAACACGAAGAATGACAGGTCAAAACATGCTGTATACAGGGATGTTGGTCTACAAATCCAATCTTCCGTGCAGAGGCTTATCAGCTTATTGCTAAAACTTATTGCCAAAAGTATACAGCAGAGTCGCCATTCTCAAGGTGAATTATCAGCAGGTGCACTGGAACAGCTGCAATTCACATGAAGTCAAGTCATGTAAGGAACAAAAAGATACGACGCCGGCATGATTCGAACATGCGCCTCCGAAGAGAATAGATCACCAGAAACACTGGAATGTAATTCTAGTCTATCGCATTAGACCACTCTGCCACGGCGCCATGAAAATATGGTCCCATTTAACAGTATATATAGCCTATACTAGCCGCTAAGTGAATCAAAGCTTTGCCGAGAAGAGTCAACTTCGATCATATCTTCAGCGCATAATACATAAGGTGGAGCCTGCTGGCTCTGATACAGCATATTTCTACTGGTTTTGGTTATAAAAACGAGACCCTGAAGAAATCAGTAGTAGATAGACTGCGTGATTACACGGCAGCCATCCGTCCTTCGTTTACTGTGCATGGAAATGTAAAAGCTGCAGACCTTTAGCCCCCAAAGCATTGGTGTTCCGTAACATGACCAAAAGACCTCGCATACGGGTTCCTATTCGATTCATAAACGTACTTAGCCAAGCGTCCCCCTTCCATAATAACGCCTGTCCAGTGAATGACCAAGAAATTCCCGACAGTATGCTTTAGCAGCGAAAATGTAGAGCCTATACCGAAGACTATTGAAGACGACCAGCTCCGATGGAATTTTCTTGACAATTGGAATGTGAAGGATGAAAACTATGAATGAACTAGCTTCCCTGTCAAAATCCTAGCGATAGTCCGTGAAATACAGTGGAATTCCTCCCGGTACCAATGGGAGCAACAATTCCCTGATGTTTTGGTCAAACAAGGCCAGTATATACACTTCGTTGATATTTGACAGGTTGAGAGATCGACAGATGAGACATTTGGATTTATCTCGTGCGCAGTTTCGTTTCAAGAAGCGAATGATTCCTAGATTCCATATATGAAGGTTTTTCTGAAATTGAGATGGATGAGGAAGCCAAGAGCTCTATTGTCCAGATGGTGAATCGTGCGGCAAAAACTGACAGCGGCGTTTATGGTATCCTCAAGAATAGTCAAGTCGTGGTGCGTTGCTCTACGGGCCACCTGGCACTGGAAAGACAGTCCTGGCTCGTGTGTTAGCACACGAGGGTCAAACAACAATCATCTCGGTCTTATCTGCCGACATCGAGAGCAAGTGGCTAGTCGACAGGGAGAAAACCATCAAAGAGAGCAATTCAGTCTGGGTAGGATGGTTGCCCCTATCATCCTTTTCTTCAATGAGGCGTACACATTGTTCCATGACAGAAGCCCTAACGATCGCAGCTGGGAGCGCAGCCGCGTGAACTAGCTTCTGACCACGATGGACGGTCTGGTGAAAGTCAAAAATTCGCCTTTCGTCTTGCTGGCGACTATTTCCCCCCTCCAGCTTGACTACGCTGTTTTGCGGAGGGCACCTTTTCGATCACATATGGGCCGTCCATCTGGTGCGGTGCGGAAATAGATTTTTCCCATCTGTCTACGCGAAGAGGAGCTCGCCTATGACGTTGATTTCATCGAACTTCCAGCGATGACACCGGGCATCTCAGGCTCAGATATTTGTGTAAGAAAGACAAAGGTACACAATAAAGGTACTTCATTTTAAATAAGAATGTTTTATATTAAAAAAAGAACTTTAAAATCCATACAAGCTAAATACCTTTATAAAAGTATTTAAAGCTGAGTAATTATCTGGAACTTTGCTCCTATAAGAACATATTACAACTCTAAGCATAGTATATTAAATCAAGCAAATTATCTAGTATTCTAAACTATAAATAATAAAGCAAAGGGTATACTTAATAAATAATATAGAGTACTATAATAGTAAAGTAGTTCTTATATAATATACTCTTTAAATAATTAGTAATTATTTAAATAAATATAGTATACTTACTATTATAGTATTTTAATAATAATAAAAAAAGTAAGTATATAATAATAATGCTATACTTTAAATAATAATAATAAGCTACTTAATTAATATAATAAAATAAATAATAATAACTATATACCTTTAAATACTTAAAAATATAAATAAACTTATAAAGTAATTTCTAACTTACTTTTTTTCTCTTTTTTAAATATATAACTAATTACTCTTATATACATATATATATATATATATATATATATATATACTTATAATACCTTATTTTAAGTTAGCTTATTTAGCTACTTAAGCTATTAATAAAGTAAGTATATAAATACATTATATATTACTTTATATACTTAAGTATTAACTTTATAAGTAAGGTAAGCTATTTAAGAAGTAGCTAAAGCTTTATAGCTTTTTATTTTATTACTTTATTATTAAGTAGGCTAAATAATATACTCTAGCTTTTCTTTAAAAAGATAGCTTCTTTAATAAGTTAATTTAGGCTTATTAAGCTATAAGTTATTTAAAAATAAGTATTTATTAAATACTATATTAATAAATTAAATAACTTAAGCTAATAAAAAAAAGTAGCTCCTTTTTAGTATACTTTTATATAAAGTAAGAGAAGTAGGCTATAATTATAGCTAGAATTATAAGCTTAATTTAAGTTATATTAAGCTTAATTACTAATAATTTATATAGTAATATTTAGCTTTAGTACTTACTATAAGTACTTATTAAGCTATACTTTATTTACTTTATATATACTTTATACTTAATAACTACTTCTTTAAAGTATATTTTAAGCTTACTAATACTTAGTATACTAATTATTACTTATAGTACTCTTTAAGGTATAAATATTTTTACTTACTATTTACTATATATACTTTTATATATAATTTAATCTTACTACTTAAGGCTAAAGCTAATAAAAAGGTAATATACTTAATATATTTCTTTAAAATACTTAATTTACTAATAAAAAGATTATTTAAAAGATTATTATTATATAATTTAAGCTTTATTAGCTCTTTAAGAAGTACTTAAAGAAACTATTTAATAAATAGCTTTTTAAAGATAATAATAAGAATAATAATAATAATAATAATAATAAGAATAAAAATAAAGTTAAATAAGTAAGCTTTAAGAAAAAAAAAAGAAGAAAAATAAGCTAATTACTATACTTAAAAAGCTAATAAAGTAGCTTACTATATTCTTTATTTAATATATTAAGTTTAAAAAGACTACTAAAGTAGGTCTTTATACTTTTATTAAGTTTTTATTTTTTAACTTAAAGTAAATTCTTTAGTTTTAGTATATTTAGTTTAATTTAAAAAGCTTAGCTTTAATAAATAAAAAATTATTTTATACTTTATTAAGTATCTTTTATATATTATAAAAGTTTAATAATATTTAAAAATACTTAAAATAAACTTATAAGAGATTCTTTATAAGCCTATTTATTAGTATAAGCTTAATAAATAAATATTTTACTTAAAATATTTCTTTACTATACTTTTACTTTAGCTATATATTATATATATTTATATATTAAAGCTTTATAGTAACTTTTATATATTTACTTATAATTAACTAAATTATTTACTAATTATTATTATATAGCTTTAAAGAACTTCTTATATTAATTATTAAGTTATTTAGTAACTATTTAAGTATAATAAGTTTTTTTTTAGTATATATAATACTTAGTAGCTTAGCTTTTATAGTAAATATTATAATAATATTTTATTAAACTACTCTTTAGCTTATTAACTCTTTATATAGGTATATAATATAGCTATAAAAAGATTATTAAGTTTTTTTATTATTTATAAAAGAAGTATTTAAAGTAAAAATAAGAATTTTCTTTTACTTACTCTTATATTAAATTATAAGTATTTAAATAGTATATAAATATACTATATATTATTTTACTATAGTAAGATACTTAGGTTTTAAATTTAAAAGAAAGAAAAAGAATTAAGTAGCTATAAATACTATATTTACTTAAATTATAATTTTAGTATATAAAATTAAGCTTACTTTTTTTTAAAATTCCTTAATTTACTCCTTTATAGTAAAGCTTTTAAATTTTTAAAATAATATACTTAAAAATAATATACTTAAAGTAATACCTTTTATAAAATTAAAGTACTTAGTAATCTTTTTAATATATATATTATAAATAAAATATAGCCTTTTAGCTACTTAATTCTTTAAAATATATATTTTAAGATATTATTTTACTTTTTTTACTTTTATAATATTATAAGCTTAGTTTAAATTATTTATAACTTTTTAAACTACTAGTTTATTATCTTTATAGTATAGTATAAGGTAATTATTTATATAGAAAATAATTATTATAATTTTTTACTTATTTTAAAAAAAATAGTTTTTTTTAGTATTTAAAAGTAAACTAAGCTTTTAAAATATAAAAGTAAATTCCTTATACTAAAGAAGTAGTATATTTTTAAGTTTATAAAGAATACTTTTTAGCTTTAAGTATATTTTAGGTTCCTTAAATTTATTAAAAAGCTTATAAAAGATAAATTTTTTTTTAAGCTATATATTTAAAAATATATTAATAATATTATATTACTTAATTTTTAAATTATTATATATTACTATAGCTATAGTTATTTAAAAGAATCTTATAGTAAGTATAATAATATAAGTATTTTAAAATAAGTTAAATAGCTATAAGTCTCTTTATATATATAAGTAAGCTTTTTTATACTTTAAGAAATTATTTTTATTAAACTTATATTAAAAAACTTATTTAAAAAAAAGTAGCTAACTTTATACTATAGCTTTTTTTATCTTTTATTATACTTTTATTTTAATTAAAGTATATAGTTTAAAATAAATTACTTCTTTAAATAAATCTTAAGCTAAGTAATTTTAAAGCTTTTTTTAATTTTTAAGTTTTTAAATAATTAAGTTTATTTTATAAATTTTTTTACTTATAAAAAGGCTAGTATTTTTTTAAGCTACTAAGTATTATTATATTATAATAATAAGTACTAAATATAGTATTTTATATACTTAGTTACTTTCTTTTATTACTTTTAGCTAATTAAGTATAAAGGTATTAAAGAATAGTAATTAATTATAAGCTTTTAAGATTTTAATTAAATCTTTAAAAAGTATTATAATAAAGTTTTTATTATTTTTTAATAAAAGATTTCTTTAATATTAGCTTACTTTTATTTTTAATTACTAAAAAAGCTACTTAATAGTAGTTTAAGTTACTTATAGTAATATATTAGTATATATTATAATTATATTACTAGTATATTTTTTAAATAATAAGGAATTTTATATACTTATTTTTAAGGCTTTAGCTATAAGTATTTCTTATATTTTTTTACTACTTTACTTATTAATATAAATAAAATAGCTTAACTTTAAAGAAGTAATCTTTTAAGCTATATTAAGTAGCTTAATACTTTTTTATTTAAATATTTATTTTAAACTTTATAAACTTATTAAATTCTTTTTACTTACTTTTAAGCTTATAAGCTATATACTAAAAAGCTTTATAAAGAAGTAAGTATTACTTATAAGCTACTCTTCTTATAAGTAACTTAAAATTTTAAGTATTTTTTATATTAGTTTTATTTTTAGTACTTTATAATTACTAATATTAAGAAGTACTTTAGTATATTTTTTTTTACTTAAATTATTATTTTTATTTTTAAATATATAAAAGACTTACTTATTAAAAGTTATATTTTAAGTAATTATTACTTAATTAAATATAAAAACTTAAATATAAAAGATATTTAAGGCTTTATAGCTAATAAGATACCTAATATAAATATATAGTTTAACTTTATATACTTATTTTTATTATTTAGCCTTTTTATTTTTTTAAAAAAAATATATTTAATAACTATAAGTAAAAGTATTAAACTAATTAAAATATAAGTTAGCTATAAGCTTATAAATTCTTTATAAAGTATACTATTAAAAATACTATATAAATTAAGATTTAAAAATATAGCTTAAGAATTACTATAAGCTTTTTTAGTATAAAAACTTATTAAATAAGTATACTACTACTATATAGATTTATAGCTAAAAATATTTAGAAAGATTTACTATTATATATATTTTTATTAATTTAGTAATAAGCTCTTATTTTATATACTTACTTTTTTTATTTAGCTTATAAGTATTTATAAGTATAGTCTTAATTTTAATTCCTTTATATATATATTAAGCTTTATAGTTTATTATACTATATACTAAAATTACTAAAGTATTATTATTTTAGTAAATTTTATAAACTAAAAAACTTTAATATACTTATATTATACTTATAAAGTCTTAAAATATTATAAAAATACTTTTTTTAATTTTTAATTTAAATAGCTAAGTAAATAATATTTTAAAGAATTTATTTTTAATAATTAGTAACTAATTTAAGCTATTAAGACTATATAAAAAGTTAAATAAATTCTAGCTAATATACTAAAAAGAGTACTTTATATAATCTTTAAAAGCTTATCTTAATATAACTTATATAGTATAAGCTATAATATAGTACTTATATTTTACCTATAGTATATTATTAAGTTTTACTTCTTATATAGCTTATACTAATACTTTTAATACTTTTAGTTTTAAATACTCTATTTATAAGTACTATAAGTACTTTAAGTCTTTTTTAAGTAATAATAGCTATATAAATTATTTCTATTTAATTATAAATAAGATATAAATAATAGTTTTTACTTTACTTACTTTAATTATAATAAAGTTACTTATATAAATAAAAATTAGCTTATATTTAAAAAAGACTAAATTATATTAATACTTTAGCTATTTAATTATAATACTTAATTTTAATATACTAAATTAAAGTATATAATTAAGCTTAAAAAACTAAACTTTTATACTATTTAGCTAAGCTTTTAAGATAATATTTATATAAAAACTCTTAATTACTAAAATATTTTAAAGTTTTAAATTTTTAGTATTTAGTTTATACTTATTATTTAAAGTATTATAAAGAATTTATATATCTTATTTAGAGATTAAAAAGAAAGTAATTTTTACTTTAATTATTTTACTATACTTAGCTTTTTAAAAAGTACTAAATTTAAGTAAGTTTAATATATTTACTAAGTAAGATACTTTATAATTATTAAATAAAGTACTTTTTAAGAACTAATATAAAAAATCTTATATTATAAAGAATACTTTAGTAACTTTAAGTATATCTTTTTTTTAAAAAAAAGTAATAAGCTTTTTAAAAAAAAGAAACTTTTTTAATTTAATAGTTTTTTTATAATTAATACTTAATTTATTTTTAATTTATTTATTCTTAATAAGCTACTTATATAAGTTTATTTACTTAAATTACTTTAAATACTTTTAAATTTTACTTACTTATATTAAAGTAAGTAAGTTATAACTAAGCTTTTAGGCTAAATTAAAGTACTCTTTTATAGCTTACTTTAAATTTATATATTTAGTTAATTATTATCTATATTTTATATACTTATTAAAGTAATAAGAATATTTATATTACTTTATAAACTTATTTAATTAAGGCTTTTTATTTAATATAAGCTACTTTTAAAGTATAAAGAAAATAGTTAGTCTTTTTAAAAAGTAATTACTACTTTTATATTTAATAATAATAAACTAAGTATTAAGCTTTTTAAGTATAAGTATTAATTTACTAAGCTTATTATTATATATTAAATTATTAAAAGCTTAAGCTATTTAATTAAAAGCTATATAAGCTTTTATAATATTAAGAAAGTCTTTTATTATAAGTACTTTATTAACTTCTTTAAGATTATATACTTATATATAAAGAAATATATAATATTACTAAATATACTATTTAAGTAAGTTAATTTTTCTTTTTTTAGCTTTAATAAGTACTACTTAATATTCCTTAATAGCTAAAGTTTAAATATTTAATTTTAAGAAAGTAAGATAATTCTTTAATATTTAAATTATTCTTTAAAGTATTAAGTTTTCTTTTTTTAAAATTTTAACTTATATAAAAATAAGTAAATTAAAATTAATAATTTAATTTACCTAATTTTATATATATTAATAGTAATTTATAATAATTATAGTAACTATTAAGCTTATATTTTATTTCTTAAGTTATTTATTATATTTTACTTAAATTTTATTATTATTAAGTAATAAAGATTATTATAGCTTTTTTAAGTATTCTTTAAAAGGAATTCTTTACTACTTAATAAGCTTTTAAATATATTATATTTTAAGCTTATTACTTTACTTATTAAAAAAGCTATTAATAATAAGGTATTTAAAAAGCTTATTTAAAGAATTTAAATAAGTTTAAGCTTTTAAGTTAATTTATTTTTAAATACCTTAAAATTTATAATAAAATTAAAGCTATAAAAACTAAGTTAGATAGCTTTTTTAGTTCTAAAAAAGTATAGGGCTTATAAGAATTATATTATTTAAGCTAGTAAAAAATATAATAAATTTATAAGATTAATATACTTAAAAATAATAAAAGGTACTTAAAATATAAGTAAAATAAGGAGTTAAAATAAAGCTAAGCTTATAATTATTATAACTCTAAGTATAGTATATTAAATTAAGTAAATTATCTAGTATTCTAAACTATAAATAATAGAGTAGGGGGCATGCTTAATAAATAGTATAGAGCACCGCAATAGTGGAGCAGCTCTCACGTGATAGAACAGCTTTGCGGCGTTGAGCAACTCGGATGGCTTTAGTTCCTCATCCTTGAGTGCCCATCCCTCGATCTCCCTTGACTAGAACTTAAGATACCTAGATAGAGTAGCAGGACCAGGAGTAAACTAAAAACAGCTTAGACAATCTGGACCGGCTTGAATTCTGACTCCATTGCGTGAGCCAGATGTCCGTCCATGGCTCCATGGACATATGCTTCTCCAATCAAAGATGATTGGCCGTTGCCATGATGTCCTTGCAACGACCTAAGAACGAACGGTGTACGGGCACCACTAAGCAGCCACACCGTGTCACCTTCCCGCGCAGTTCGTGGTCCAAGACCCAGACGCCCTTTCTCGGTTCTGAATAGACGTCGTGTGCGATAGTGTCTGCAGAAAGCTGAATGGAAGTTGCTCACTTCAGAAATGCCATCGTGTCGGCAGACGTGACCGGTAAGATCTTCCCGGGATTTCATGATTTCCTGCAGCGTCGGGAGGGATTCAGAGTTGTCGGCAGCCTGATAATTTGAGTAGAGCCTCAAATTCGCTTCACTCTGCTCGGAGGGATGAGCGCTCATCGGAAGGTTCTGGCTGATAAAACTTCTGAAGGATGCTTTGGCGGCCTCCAATCCGCCGCTCCAGAAGTGATCTACCATCAGTGTCCGCCAGAGGACTTTCATCTGGCTGGGTCCCGAGACGTTGGGTCCACGAAGCTCCACCATTTTCAGCCACGAGAAGATATCATAGCTGATGCCGTCACCAATCTCTCTCTCGTGCGGCTTGTCTTCCAACTGAATGATTCTGTCAAACTCGCAACCGTCAAGCTTGAGCACCGCCGTATCTGAATGGAAGAAGTTCGGTCCCCGATCAAATGCGGCAACGAAACCTGTCTTCCAGAGCCTTCCCGTCGTGAGCGGCATATTGAAAGCTGGCACCCACGATGGAAGCGCATCAGAGCGTTCATTCCTATTGCAGGACGGTAGCCGGTTGCAGTTCTTGTCTTCACACAGCGGCGTCTGAACAAATGACAGGCCCTCGAGGGGCTCAAATTCCTCGATAATCCCACTGTGGAAACTCTGTATCTTGTTGTTACCCCTGGCCTCGACAAAGATCCTACCAAGGTCGGTGAATACATCCACGGTGGATCTCCGGTAGTCCACAGCAATCCTGGCGCTGGGCTCCAGGGGCGCCGCAATGCTGAGGAGCGCAAAGACTTTGTCTCTTGGATCAGTGACCTCCAAGTTCGACGTCAGTACCAGGACTGTGCACAAGCTCAGCTTCTCGTCCCAGCTGTGGCCCACCTGCCCTTCCATCTTCTCAATGTTTTGGAAATGATGCCTTTCGAGAGTGTCAAGCCGCAGCCGAAGCCTAAGGTCGGTCATGACCCACGCTCCGGTACCCTTGGCACCCTTCGCCCGGTTGCTGTTGGGGTGCTCCGGGAGACCCATGATGTGAACGTCCTCGTCGTGGCCTAGCCGATGCTGGATGAGCTCGAATAACTCCGTCCACGTAAACCTGTAAGACCCGCAGAGGATCTCGATTTCCTTTGCGAGAACTACCTCCTGCAGGACCCAAGTTCGCCCGAACCATGAACGCCGGATAAGACTGAGGACGGATTGCACATGCCATGCGGAGATCCCGCCGACCCCTTCCTGCGCGAGGTCCTGATGACTCTTGTTGATGGATCGCCATGCAGCCGCCCTAGCATCTTGAAAAGGAGCCATATTCCAACGCGTCACGGCATCCCGAGCGATGCAAGTGGTCTCATCCTCCGGCCCGAGCCAGACAATGCTGGAGCGCGCGCTGCTATAGATTTGCGCCATCATGGACACCTGGGCGTTGCGCTCGTCGATGTCCTCTTGATTGATACACACCGCATCTATCCAGAGGTTCCTCGACGTCGAGTAAAGGGTGGAGGCCACTGATGTAGTGTCGACTTTCTGAATTGACGAGGGATCACGGAGCATATTAGCGACCTGCAAAAACTGTCTACGCTTCCGCTGTAGGCAACAAGCCAAAGGTGTCCGCCCTGAGTAGTCTTTCCTCTCCCTATCCGCGCCATGTTCTAGAAGAGTTTTTACGATGTCTGCGTGGCCGTTTTCAGCAGCGTAGTGCAGCGCTGTCTCGCCAAACCCGTCTTGAGTCGTCAGGCTGGCGCCTCTCTGGATGGCGGATTGGACAGCGGCGAGGCGCCCTTCCTCGGCGGCGCGGATCAACTCGGTCTTGTTGTACGGCGGGGAAGTCTTGTCTATCCCCTCTCGGTCAGGCGGAGCCCCTTTGTTGAGTTCGACCAGTGCCTCGTGCAGACTCTTGGTGACGTACAGAAGCCTGCCGTTGGCAATAATGGGCCATTTGTTCGCGATGGCATAGCCATCTGTCAAGTCAGCCTCGACGGCCTTAGGGTTGCCCCAGGTGTATGACAGGGCATCGTACGTTGGATTGTCGGCAAGGTCCACTTGTCGGATGGCGCATTCGATCAGCTTGTGGCCGCATATCGACACAGGGCTTGTACCAGCGGCTGGCCTTCTCACAAACGACAGAAGTCGTACGCATGATGGTGATGCTAGCGGTTTGTATTGGAAGGACTCCAAAGTGAAAGGTGGTATTTCGGGGTTCATTTCCGTACGCAGTATTGGGATCGGCCTATATGTCTGTACCCCTGGAGGAGCATTTGAAAGTGATGCTCATCTCTGAATTGATAGAGGGCAGCAATGCTGTAGGCTGCCTCGTCAATCCTGGTTGCCTAAGTGGCGGGGTTATGCTTACTGTCACGGGGTTCTTTAGGGGCTGACAACGATTATTCCTCGAAATAACACTTAATCAGAAAACTGCGGTTATATGATTAGCCATGGTTAGTCAGTTGATTACAGTTACCCGCTACCTGTCAGATATATTAATTTGGTTGACACCAAATCTTCCCTGTCAAACTCAAATGCGCTTTCCTCTTTATCGGTTTCCTCTTCAGTTCGACATCTTGGCCTGTATTCCCGTTTCCATCCTTCTTCTTAGCTATTTCTCTTAGTTCAAAGTTAAGGGGCCGGGAGCGTTACTAGCAAGATATAAGGACGAAAGGAAAGAGGGTTTCAAAAGTTTACATATATTAAATAACTTCTGGCATGTTGTGTTTATATCTATAAACTTATACTAATTAGTAATTGATTTACATTTTATTGCTTGTTATTCAAATTCTTTAGTTTTCCTCACTGGTTTTTCTGGGTCGTGGGTTGCGAAGAACCACCACCCTCCCTTCTGACGCTCATATCCCAGCTGAATAGCGTGTGTTTGCGCGATCCCCAACCAAGAGTGATATCAAAATGACTCGGAGTCCCCCAACTGTGTGGTGTCTCCTCAGGTTCAGCATCGGCGGGTGTTACGATGGCCCATTGTCCATCATCGATCTGTTCATGATTCTGGCTATGGCTCTTGGATGCGTTATCTGCAAGTAATGTGATGTCAACTCCAAGGACTTCGATCAGGGGCTGGCAGAATTACCTGTTACCTCTCCTTGTTCTTCCACAGAAGACTTTGCTGGTGGTCTCGTCTTCTCATTATCACATTGTTGGGGTTGAGATGAAGATTCCGATGGATCCGAAGCAGCCGAATCTGGTCAGAGTTACACAGGTGAACGGATCAGGACCTAACGGGAAGATATAAAAACATACCCCTAGCTTGATGGTTGTATGTGCCTCCTTGTTGTGCCATTATACACAGTGAAGCTGTTTGCAACGAAGGGGCCAAGGACAGGTTACCCCGAGGGATTTTCAATTCAAATGGAGATACAAATACAATGATTTATCCTTCTGATTCAGTAAATGTATCGCCGTGTGGCCGAGGGACCGCAGCCTGCAAGATGATATCATCTGACTGCCATGCAAGTGACAATTCACAATAGTTACTACGCATTTCGAGTGACTTCAGGCCGAACCAGAAGAAGCACCAGGCAGCGTTTTTCGATCCTGCTTATCTTCTGCCTCAAATTGTTGATACAAAAGGATCCATATCTTCACATAGTGAACAAGTGCCTGACTTGCGGTCGCTGCGGCCCAATTTTTTCATAAGCACGAAATAATTGCTTAGGCCATGAATGCGAGAGAACACGGTTGGGGTGATGACGAAATTGTAGGCATGAGAACAATGTGAATCGCGTGGCTAGCTCTGGGCCTGGGTTTACGTGGTGTCAAGTAAACAAAGCCCCTGAATTGGTTGTTGACACAACCCCTAACCCGGGTACCCACCCCCAAAGCGTCTGTCACGATCAAGCCGCCCACAAGTTGCCTTCAGAACTGTGGCAACCAGAAGGACGTTAAACCCAAGTTGGCACGATAGCAATACCCAGGCAGATGTGCAACTAATTGCCATGGTTCAGACATTTTCAGTACCGGGTCATCCGTACTTCCCTCCGGACGCAGACATCCCCCACTACATCCCCAACGCCAGCTCTCTCAATGAGCTGGTTGTGCGGTTCGCGAGTCTCCTGAGCATAACCATCTTCACGGCGCTATGGCTCGCGACACGGTTCAATTCTCAGCTGACACGAGGTGACAAGTTCATCCTGGGATGGATTGTTCTCTGTGAGTCTTTTACCCTACTCCCTGTCCCCGAGCGACGACCCGCGCTAATATGAAAACGAAGGCGGCTCCCTCCACTGCTTCTTTGAAGGTGCGAGCTGCAGGTTGACGGACAACCTCAGATAAGGACTTCCTCACTGACACCATTCTCTGACTGAAAAGGATACTTCGTCATAAATCATACGAACCTGGCAAGCTCCAGCGACCTCTTCGCCCAGCTGTGGAAAGAGTACGCCCTGTCGGACTCGAGATACTTGACCTCTGACCCCTTCATGATCTGTGTGGAGACGATCACAGCAGTATGTTGTACTCCAAATCCACAGATCCTAAGTCTTTGTTCTATTCCTGACAGGCGAGACAATTACGCAGACGGTATGGGGTCCGCTGTGCTTCGCAACGGCAGTGTCCATCGCTAGGGGTGGCGGGCTGCGGTATCCCCTCCAGATCATCGTGTGCGTGGCTCACCTGTACGGCGTGGCGCTGTACTACTCAACGTGCTACGTGAATGAGAGATATAAGGGTCTCGTGTATAGCCGACCAGAGTTCTTGTATTTTTGGGTCTATTATGCTGGGTTCAATGCGCCCTGGGTGGTCGTTCCCGCCGGTATGTCTTTCAGAGCCCACCCCTCTATCTTCCGTGGAGTTGGCGCAAGCTGCTGACCTGAGTGCTTCTGGGAAGGGATCCTCATGAGCAGTGTCAGGGCTATCCAACGGAGTGCTGCTGCCATCGACAAGGCCGCCACGACTTTGGACAGACAAAGGCACAAAAGTGATACCAAAGCTCAGTGAAGAGATCTTATTACGTGCTCTCAGACTATAAACACAGCTCTATGTCGCTCGCACGTTGGATATCGCCATGCACCGATGAGTTTGGCCAAGCTGAAAGTCGGCTCTCCTTATTAGCCACACACATTTGTTTACCCCAGCACTTCTGGCTGAGATGGGCTTCCAAAACCCCAGCTTAATCTCACTGTGAACCTGTGGATCTCAGCTCAGATTGCGCCGTTCATATGCCGTCTCCAGACGCTCATCATGGCCTAGAAGACGGTGCTCCAATCCACCTTGATATCGGTCTCTCCTCCACCATTTCCCAGATCTATCCAGACTCTACCGCACGTACTTGCTCATGAACCGCTTGTGGAAGTCACTCCTCAGCAGGTCGTTCACAAACTCCTTGCTCTTGTTCTTGTCCTCTGTGCCCCTTGCCTGGTTCTTGAACACCACATCGTCGTCCCACCTCCTCTTGACGGTGAAGTCGGTCTTGGCGCCGCCGCCGTTGTTATTCAGCAGCGGGTTCCCCTTCGCGATCTCCCTCTCGCGCTGCTCCTCCTCAGCGGCGGCCTTCTCCCGCTCCTCCCTCTCGCGCTTCTCCTGCCTCTCCCTCTTGACTCGCTCAAGCTCTCGCTGCAGCTCCGCCTCTTCATCATCGCTGTCCGAGTCGCTGTCCGACGAGTCGTCGTCATCATCGTCGTCTTTGTCAGATGAGGATGAATCTGAATCGTCCGCATCGATGTCCCGCGTCTCCTCTATTATCCGCCGCCGTTTTGCTTCTGGGTCTTCATCATCGTCTGCCGTGGACCCGGCCTCGAGCGCTCGCTTGGGGCCGCGGCTGGCGGGTGTGGGCTCTGAGGTCTCGTCGTCGTTGGTGCTCGATGGGACTGGGCCGCCGGTCAGCTTGGCGTGGTGTGCCTGCTCGGCTGCGAGGAGCTCTGCTCGCAAGTCACGGGTGTCGCGATCGGCGTTGCCGCCTTGACCTGGTTTTCTAAAGCTGGGAGTTAGCCGAATGCATCTGGGAGGGAAGTACAGCCTCTGTATGAGTGAACTTACCGGAACTTAAGTTGAGTATGTGCTGGCAGCAGACGCTGGTGGTAGGCTGGGCCACGGAGGGTCTCCTTGCCACGAGCGGGATCGAACGTCGGTCTGTGGGCGGTAGTCATTTTGCCAGCCGATCAAGAAACAGTAACAGTTGTAGGGGGATGACGCTGAGTTGTGACGCTGAACTTGGAGGTGTTGGTGGTTGGCTCTCAAGGTTGCGGTCGCGCGGTTGAACCGAACTCTGGGTTCCTGAGACCCCCCTGCAGTGCAACCCTGTAAATTAAACTCCCACCGCCCAAGTGGCAGAATCCAGCGCGATGAGATCACCCCGCGGTCTAAAACTTTCCTCCAGAAGTGAAGCAGCTGGCCCAAAGCTTCGACACGCGCTGCGGCCCCAGTTATGAGAGGAATCACCTGAAAGGATTCTGGGCCAGCACGGATTCAAAATGCCCCGTGAAGCAGAACCTTCCCTCAACGAGAAGGCGTTTGTCACGCAAGCGCTTCAGGAGCAATTGCGACTCGACAACCGCGCCTTCGAAGACTACAGGCCGATCGAGCTCAGCTTTGGCGACGAGTATGGCGCCGCAGAGGTGAAGCTCGGCAAGACGAGGTGAGATGCACTGCGGTCCCATGCCTTCTTGAATTTCTAAGGACCAGTCGCCTGACTCCAATTGAACCACCCAGAGTCCTCGCCAGGACCTCCGCCGAAGTAACAGTCCCCTACCCCGACCGGCCCTTTGACGGCGTCTTCAACATCGTGACCGAGCTCAGCCCCATGGCCTCCCCGGCCTTCGAGGTGAACCGCCCCACCGAGACCGAGGTCCTGCTGTCGCGCACGCTGGAGAAGACGGTGCGGCGGTCGGGCGCCCTGGACGTGGAGTCGCTGTGCTTGGTGGCCGGGCAGAAGGTGTGGTCGGTCCGCGTGGACCTGCACGTGCTGTCGCACGACGGCAACCTGGTGGACGCCGCGTGCCTGGCGGTGGTGGCGTCGCTGCGGCACTTCCGCAAGCCCGACACCAGCATGGAGGGCGAGGTGCTGACCGTCTACACGCCCGCCGAGAGGGAGCCCGTCCCGCTGAGCTGGCTGCACTCGCCCTTCTGCGTCACCTTTAGCTTCTACGGGGACGACGCCGAGACCACGCTCGTCGACGCCGACTGGACGGAGGAGCAGGTGCGCGTCGGGAGCTGCACCATCAGCCTCAACAGGCACGGCGAGATCTGCCAGATCGCGAAGCTCGGGGGCACGCCGGTCGACGCGGTGGCCCTGCTGCAGTGCGCGAGCGTCGCGCTGACCAAGGCGAAGGAGTTCTCGACCCTGGTGGACCAGAAGCTCGCGGAGGACGCCAAGAGCAGAGACAAGGGGGGATTGCTAGCGGAGCTGTCGGCAGAAAATGAGAGGCAGGTTGAGGTTTAGACAAAAAATCGTGATACCCCTGGATTTCCCTTGGCTATGCAACTCAGTAATTGTTGGTATGACGAAGAACTCTATGACCCGTTTACCACCTTCAAGCTTGTGTGGTACCCATCCAGCAACGCCCAAACTCCATGCCCCTGGACAGTCTCTTTGAAATTGTAACATGTAGAGGGCAGCGTCGTATCATCGCATCACGGGCGGCCTCGACTCCTTATTCCACTTCACCCGTGATCGCACCCACTCTATCGCCTCCCTCACGCCAGTCCCCGTCAGCGCAGAGACGGGAAGCACCCTCGAGTCCCGGATGCTGCTCGCCTTCTCGCCTTCGAACACCTTCTTGACCAGGCCCTCCTTGATGCGGACGACCTCGACACAGTCCTCCCTGTCCTGCTTGTTCGCCAGGATGAGCAGCGGCACGCCCTCGGTCTCGCTGTTCTGCAGTACGTCCTCGAGCACGAGGCGGCACTCGTCCAGGCGGCCGGTCTGGTCGTGGTCGAGGCGCCCGTCGCCGATGTCGGTGCTGTCAATGATGAAGATGATGGCGTGGCACGAGGCGTAGTAGCTCTGCCACAGCTTGCGCAGCGACAGCTGCCCGCCCACGTCCCACAGCTTCACGTACATGTCCGGCAGCGAGATGGTCGACACGTTCTGGCCCACGGTGGGCACCGTGTTGAGCTTTGGCTCCGGGGCGTCGGGAAGGAAGAGCGCCTTGACCTGCTCGTGGAAGGTGGTCTTGCCGGCATTGTCGAGGCCGAGGAGGATTACGGAGTATTCTGTAGGGCGGAGGGAGGAGGTTAGCTGGCTGTCTGGGCAGGGGGCGCATAGCTTCGGTTGGAAGATGGAGTTGGGGGAGGGTTGCTTGTTGATGTACCTTCCTTGCTGGTCGCCAGCAGGTAGAGACCTTTGGCGAGGTGGTACATTGTAATAAGTCGAGGTCCTCCGGGGACCACAGTCTGATGCCAGACAATTTGATCGCGGGATGGGGATGATGCAAGGTGCCCTGGTACTGCAGATACAGCAACCTGTCACTGAAGAAGCGCAGCGCGGGGTGCTCTGAGCGCTGACAGGGGGTGCTCCTTCCATCCCCTGCTCTGAGAAAAGGTAGTGATACATTATACCTGTGCAGCCATTGGCCCATTTCAAGTACTAGTACATTCGTTGCACCCCAACCAGCGGCAATCACAAGGCACGCGATCCTGCTTCGTAGTGCAAGCTTCATTTGAAGCTTAGAATCGCGCGTCTGTTGACCAAGCCTGGCCCTTCTGGCAGTTGTCTGTATCATCGCTACACCCGTGTTGTCGTCTAAAAGAATCGCGACCATGGCGCCGGTCCCAATCGAGCCCAAGTTGAGGTGAGTGGGTTCCTCACACGGGCACCCAGACCCTTGCACCACTGATTCAGCAACAGCTACACCGGCATAGCACTCGTGGCTCTCCACGCCTCGAGTGCCGTCTACTTCACCCTCAGTGTCGCGCGTAGCCTTGCGCACTCGTACAAGTCCCTCTCTCCGTCACAGGATGTGAGACTGCGGCAGGACAGGCGCAGGAAGCTCGTGCCTCTGTTTTCTGGGCTGGCGCTGCTGAGCCTCGGCACTGCAATCTACTCCGCCTACACTTACACTGAGCTCTCATATCAGGTCTGGGCTGATGCAAGAGGTTATTTGCCTAAGCCTTCAACCAGGTTCGTCGCCAATATATTCCATGATATATACTCTCACAGACTAAATCTTGAATCCGCAGCATCCTCGATGATGTTTCTGGAAACAGCACCACGAATTTTACAGATACCACTCACCCGAATGCTACTGAGCTCGCAATCTACAGGATCCGCTGGCTGGCAGATACGCCAATCTACCAGGATGCCTTCGAGATTGTCGCCGAAAAGGCGCGCCGACTCTGGTGGGGACAGCAGATCGACCTGGCACTGGTCCCTTGGAGTGTACTCCTGGCCATCGAGGGCATGAGGCGTAAGATTCCCAATCTCTTCGCGTTCCTCTGCCTCGCCCATCTGGTCAACCTATCCTTCGCGCAGAATCTGTTCTACGTAGCCCTGCTGTTGACACCGACACCTTTACCTGCGGTTGAGACCCCATCCACAAGGTAAATGAGACCTCGGACTCCTCCAGGCAATGCATTCCGTTTACTGACTTGCTACATGTCCAGATGGGCTCGTGTTCGGGATACAATTTCGCCTCCCAAACCTCAGAATTGGTCTCTGAAGCCAGGTCTCTTCCTGCTGTCTATCCTTCTTAGCTATGCGGGCATCTTCTACCTGCCTTATGCGGCGGATACTCCGACCTTCAACCGCGTCGTCGCTGCAGCGAGGGGTCTTACCTTTGCCCCCTTGGTCCTGCAAAGCCTGGCCCCAGTATCATGGGGCCTGGTCCATCCTCACCCAGAGAAGGCGAACTCTGCATTCACGGACCTGTTCAGGCTCATGTCATTCTTGAGTCTTGTACTCCACGGTACGGCGACCTTCAATGGCCTCAGATACAATCTCCCTGACTCCCACTACCACCGTCACAGCAAGCTCTTGCCGTGGGATGTCGAGGAGCGATCCAAGTGGGAACGCGCGAGGACGGCCTCGGGCAAGCTACTGGGGTCAATGGCAGATCATCCTGTCGTCGCAGCTGTTGGCTACGATGTACTTCTCAGCGGCTTTAGCATTGGGGTTTGGGCTGCCGTGCGATCTCTCAAGGCAGGCCATGTGCTGACTTCAGCTGTGCCACTGTACGAGAACAGCGATGATGTTCAAGGGGAGCAAGTTTTAGGACAGGCAACAGAGGACGACGACGATAAGGCGTCCACGGCTGGGTCCGTCCGCCGCAGCAGTCGGCAGCACAAGGCGCGAGTCCCTAGCGTCAGCAGCGTGGCCAGCCGCGACGGCGAGGAACAACGCGGGTCGCCGACGCCCCGGCGCAGGGGCCGGCCGAGGAAGGTCAAGCACGACCCCGAAGAGGAGCCTGGCGACAACACATACGAGCCCTCGGCCGAGGAGGTAAAGGCCAGTTCAGAGGGAGACTCGCTGCCCAGTCAGGATGTGGACTGGGAGGCTGCTGCGCTTGCGTGGGGTCTGACCGCGGTGGGCGGCTTGGGCCTGGGTAGCTCAGGGGTTTTCGGGGGTGAGTGCCTAGCTCGCTGAGTTGGTATGATATTCTTGGATTGGGTGGGCCGTGAGTTCTGGTCGTCTTCTTCATTATTATCATCAATATTCGAGATGGGATGAAGGGGATAGGATGGCGTAAACGTGTTGTGATGGGATGGCAGTCAGAATCCGTGCTTTTTTGTCAAGGCGGGATCAAACCACATTCTATTTTGTGTATAGTTCAGGCGTAGGAGATAACACGGCCTCGCCCCTTAATATTTCTCTAGTGTGCACTTGCTCGAGTGAGATTCTCGTACCGTCAGTGGGTAGTGTGTTAAAAGCTAACTTATGAGTCGGGAGGTACTTATGCTAGGTGTTCTACGTGAGGTTGCCAATACACACACAGGCTTGCCCACGCCTACATGGTAAGTTGAAGTCGTCAACATGCATTATTTCCGAGTTATTCTCGCATACTTTCAACGCTCACGGAATGCAACCCTGGGGTGATCGTCAAGGTTCCGCTTCCGATACCGACGGGTGACGGGAAGACGGGCCAGAACGGGTGAAGAAAAGAACCCCTGAGGTTGAATTTCCTGCAGAGACCGAGCACCCAGGCCAGGGGACCGACTACCGGGCTGGTGGCACTACGGTCGAAACCGAAGCCGAGCACACCCACACCCGCATATACTCTCACACCATCGCAACAAAGCGAGCGAGAAAGGGGTGGGGGGTGAAAGGCTAACGGTAGCGCGCCAAGCTGCCAGTGGTTGCAGCCACCAGACAGCAGAGTGGGGAGATACTGAGCATAACAGGTGGACGAGGCCGAGACACCAGATGGATGGGCGCATGGGAGGCAGAGAATTTCGAGCGAGTGAGCCCTATTATGCGGCTATGCGGACGTGCCGTTGAATTAAAAAGTCTTGACTTTGTTCTTTTCTTGACATCCCACCCTTCTGCAGGTCAGCAGGGGGAAATGATGGGGAAGTCCACGGGTGGACGGCAGTGGCTTCCCATTTAGACGCCCTCCCCTCCCCTCTCACCCTGCGGCAAAAACCCTGGTCTCGGGAGGTAGCACCGGAAGGAGATACGAGAAGGGGATTGCAGGCAGGATGTCGCAGCGAGTGTGTCGTGTGCGGGTGACACAGAGATCACGTCCTGACGCGGTCACACGGCAGCTGTCAAACAGATGCACACCCAAGACCGTGTTTACGCGCGGTGCGAGATTTTACATACTTGCTGAAGATTGTTGACGTGCAGCGGGAAATTGTATGTGCACATAGTAGCATGCAGGATATCCATAGCCTGCAGTGAGTGAGCGAACGAACGAGCACGCCACACATACAGGGGATAAACTGCCCTAGCTAACGTGCAGAATGCCTAGCACGGGCCAGAACGCCATCTACCGCGCAGCCGTGGAGGATGGGCCCAGGATGTGTCTGCCCACGGGCCACGGTGACCCCGTAACTGACGTTACGCTCGAGCCACTTTCCCACACACCACCCCCGCCCTGCTCCAGAAAAGGCAGAAGGCCGTTACTGCCCTTTTGGCCCTTCTCGGCCACTTCGGCCTCGACCCTTCGTTCTAGGCCCTGGTCCCCCCGATCTGAGGGTCTGGGGCACGATCTGGGTGACCCCTGCCAGCCCTGGTGGGTCCACCGCAGCCCCAGTGAGGGCAGAGCGAGCCAGGCGAGTGAGTGAGGAGGCAAAAGAATTTACCCCACTGTGGGTTTTTGCAACCCCGAGTTTTTGGGAGAAAAGCGCCGATGTTGGAGCGAGCCAGTTGGCCAGCCAGAGGGGGACGACATGGACAGGCGACGCGCCGAAACAGTGGCTCTGGGCCCAGTGCAAGGAACCAAGGCCCGATTGGGAAGCACCCTCTACCCGCATCGGGGCGAGAGTGTGTGTGTGGATGGATGGGTGGGTATGGGCGGCTTTGCCTAGCCCCAGAAGCTACTGTAGTAGAATGGTTAATGTGTGTGTGTGTACCATGCGTTTCGAGTCCACCCCACCACGGCCGAGGTTGGGTATCCTACTCTAGGATGGGCTATGGCTACCCAAGATAGACATGGCCGGCCCCGTCGTATACATACAAGACGACGCTTTCTCCCGCGTGACGCCGGGCCCGTTTGCTTGTCCGCCTCCTGTCCGTCTCTTTGATTTCTTTGTCCAACCCAGACGCCATCCCTCGCCGTCGACTTTCCAATTCCAAGATCCAAACTCAATCTCCCTTCCCAAGCTTCCACTAGTACTCTCTTCGACCTGAAAGCGCGGGACTCGCAACAAACGACCTCGTATCAGCCAACCGACGAACCTACCCCGGTTGTTCATCCCACAAGCTTCAACCACGAACCTCTTGCCACCTTCAAGCAAGGCACGAGTCATCATCCTACCAAAAGTCAAATCCAAATAGCGGACAAACAGAGAGTTGCATACCAATACAGACACGCACATACCCCGGAACCACCCCGACATGGCGATCCGGGAAACCTGGCACCGCATGGTGCGGAAGTCCTTCTCCTCATCTTCCTCAACAGCACGCAGCGACGACGGCGAAGAAACCACAGCACCAGCAAGCACAGCAACAGGCACCTCGCCGACCCCGAACGTCCCGCTCTCAAAGACCTCATCACGCCTCACCGGCAACCTCTCCAAAATAACCTCGTGGCGCTCAAACACATCCCACAACCGCCACGGCAACAGTGACAGCAGCAATGGCGAGGCCAAGGAGCACGGCGGCAACGGCTCCTCGAGCAGGAAGGGCTCGCCCAAGCGCGACTCCCCGCCCAAGTCGATCCTCAAGAAATCCGGCGGCAACGGTGGCTTCGGCAGCGGCTTCCCCCGCCGCGTGCACCCGAGCGAGAGGCCCCTGACCGAGCAGAACCTGCGCCACCAGGAGATGCTCGGCACCTTCACCATGAAGTTCGGCCGCAGCCGGCGCTTCAGCCGCGGGGCGCGGAGCAGCTTCTCGGGCATCAGCCCGCGGTGCAGCGTCGATTCTTCTGCTGGCGCCCCGGGTTGGAACGATAATGATGGCGCGGATGGTGTGGGTGCGCCTGGGTATCCTGGGCGGATGAGTTCTGCTGCCGTGGCGCCTGACGAGGCGCGGATCGCGGAGGAGAGCTCATGATGGTGATTGTTTTTTGCCGGGTTGGATCGGGGTCTCGTGATTAATGGAGTGGTTCTGATTATTGGATATTTTTGAGGTTTTACTACCCCCTTGCATCGGGGCGGCTGGCGTCTGGGGTCTTGCATGGACGACTGAACTGGTCTGGTACGGATTGGGTTGGGCACGGGCGGGCGGGAGCACCCAAGCGCTGGATGGCTGTCCACGGGATCATCTGGGCGTGGTTTGCGGGTCGAGATACACGTCTTGCGGTATGTGACGAATTCGGGATCAAAAAATGGTCTCTTTGGGAGGTTAATCTTGGAAAAGATTTGAAATTGGCTGGTCGACCCACCATAGAAAGATACAACCTAATTTGTGCCAAGTCACGCAGGGTAATCAGGGACACTCTGGGTAGATACAGAACTACTCGAGCGATCGCTCATTGCTAAGCGTTAGAGCAATAGATGAGTCTCAAAGCATGTTGTCCCTCTTCCTGAAGTCCCTTGTTCGCTGAAATCCTGGGGAACTTTTTGGGTTTCACTGCCGTGGGCTAGGCTCAAAGAGAATATCACATAGAACCTGAGTCTTTCGACTCTGTCACATTCTTTTTGAAAAACTGACATCTCATATTGGTGGGTCGGCCTTGACTCCAGGACTTGAATAACATTATGAAGGGCCTCGGTCAAAGGTTGCTGGTTCATTCAGCCTTGTAAATGATAGATCATGTGTCTGACCTAGTTACAAAGCTAAGGAGCCATAATTCAATGTTCAACAGCTTTTGCCTGGTCGTATGAAGTTGGCCCCATAAGCCTCATACTTATTATAAAGCTTCTGGTATTACATAGGTTTACCTAGGCTCTATGGCAGTCTACTTAATATCTACATCTCCATGTGTGAAGTCTCACTCATCTATGCGAAGAACAATCAACCCAGCCACCAGCTCGGAAGGACTTCTTGCCCTCACGCCCAATTTTTCAGACTGGTCTCCCCCTGCTTCAACCCCGTGTACCCAACCGTCTCCACCCAGAGCCTCTCCCTCTTTTTCACATCCTGCGCCTCGACTGTCATCTTCTCGACGCGTGACCCATAGAAATACCCTCCCTTGGGGGGCGGCAAGCCCCGGAACGCACCGGCGAGCACATCCGCCGCCCCCAATTTCAGCGTTCGGAACGGGCCGTTGGGCTGCAGCCACGACATGAGAGGCGCCAGCCACGGCATGATGAGCTTGAACATGAGGAGGCTTATGAACCACGGCCCTCGGCGCGTGAGGTTTCCGGGCATCGAGCCCGGGTCGACGCCGAGGACGCAGATGTTGGACAGCGCGGGGTCCGTATCGAGCCTGCGCTGGAGCTCGGGGCTTTTGACGTGCGGGTCAGCGCTGATAAATCCTGCGGCGAGGGCCAGAGGAAGAGGGCAGAGTAAAACTCACATCATCATGGCCTGGCAGAACTTGGATGCACCATACCGGCGAAAGCCCCCATTGAAACTCGGGTCCTCCTCAGACGTGCTCCACGTCCCCCTAGCCACAGCCTCACTACTCCCGTCACGCATGAACTCCATCCACCGGGCATCATCGAACGACCCTTTGCTCTTGGGGTTGTGAGGGTCATGCGACTCACTCCCCACAACCACCACCCTGCCATTTTCGCGGTCCATGCTGCCCAGCAACAGCACCGTCAGCAGCCAGTGGCCCAGGTAGTTGCTCGCGAACGTCATGTCGAACCCTCCGTCCGCCGTCCACGACTGAGCCGTGAACTCGAGGTAGCCCGCGTTGAGGACCAGCGCGCGGATAGGCGGGATCTCACCCGCTGCGACGCGGGAGTTGATGCTCGCCGCCACGGCGCGCACGCTGGACAGGTCCGCGAGGTTGAGCGAGATGATGTCGTGGGTGTGCGGGTTGGTGGTTTTGCTCGCGAGGGCGGACCTCAAGACTGGCGCCGACTTGGCGTCGCGCACGGCGTAGAGGCTGTGATAAGCTGCGAGCTCGGGCGTCGACACGATCTGGGAGGCCATTGTGCTGCCCAGGCTGCCGTTCGCGCCGGTCACCAGGATCGTGCCTTTGCCGGGGCTGGCATGCGGGTTAGCCATTGTCCTTGACTTCACTGTTTTACAGTGAGGTGAGAGATTTTTGGAATGTTCGTGGTGACTCGCTCTCTCTTCTGCTCTACGTATGCCTCATAGAAAACTGCTCACCCTCAGATTTCAGGTTCCGAAGGTGGTCATCCTTCGGGGCCATTAGCGCAGTTGGCCCTATCGCAAGGTGTCTGTTGGTCGAAAGTGGGCCGAAATTGGTGTGCCATTTACCAAGGTAGCATGCAAAGCGGGAATAAATGCAATCTAGCGAGTCAACGGTTAGACAATACTTAGTGCCTTCAAAAGATTCATATTGTATTCAATCTGTCAGTATCGTTCACAAGGATAGCTGTCGTGTAGGCCATCCATTCTCCGCTCCTCTTTTGGCTTGCTAGCAATAGAGACTGGAACCCTTGATTGGTTAGTGACCGAAGGCTGCTGTGGTTCGACAGGGTGCCAGGTACGGGGAGGATGACTAGGGTTTAGTCCACATTTTCCGCTGCATGCAAGTGAGAACTATGCTTGTCTCACGCAGCTTGGGGTTAGTGATGTCTCTCCATAAAGGCGTAGGGAGGGGGGTTTTCCAGACAGTAATTTGAACCCTGCCCACGGCCAACCCGCATTATCTGTCACAGTTCATGTCGACATGTTTGCTCCACATGGGCAAATAGACTTCAGATTACATGGCTCAGTGTTTCACAAAAATAAACAGTGTTGCGAGGCTCCTTCCTGAGTATGTTAGTTGGGACTGAGAGCATCACCGCACAATTAGAGACGACCCCCAGCCTGGTCGGTGCTGTTCGCCTGCCCACCTGGGCGCCTTCCTTGTGTGAGTTATTTTAGGCCGCTTTACCTGCAGTGTGAATCAATGTTGCTAATTTGTACAACCACGCATGCAGATTAAGAAAACGCAATCTCTTTGAGGGGACGTCTGACAAATGATACAATTGTATTGGATGTATGGTTATGCACGTCAAGGCCCCCACGCGTGCCTGGCAGGCAGGACGTTGGAGCCCTTCGCACATCTCATTGACTGTGAAAAATCTTCATTGTTTCCTACTTTGAAGTTTGTCTTTCTCATCTTTCTCCCCCGTCTTATCCTTGATTCAGAGCACACATTATCGAGCAATTTGTTGGCAACACCATACTACACCGTGCAACCTTCCTCCGGCGCTTGAAACTTTCCTTCCACATTGCCACAAGCAGGATGCCACCATCTCTTGCACCTTACAATGCGCTTCTCCCAGAGTCGGTATCTACTCCGACACTGGTCGATGCCAATGATGTACCAACGGAGAACGGCTTCAAACAGACCATCGAATCAGCAGAGCCAGCTTCTTTGGGTCAAGGTGTCATTTCGTGGTATTGGAAAAATTGGAAATATGAGTCTGCGGCCTGCCTCCTCGTCCTGAGTGGCCCCTTGGTCATATTCGGCACACTTTATCCTCACAATGGGCAGCCTTTACCTCGGTGGCCTTTCGACGTATCCATCAACTCCTTACTATCGGTGTATACCTTGATACTCAAAGCCTCGATCGGAATAATTCTTGGCTCCTGCATTGGACAACTTCAATGGAAATGGTTCGCGTTGGAGTCGCGGCCGCTTTACGACATGGTGCGGTTTGACCAGGCGACTCGGGACGCAGTTGGAGCATTGAACTTGATTTGGCGGCAACGTATTCAGCAACCCTTGACCACACTCGGATGTGCTATTACAATCCTCGCTGTTGCTGTTGACCCCTTTGTCCAGCAACTTCTACGTCCTGTGGATTGCAGTATCGTGCTTCCTGATGATGGCATGACCGCGAGCTTGCCAGTGGCGACTTTCTTCAGCGATTGGGGGCATTTCGGACCTTCCGACAACAAGACCTCCGACAGTGCAAAGGAAAAGGCCATAGAAAACGCGTTGTACACGGGAACCTTCGCTCCACAACAGGATATCCTATGGCAGTGTCCTACAGGGAACTGCACCTTTTCCATTTACAGCACTATCGGCCTTTGCAACTCCTGTGAGGATGTGTCGAGCGATGTTATCGTCAATTTTACACATTCACTAGCAAACGTCTCGGAACATGGTCCTCCCGGTGCCCCACCTACAACAAAATTCACTGTTGTTTCCAGCTACAATACCAGCGAGCATATTTCTTTGAGCGTGAATATGTCAGCCACTCAATGGCTTGGAGAACCGGTCAGTGTCGCCGTGGCAGCCGCCGAACAACACCCCCCAATAAGCGCAAATCGAGACGATATACGAGATGCCAAAGTTGTCTTTGGGTTCCTCGTAGGAGCCACAGTGAAGGCCAATGGGCGTATAGACTGGACAACATCGGATAACTCGACGTGCAATCCAGAAGCAGTGAATGAGTCCTGGAGTTGTCGCGGCTACGGCGCCGCCACATGTACGATCAAACCATGCATACAGGTCTACAACGCTACTGTGGCCGCCGGAACCTTTGAAGAGAATCTGCTTACAACTATGTCTGGGGCGGACTGGGGCAGAATACGTGAAGCTGATACTGGTGGTGACATGTATCTCGCCATGCTCGACAGCAAATGCGCCTCACAAGAACGGACGGACTCCTTTCCGGACTCCGAGTTGAAGGATCGGTGGAGACCCTTTGACTTCAATGTGACGGAGTCAGATACAGCGCAATTTGCAAAATCGCTTCCAGACAACATACTGTCGCTTATAGAAACCGGTTGTCTCCACCTTGTGTCACCTACTCTACTCTTGTATTCTGTGGGGCAGTACCTTCAAGGTTTTGTTCAAGCTACTCCAAGTTCTTCAATGCATCAGGCCGATGACTTTGAAATCTTGGACATGGGAAAATTCCAAGGGCCACCGGTGATTCAGAGTATTTACAACTGGGGAAACACGGACTTTGAGCGCGTCGAGAGCACTTTAACAAACATAACAGACTCGCTAACGACCTACATTCGCACACACAGTTGGGCGCAATCGTCGGACGGCACAAATTACACGAGAACCACAAAGGGGATCGTGTACCATTACGCGACCTGCCTGGAGGTAAAATGGCTGTGGTTGTTATTTCCCTCCGCGATGAGCTCATTGACCATTCTGCTGTTCTTTCTGGTTATAGAGATCGTTAGAAAAGAAAACGCTCCAGTGTGGAAGGCGTCACCGCTGGCGTGGGTTTTGAAGACTGATGGACCGACAGACGGGCGCTTCTCCTTCTCTGGTGGCGCCTATGAGGAAATGCAGGACAGGTCAAGACAGATTGCTGTCCATTTAGATGAGGTGGATGGGCCTCGTATTGGGATGGCTGACATAAAAGATCCGCACCTAGAGCTGAGATGAGGGAAAATGAATGATATACACGCCCTGTGTTCTGGAAACCCACTATCGAGGGAACCTTGGAGCGCTCACTGCACCTGGCGGTCTGATGGTTTTTGGTGATGATTTTGACCGAGATATAAATGCATCGACATTGGGAGGTACCATCATTATAGAACTGTTTATGGGGTCCGTTATTATCCTGTGAGTGAGCGAATGTGGGCCGAGGCAGTTGAAGGAGCTGGCGATGAGAATTCCAACGTTTCTCAACGTAAAGTCCCATATCTTGTTAGCAGTATTAATGATGGTGTCAAGTTGATTGTTAGAGATACAACTGTCTGCGTTTCTTCTGTTACTACTATAGAATATCTACGTTGCGCGAGTATCTATAAGAGTAGGACCATTACAGAATTTGAGCTGTAATGTATACTTGATTTCCTCCTAGATGTCTACAGTAGCTGATCAAGCAATATGTTTTATTGCCTGTTTTGAGAGGGAGCTATTGGACTGTTTGCTAATACGCATTGACCTGAGAAAAATAATTATAAAAGATTTTCTAATACCACTAAATCTGTTTATGTTACATTTAAGAGATACCGGCTCTTCTCCAGCAAGTACCTGAGCGATATGAGAAGCGTGGGATGTTCTAATGCAAGTCAGCAGCCGAAAGTATTCCTGAGTATATGAGTCTATGCCACGCCATTTACCCTCTCCTGAGTATATAACCGCACGCCATGTCTTACTTCTGAGACTTTCTGTCCCTACATACGCAACAGACCCCTCATGGTGATAGCAGTGTAATCAGCACCCTCAGTCTTTTCTCGACCTGGCTTTTAGAATGTGCCGAACCTTTACCCACCGTCGCATCTTCGAATGTGTTCTACAGAATTTTGCCTAACCCGCCTTCTCAAGCAACTATTACAACTTCCGACGTCATGGAGACCGTATCCAAGGAGAAGGGGGCGGACTCGAGTCTATCTCACCCTCACCTTCGGTACAGGCGCCGTACCCTTTATTTGCTCGGCTTCTACCTGCCTGTGTTGGTATTTCCTTGGGTACTTACCTGTATCGCAATGTATCGACCCCTTTCGCATCCTTCGTACACCGATCAACTGGGAGCAATCACCACGAGGGACGTTGAGATCATGAAAGGTGTTACAATTCTTGTCAATGCTTTAGACAAAATATCACCCACGCTTGCTGTGCCCGTAATATCAGCTTTGCTCTCACAGGCGGCCGTGGTTTACGTTGGCAATCGAAGAGTAGGGCACAGGAGATGGCTGAATGCCAGGCAGCTATTCGCACTCGCGGATCGTGGATGGAGCGATTTACCAATAATCTGGGCAGCCCTCGGTGACAGCACCATCAGCTCCCGGTTCCTCTGGATGGGTGCCGGGCTCGTTTGTATCGGTGAGTGGCAGCTTCCCAGGCTTATTGGGAACCCAAGATTCGATCCTAAGCAACATATACTTATCTGACTGGATCATATCAGCCGCAATACAGCCCGCCTTACAGCCCATCCTCATTCCCGATGAGAACATAGTCATTGTGGCAAGGGATCCAGACATCAGCTATCCGTATGTGTTCGGGATTCCAGGAACCATAGAGCTGGGAACAGATCCCGAGCCCGGAATACTCGCAAAGGTGCCGCGAGACGTCGTTTTGCAGCAAACGCAAGCTCGAATCATCGAGGTTAAATCCGACGACGTTCAACAATACCTGTGGCATGATACGAATAGCTCCAGCGGTGGGGGAATTTTCGACGTTGAAACCAAGTATAAATCGAAGGGCACAATCGGTGGGTACTATCCAGATGGCCTGAACATCTCGGACTTGAGACTCCCTCCTCTTGATTCAAGACTCGTGGGCGACAACTTTTTCGTTTCTTCCCTGATAAAAGGCACGTCAACGGGCGCGCTACGATACCACGCTATACGGCAACAATCTCTTTCCAATTGTGAAATTGTTTCTCGTGAAGACTTCCCTCCAACATGTCCCGGCGCCAATCCATTTGTGGCAGAGTATTGCAGAGGTGGCGTGTACTTCAGAGTCTGTGTTGGAGGAGATCAAAACCAGGTGTTGTGGAGTCTCACTCGCAACTCACAGCTAGTATCCGAACACATCTGGATGGATGCGGTGCTTGAAAACTCAAGCAGTGCTCCAAATAACGCTTTCGTCAACGACGGAATCCCGCCGCGTAATTTCACGATGCATTGCGCAGTGAACTCGACGAGAGGTTTCTTTGAACTAAATAATCTTTACAACGACAACTTATTTAGTCCGCTGCTGTATCAGTGGCCCTTGCCTGCAGAGATGAGCTTATTCAACGACGACTTAGCGAATCAGTTGTGCTGCAGAGGCTGCGAGTCGGTCAAACCGAAAGAATCGTAAGTCGGACAAAAGGAATTTAACTTGTTCTTACGCGATTATGCTGATAAATGTCCTATTCAGTGCGGAAGAAGTAACCATCAACATAAACTGGACGACTACACTGGTCAACTCTAACATGGACCCTACGATAGACCATCCGGTACCCGGTCCTCTTATGGCAGCCGCGATGGCAGCCGCGATGGCAGTGTTCGGTAATCACAGCTTTTTTGATACTGCACGGACAGCACCGACAGCACCGGACGACCCAACTGGCATTGTTTCCGACACCGTCTGTAACGGGCTGATGATACCCTTCTCCAGATACAGCAGCAACATATCCCTAACTAAGATTGGAAGTCACCTATGCACCCAACAAGCCATGGCCGCAACAGACCAGAACAATAGTTTGCATGTGCTTGTCTGGAATTTTATTTCCCTGTTTGGTGACATCGACATGGCTATCCAGTTGCTGGAGGTGACTATGTACTTTGCGAACGAGGCACACCTCACCCTTGCTGCAGGGGCAGCTACCAAAATTTTAAACGCATATGAGCGACACGATGATGCATTTTTAATGTTACCTGTGTGCTTCGGTGAGAAAGGCTCGCAAATTGGTCGCACTATTTACAGCAGCCCCGGCACGACCATCATCAAGCCAAAACAGAGCCTAGCTGGAGTGATCATAATATCCATCCTTGTCACATTTCAAGTATTCGGCTTGCTGATTCTCGCTTATTACACCTGCTCGTCATCCATCTGGACGCAAAGCTTGGACGCGTACGCTCTGGCTCGTATCGGTGCGTTGCTGGCTCCACAGATGAAGGCGGAAGGCATTGACGGGCTGCGCGAGCATCCCGGGCCGGAGGATGTTCATAAAGCACTTGCCGGGATATCCGGGGTGTTTGGTATTGTCAGCCATGATGGCTGGACAGAGACTGATGCCGAAAGCCACATCTTGTTGACGCAATCAACAGCCACTGCCAATGCGGATGTGTCGTCTACTGAGGGAACGACCACGGTCAGGCGTCGAGTGACACGGTAAATCGAAGGACGGCTAGGAGCGAGCATGAGTCAGAAAGATTTCAACTTCGTCTATGGCGGTCACCAGTGTTGTGCCCGCTCGGGGCTGGCTTTCGGGTTAGCCATTGTGCCTTCACCTTGCGATGCTGAGATGAGGTTTTCCGACGTGCCTTTTAGTTGAGAGTGGGCTGAACTCTGTATTCCTTGCATGTTGTTACATTACAGTACGCATAGATGATAGCCTCTGTGATGCTCTCGGCATTACAATGTCCTTCTTTTGGGGTTCTGACGCGATGGGCTTTATTATGCCGTAGAACATGCCATGGACGAATGCAAATAAGTATGCAATACTTTCGTCTAGTTGTGCAGGATTCAGTCCGTACCTCAGTACTGTTCACGCAGAATGTTGCACGCAATCATTGATCCGAAACTTCGGATCTCGTCGTCGTAGATAGTCATTTCTCTCAGCCTACAAAACAACCTAGATCTTTCACGGATAAACATTGCTTCAAATCTCTCAGCATGAAAACTTAAATACAGACTATTCTGGGTTTGGAGGATAAACCAGCAGCGCCTGTCATCTCGGCGCCCTGAAAGCCTTATGCTTGCCCTCTGGACCGAACGATTCATCCGGACTTAGATCGGGTTCCTCGGAAATATTAATACGGGATCATGCCAATGGCCTGCTGAGTAGCCTTGTTGATTGTTGGAGGACCGTAGGGATGGAGAATGTTGAAATCCGCCATCTGCTCCTCCTTCAAAACAAAGTCGGTAGGGTCATGCGACTGCGCCAAGGTCAGCACTCGAATGCAGGTGTCCTGATATGCAACACCTAGGTGCAACAAAACTCACAGTCATATAACCCCGCTTGAAAGCCTCCACCTTGCGCTCTCGTTGCTCCTCGGTCAGGAATTCGATGGGCTTGTAGCATGTGTCTTGTGATATTCCAACATTAATTGTACTCCACGATTTGTTCGAACATGAAGGGCTTACATATTGCCATGCGTTTGTTTGTTCCAAGGGGCGCGGCGCCGTAATGCACAGCCCGAGAGTCCCAAAGAATAAAGTCACCAGCATCCATGCTGGGCTTTACCCACTCGCAGCCACGATCCTTGAACCATTGGAGCTCCTTGTCTGTCCAGTCGAAAAGGTCTCGTTTGTACCAACCACCCTCGGGCTGCACCTGTCAGTATCACCGTATCAATGCTTGATATCAGACTGTCAACTTACAGCTTCGTGCTCCTTGAAGTACTGCTCAAACAGAGGGGCGGTGCCGGTCATGACGGCGAGACCACCGTCTTCGGGACCGTTGGGTAGCTGGCATGACGCGTTAGCAGATCTCGGGCGAGGAGTTCAACGGCGCGACCAAAGATCATTCAGGGTGGCGTACCAGGTTAAGCAGGCCTTGGATGCAGTGAGGCCAAGGTCGGTAAGCGCTCTGATCTGACTAGTAATGAAGTCAGTATCGGCTGAAAGTCTAAATACTCCTTATCACTCACATGCGGCCATGGCTTCTTGCCGTGATCAGCCTCCTCGGGAGTGGGGAACGCCAGCGTGCCACCGTCTGGGCGTGGAATATCAGCAAAAACATATTCGAGTGAGACTTTGCACACTACATACCAAATGAGACTGTAAGCTTATCCGTGCCCCAGAGCTTTGCGAATATATCCCTGACTCCAGGCTCTGATTTGCAATCCCAGACGAACTGCGCGTGGGCAAAAGAGAAGCTAGGCTCGGTCAGTCCCGATCTTGGTGAAGGAATTCACGATACCTACTGGTCGAAGAGTCCTCCATGTCGATGGCGGGGAATATTTTTGGACTTCCACGTGGAACGATCGTCACGCTTATATCCCATCTTGAATCCCTCCAGCCATTCCTCAGCCTTGAGAGAGTAGTTTAGAGCCCTCTCCTTAGGGACCGCTTCTTTTACCAGAGCCCACTGGCGAGTCGGTCAGCACACTGCGAGGTCGCGTTCATGATTCGAGAGTGATCACTTACACCATTGTTATGAAGGTCGTGAAGCCATTTTGGACTCTCCGGGGTGAGAGGGGCGAGCTTGGGGCTTGGCCTGTCGACGCCCAAGGGGCCGCGCGGATCTTCCCAGTTGTCTTGCTCTGCCCAGGTCACCACGGTTCGAGCACTGGGCCGCAAAACCATGCGAACATGATGGACCTTGTGCAGGGCGGGTCTCGCGCATTGGGATAGGCTAGTAAGAATCATGGCGGCGTCAGATGTGTAAAAGCATCGAGCTGACTGTAGTTAACAACATAGAACACGTCTTTTTGGTATTGCCAGAAAATAGATAGGTATATTTATATACACAATGTTGCTGCCAGAGGTTTTGCGGGCCAACCGGGGTCCAACTTTCCGATTTTGGGATTCCGATCTGAAATGTGTGGCTCGGCGGAGAGCTGTCGGAGCACAACTGGTGGGCCAATGTAGCGGAGGAACTCCCCATTCAGCGATTCCGGTTGATAGCACAACATTTCCGTCATGCCAACTATCAAAGTTCATCCAGTAAGACTGATTACATCCCGGATGACCTCCTTGGTTCCCCGCAAAAACCCTCATTCCCACAATTCCCCAGATCCCCAGAAACCCAGAAGTTCGGCAAGGCCTGGGGCAGTTTGTGGGGGAGGTGGCCATAGCCCCGAGACGCTTTACCAAAGCGATTCTTGACGCTCTTGTGGCCAAAGCAACCTCTCATTCTCAGGAGAAATGTTATAAAGTCTATATGTAGCCTTGTTCCAGGGCTATTCCTTCCTCTCTTCCTTGCCTTTACCTCGCTCCGTTCCGTGGCATTCTTACTCCTCACTGCTCTCGATTCTTCCAATTAGTCGGTGTCTACCAGTAACAAACCATGGCAACTACACACAACAACAGCCCACCTCTTGCAGAGGCTACAGGAGACACCAACTTGGAAGACGCGCCTGCGCCACCGCAGACGAGCCGTTCAACAATCACCCTAAGACAGTCCATCTTCCCGGTCAGCCTGGTGACCATATTATTCTTCCTCTGGGGATTCGCCTACGGGCTGCTGGACGTTCTGAACGCCAAGTTCCAGACTGCACTCAATATCACGGCGGCCAAAGCCGGCGGCCTGCAGGCTTCCTACTTTGGTGCGTATCTAATTGTGAGTAAACCTCGTTCCATCTTCTTGCCAACTGCACATGTGTCGTGTTTCGTGCGACTAACGACGCTGGGATACAGGCACCGTTGACATTTTCCGGGTGGATCGTGCGCAAGTTTGGCTACAAGTGGACTTTCATAGCCGGCTTGTGCATCTACGGTGTCGGCTCCCTCATGTTCTGGCCCTCGGCGGTCTACAAGTCCTTCCCTGGATTCTGTGGGAGTCTCTTTATCGTGGGCTCCGGCCTGTCAACACTCGAGACCTCCGCCAACCCGTATATCGCGACTTGTGGTCCTCCCAGGCTGTCAGAATTTCGGCTGGAGCTTTCTCAGTCTTTTCAGGCTATTGGTTCCGTTGTGGCCCCCCTTCTGGCCTCCAAGCTGTTCTTCAAAGATGCCAATATCAACGACCTGGGCCACGTTCAGTGGACTTATGTCGGCATTGCTGCCTTTGTATTTTTGCTCTCTGTCGTCTTTTTCTTTTCTCACATCCCCGAGATCACGGACGAGGATATGGCTACTCAGGCACAAGAAAGCGCAAACCTCACCGGGTATATCGAGAAGCCCCTATGGAAGCAACATAAACTTATGCTAGGAGTTGTCGCTGTATTCTTCAACGCAGGTGCCCAAGTATCGATTGCGTCACAGTTCATCAGCTACTCCGTCGAGTCTGCCGGCCTTAGCCATTCGGTGGCGTCGGACAGGTACGCCATCGCGCAGGCATTGTTCGCCGCGGGCCGCTTCGTTGCTGCGGGTCTCTATATGGTCATGACGCCGCGAAAGGTCCTGCTTGTGTTTGTGGTCCTGATAATGGTATTTAACGCCTGCTCAATGGCCATCTGGGGCGAGGGCGGCGTGGCATCGCTCTCACTGGTGCTATTCTTTGAGTCCTGCACATTCCCGACCATCTTCGCCCTCTCTATCCGCGGCCTCGGGCCGCACACAAAGCGCGGGTCGTCCTGGCTTGTCGCGGCCGTCTGTGGCGCCGCTCTCTTCCCGAGCCTTACCGGCCTACTTGCAGACCATGCAGGATACCACATGGCAATGGGGATCCCGCTGGCGTGTTTCGTGGTGGTTTTGATTTTCCCTGTCTGTATGAACACTGTGTATAAGAAGGAGATGGATGGTTTCCGCGAGACTAAGATAGGATACGGAACTGAAGGGGCTGTTGTCGATGCTGAGGACTCGGATGAGGCGGCAAAGCCTCATGTCACTACGAGGGAGTCGGTGTGAGAGAGTGATGTTTCTCGGTTGTTGTTTTTACCCAGCTTATTTTCGCAAATAATCGTCGCGTGTGATATTTGGGAACGCATCTTTGAGAGACTTGTAGTGTTCTACATGACTGCACTTGTGACTTAACCTCATGATATGCTTGCACTGTTGGCGATATCAAATCAGTGGGAAAGAAGAAAGGCAGCCAAGAGCAGAGACGCTTGAGGAAAATAGTATATTCGGGTGAATCTTGTCTTTATGCCTTCAAATAATCGACCATTCTTGAAGTCTCCATCGATTTATTCGGAATCAATCTTTGTGAAGTTGCCAGTCTGTGCAGGATCTTTACTCTGCCAATGATAGATACATCAGAACACATGGAGTGCTGGTGCAAGAGCAAAACTGTATGGGTGAGAATAAGCTGCATTTGCGTCTTATTGTCCCAGCAGCCGCCAGAAATGTCGTGTGTACATACCTAGGTACATCAGCGGGACGTCCACAGTGAGGGTATAGCTGTACTGTGTCTCGGTCTGTGATAGTATGTTGCCTGTTAGAGAATTCCGCCGCGACCTCATTGGTAGGTCAAGGTCACCGCCAGGCGCTAACCGAAAACGGACTTTTTCCGACGACAAAAAGTCGAGTGGCAAACATCGCTCGCTTTGACCTCACACCCCACCTCCGTCGGTTCTCGTGCCCCTGCATACCTTGATCAAATATCGCTATCTGTGATTGATCAAAATGGACCACGACAAGGCGAGACGACATGCCCACCTTTGCAGTGAAATTTGTCGACCGCCCACAGGGATCTCGAAAAAGGAAACAGAACCAGCACGCTTGTGAGCCGTGTAGAAGACGCAAGGTAACTCTAGCCACCTTAGAACATGCGCCCCATAGCGATACACTTGAGGCTGTCAAGGTCAGTCACCCAGTCACCCATGCTGACAACCGGTATGGAAGAAACGATGTCCACATGACTATGAAGAGACAAATAGCAGAGCACAGCCTGGGCAAATCACACCCAGTCCACGTTCAACCCCTGCTGTCGCTGCCAATCCTTCGCCGAGGGTGTCCGTTTCTGGAACCTTGTTGTCGGAGCGGCTGCCGTCTCATCAGCTGGTGAACCAGGCCCACACCGCAGGCTCGTCGTCTGCTCCGCGCAGCTCCCTCAACGAGCCGCCCGCGAACGTCTCAAAGACCGCTACTAATAGTTCTCCGGACGACCGACGGCCCTGGACAAGCCCTGCCAACCCCTCGGCTCTTGCTGCCACCACAGTCGAACAGCACCCCAGCCCAGGCGCTTCGGGTTCTGAAAACGGTGATGGCCCTGAGTTTATAGGTCACCTAAACCCCGAGGGCATATTCGTCGCCTTGGCGCGTCCAGATGCTCCTGGTACGTCTCAACTTGATGACTCCCTTGGGCATTGGTTTCCCAGGACTGCAGACACAGGAAGGCTTCATGACAGTCAACCGGCCCATAAAGACCTCCAATCCAAGTCAGCCTCAGCTGCAAAAAGTTTCGATGAAACGACGTTTTCGAGAGAGCAGTCCAAGCAGCAGTGGCTTGACTTTCTTCCAGACCTGGAGTCATTTGTCGTACTCCGGGAGATATACCTCAAGGAGATCCACCCACTTTTCCCCATTTTCCAGCCCGAAGCGATACCAACTACATTTGCAAGAGACGAGCTACGGTGTACCGACGCGATTTTGATGCTCTCTGTATGTCTCTCCGTGGCTTCAAGTCCTGCTGCGCGTCCCCATCTCCCTCTGCAGCATCAGGACGGCTTCTGGACACCAGAACTATTCGTCAGGCGGCTCTCGCAAGCCTTGGTAAAAGCTGTAGAGACAGCAGGTAGCGTTGACAAGTGGAGGGCTGTCCGTTCATTCACGGTCCTATCACTCTTCTCCCAACTTGCCGCCGATGACCATGCTTCTGCAGAGTACTGCGCCAGGGCGGTCAGCTACTCACAGACCTTGCAGCTACATCTTGAAACCGCACACGTCCGGAAGGACGATGCGCTGGCGGTCCGGCTCTTCCTCTGCGTATGGGCGCTCGATCGCCTCAACGCTGCCTTCCACTCGAGGCCTCTGTTGATCCATCCCCGTGACATCGGTAGGAATATGGAGGCGACAATTGCCCAGCAAGATGCAGGCTTTCGCGTGTTGTTGGTCGTCTGTGGTCTTCTCGAAGAAACCATAAACCTGTACAGACCCTTCCGGGAAACGGGCAAAAGCAAAGATGATCTTTTGTTTCCCACCTTCGAAGACCTAGTTGTCAGAGCCGATGCGGTACAGTGCGAGACCCATCTATTAGGTCAGTCTCTAATCGATTTCCCAACCCAATATCTCTTGTGAGGGGAAGAAACTAGACAACCAAACATGCTACTATGAATTACACAGTCCACTGATTTCGTCTCTCACAGCCACGGTAGAAACCCTCTACCACTCCGTCGCCATGCTTTCACACCGATGCAACTCTCTCCAGCATCCAGACCGTTCTTCTGTCTCGTATCTGCGGGCGAACCTATCCGTAGCTCGCCTCACCACAATCATGAGAACCAATTTCGGCTCCGGTCTCTCAAGCTTCCCATTTATTCCATACGCCCTCTCCCTCGCCCTCCGCGTATCGTACCGAGAGCTACGCTTCAGCAGAATTCCCCTGCACCGGTCAATGGCGCGTGACCAGCTCCTCGGGATCTGCGGTCTCCTAGAGCCCTTCATCGAGATATATGGCTTTGTCCGGAGGCTCGTCGCCCTCGCCGTTAAGATGGTCGAGGAGATGGACAGGGTCGCGGCGTCGGTGTTGCAAGCGCGTCGTGATGGGCGCGAGGGAGACGCTCAAACTATGGAGCCCTCTCAAGACGGAGAAATTCGTTCTGACTTGATGAGCAACGAGCCTGCAGCGAGCAGAAGTGGCCTCCCTCATCTAGATGTGCAAGCCGAGGTTTCAGAGTTGCAGAATGCCACTGCGGCCGGCGCGGAGCGCCCTCATGCTCTGCAAATTCCTCGGTACGATGCGGCGCAATACACGGCAAAGAACTTTGACTCTGTTTATCAGATACCCGACATGCCTGATCTCTTCGAGCACTTCGACCCGGGGTTCAATCTCGATGCTGTCGACTTTGCGTTGGTGCAGAACGACGGCGGCGTCGCGCTCCCTGGCTCTGACCTCGGCACTGAGGAGGGCTGGATATACGGCGCCGAGGCATCAGACGTGCTGCCAAACGGTGCAGATAGATATGTCTCACCGTCCGCGACAACATTATGACCATATAATCCCACGGAGACAAGCGGTATCTCAGAAACGAACAGCCGTTCGATCTGTTTTCCGAAGAGGGCAGCAGGATATCCTTGACTGCGAAAAGCAAATAGGCCGGGCCAGGGGGTTAGACCAGCAAAGACAGCTGTGCTTGAGGTGGAACGTCTTCAGACTTCCAACGCGGATGGCTACATGTAACACGTCAAGCGCTGATCAAGACCACCACCATAGGAATTGCGAGAGTCCCTAGAGAGCACCCAGCGCTTCTGCGTGATTGCAATATTGAATTAAATTCTCGTGATACGTTGTCACGGGACCCTAATTTCCTCAAAATCCGCTCCCAGAAATCCTCTCGTACATACATCCGATTCGGACCCATCATAGGTCCATTTCTGTCGTGGTCGTGGTCTGATGGCTTTCACGACCCATTGGCAGACGGAGTGGGTTTGTAAGCGTCGGAACCGAACTCCGCAGGCGATGCCCGACAGGAATGCACTACTACTTAACCCCGGCCTTGATGATAAATAAAGCACATACGAAATCCGTACTTGCTTTGTAAATGCGCTCGTCAAGTTGCTCCGCGCGCTTCTCGTGGTGGATGCATCTCAAGACCAAGTGTGAGGGGTCAATCCACAGCCATGCCCGCGGCGCATGGAATTGGTCCGAGACGTTCGTGAGGTTGGTTTGCCTGTGCGAGTGTCACAACCGCGGACGCATGCATGTGCTAGTAGAGTGCGACCCTCTGCTGTTAAATATAAGTCCGTCTCACCTCAGCTGTACAACTTTGTGGAAATCATGAACTCGACCTCGCATTCACAAATATCAGCAAGCGAAGACCCCGAATAATCAAATTCAAATCAAAGTAACCAACATTCGAGTCCTCGACTACCCGATATCAAACATGGCTGTTGAACAAACTCGGAAGATCACACTCGTCGGTGCTACAGGCAACGTTGGCAAGCAGATCTTGCAAAGCCTCCTCGCAGCGGGCCACGAAGTGACCGTAATCACACGAACCAGCTCTAACATCACTGTTCCCGACAATGTCGCCCTCCACCGTGGCGACTACAACGACGAGAGCTTTCTGACCACTGCACTCAAGGGCCAGGATGTGCTCATTACCGCCCTAACATTCGGGGCGTACGAGGTCCAAGGTCCTCTGTTCCGAGCCGCGGCCGCGGCCAAAGTCCCCTGGATCGTGCCCTGTGAGTTCGGCGCCGACCCCAAGGCATCGCTGAACGACCACATCAGCCTCATGAAGGCCAAGAAGCCCTACCGGGACCTCATCGAGGAGCTGGGGGTGAGCTCCTGGATCGGCGTCGTCAACGGTCTCTGGTTCGACTATGTGATGCGCTTTGGCGCGTTCGGTCTCGGCATAGACGCTAAGGCGAAGACGGCCAACTTCTTCGACGATGGCAACACCAAGACGAACTTCACCACCTTGAAGCGCGTTGGCGAGAGCCTAGCGGCTGTTCTGGGGTGGCCGGAGAATGAGCTTGCGAAGTTCAAGAACGACTGGGTGTACTTCAGCTCTTTCCATATCACCCAGCGTGAGATCTGGGCGGCGGTTATACGTGCTACAGGGACAAAGGAGAGTGACTGGATTGTGTCAGCTCGGCCTAGCGAGCAGGTCATCAAGGAGTGTAAGGAGCAGCTTGCAAATGGTGCAGGAATGGCTGTTGGTCAGCAACTGTTGATGGCCTTGACTCTCGGTAAAGGCATCGGTGGTGACTATCATGAAAAGGTTCTGGGTAACGAAAAGCTTGGTCTGCAGCCGGAGAGTTTGGACGAGGTTGTCAAAGAGGTTGTGGACGAAATTCTCGCGGGGCAGTAATTAGTTCAGTGGTCATTGCTGAGAAATGGCAATTCAGTCGATATTACTTTAGTCCTGACTCCGTTGCCAGTGTAAATTGATGACAGCATCTAAGCTACACTTTCGTTGATTCCTCAGCTTTCTGGTAATAAAACTCACTTGGATTAACTATTATACTATGTTGAACTTTCGTAAGCTTGGACACAGATTCTGAAGAGTATCAATCGGAAGCTTGAGTTTAACATGAGGATCTTCGCGCAACTTGCTGTGAAAGTCTGGCGCTACAGAAGGAAACAGTGCTTCGAGCCGCGGGTCTATCAGTGAGCGGTTTCCGGTCCTGATGTCTTCCCAGTGAGAGTGCACGCCCCATTCCCGGCTTGAGGTATATATCCTGCGGACATCCGTTGGCAATGGACCCAGGAATTCTTCACCCTCGGAAATCCCTAGTGTGTAGCATTCGCCTACAATGCGAAATTCATTCTCTCCTTGAGGGCGAAGGACCATGGGCGTGTGACACCCAAGAAGGACGCAGACAACATCTCCTTCTCGAGCCAGGGGAGGTGCGATTCCCAGATACCCGCCCGTTGCGTGCATCAGCTGTCTTCCTCCGATCATCGCGCGCGAAACACCAAAGAAGCCTGTCAATGGTCCCAGTGATTTTTCTTCGAGGTCTCGTTCTCCCTCTGGCCGATAAAGATTTTCAAGCGTGCGCATTGCGTCCTCCAGATTGGGCTCGTAACCAACCCAGGGTTCCGAATGCTCTTCCAGAGCGTTCGCCATGATCGTCCTTGTGTAAGCCTCTTTCATGCTGATACCAGTTACATACTGCCCAGAGAGTTCGCTCTCAGGAATGAGATAACGGATAGCATCCGCAACCTCTCTGACGTGCCTCGCTTTCAGTATGTCCGGCACAACCTGCAGACGTTCAATTGTCATAGTCGACACGCCAGACAGGCTCAGCACTCGGCGGTCGGATGAAAGCGAGTAGACTGCAGCGAGCTGTGACGAAGCGGCACCTCGCCAGAAAACTCTCCCAAAAATGGTTTCTTTCTTGGACCAGTCCGGCGTCCAGCTGGGCATAGATGGGGCATCATCAGGTTGAGGCTCACACTGGCTCAGGAGGTTACAGCAGTCGAAACGTACGGTCCACCGCCAGAGGACCTCCCGGAAAACAGTGCCAAAGTCTTTTGTATAGTCCGGGATACCGATTAGCTCTCTTTCGGCCTTCGGCAAGAAGTTTAGCACCGCGTAGAGCCTGTCCCTCCTGTCCGAGCTGCTAGACTGTCCAAAGACGACGCGGATGAAACCGAGGCCCACTGTTGACGGCTGACCAATGAAGCCCCGGAGGAGGAGAAGTCGCTCATACAGCCTGGCCTCGTACTCGGAAGGAGGACGCCTCCTGTTGCTCTTATAGAGCGCCATCAGCCCGCGGCGAAACAACGGCCAGGCGACATCACACGGCCCGCACTGTACGACAGCCTTCTCTTCGAGGGCGAGTATCTCTTGCCGGATCCAGAGCCTGTAGAACCACTCCCGACAGAGGAGGTAGTAGATGGCGCGCGTGTCGTCGGCAGTTATCGGCACGACCCCGTCAAAGCTTTTCGGAGCAGGTAACCCGGAGACCTTGTTGGCCTGAACACCCACGTGCCGAAGCCACGCCGGGTACTCGACGTCGCTATGCGTGCCCATCCACGCGATGAAATTCAGCGCACGGCTGCTGTCATGCTGCTCCGGTCCGAGCCAGGCGATGACGTGGGCCGCGAAGCTGTAGATGGTACCCATCTGGGCGACCTGCGGGCCCTTCTCGACGTCGTTAGACTGGTCGATGCATAGCGCGTCGATCCAGAGGCGCCGTGGTCTGTCTGGGTATCGCAGGTTGGTGAGGGCGACGGCGAGGTTGCGGGTTACTGAGACCGCGGCGGTCTTATCTTTTCCGACGTAGACCCAGTATGGAGTCTGATCCTTGTCCCAGACGTACGAAACCGCCTCGTAGTGAAGGGGTCCATCGGGGATGATGGGTGTCGGATCCAGGTCCACTACCAGATCCTCATCGTCTGTACTTCCCGGATGCAGGCTGACGAGCCGCTTGTGCCCATCTGAGGGCAGGGGAGGGTACTGATACCGTTCCGCTGCGATACTGTTTTCAGCAGCCCTTATACCGGCGTATTCCAGTGTCGGCACGGCCGCCATCGAGTCCGTGGCTGGTGCGCTCAGAGGTCGCGTTATCGGCGTCAGCTGCTGCGCATCTCCTTTTGGCGAAGAGCAGCGAATCTGTTTTGCTAGAAAAGTCTCGGCGCGGGTCGCACGAGAGTTTTCTTGCTACGTGTTGGAAGAAGACTGCGCAGTAGGACGCGGATTTGCCTCGAGACTGGACGGCATTTCGACATGCTTGTCTGGCTGTGCAAGCAGCAAATCAGCCGGTCTAGACTGTGTGGTCTATCAAAAGTCCCCTACCTGGCAATTGCCAAGCGAAAGGATCAATGGCTTTCAGCTATGCCAGTGCTCAGGTTACATTGAATTTCGCGCTAAAATAGGGAGGGCAGGTGAGAACAAGCACATGCGGGCTGGGTTCGGCAATTTGGAGTTCCTATACATAGTATGCTTATGCATCTCTCATGTAAGGATCATGGTTCCTGGCCTGCCTTATGGTTAAAGTATTGTAAGATTATTGTGACTCGATCTG